>JAJIZL010000028.1:139140-158241 GCA_023969395.1 Amblyomma maculatum | reverse complement strand
TATGTTTTTCCGATTTTATATATATATATGCGCTTGACTGCCGGTACAGAAAGGTTGGGAAACATTTCTTATGAAAACTAACCTGCTACCGCATGGCCGAAAACGTGCTCAAAGACAACAGCTAACGAAATGACGAAACATGAAACCAATTAGACCGCAAGAACGTGTTAATAATCGCAGCTAGAGCGTATGGTGCGCTTGAGGTTATTATGGGATAAATAAATTTATTAACTACGTCATTTTTAATTTGTTTTGATGCAGTTGTTTCTTCAATTTCGCATATTAAAGTTTTACGCAAGACTGTTAATATTCTTATGTCGAATGGCATTGCCTGTTGGCATCGCCGTCGACCGCTTGAAGCCTCCCAGCTTATAGATATCACATTCATGATCTTTTCAAGCTTTCGTCGCTAGAGATTCATGCCACATATAGGCGAACGTTGCCCGGAAGATCGGCGTCATTAATTCGAGACCTCGAAGTCTCGTGAAAGCACAAGAAAACATTTAGCATGTGGTGTTCGGCAGCTGCGAAACATTCCTTGAGCCCCTGTTTGAATCCATGCAGTCTTGAAACAAATCTTACATCTGGCACTCAGCACTTGGCAGGCTGGTATGCCGGACGCGCTGATTGCTTGACTTCGCGAGAAACGGTAGCATGCTCAAGTTAGAACTGGCTGTCAACTCGCGCAGCGCCTTACATATGGAAGGGTGTGAAATAGGAATAGAACAAATCGAAATACTAGAACCAATGCACCACTCCTTGAAAGCCTCGAAGCATCGAAAAAGCAGGGCATGCCTGTGGCCGGCGATGCTCGCGCAGGTGCCAAGGCAGATCACTGACTGGTCGTTGAGTTGTGTAACTTAGCGGAGTGTGGAAGTTCCCATATCGAGCAGCTCCTTTCAGATGAAAGTGTGAGATGTGAATCTACCACACCAGAACTCTCGCAGCGCAATGTCCGAGAATGCCTCTGGCATGAAGTATTTGGTAGGTGACATGAAAATGCATTGACTCTACGGAGGTTTCGTAAAAGTAAGTAGCCACTGTATCAGGCTTGTGTGATAGCCTCATTACGGTGCACGTGCCATGCGCAGTCTGTGCGCCGCGCTATGGAAACCTATAAATACGATGGCCATCAATAAACATCCGTTCTTGTTCTGGCCGCCATGCTGTCGAGTGCCTTCTTGACGATCCGATACATGGTGTAACAAGTGGCCAGTTAGCCCCGGAGCTGGATAGGACAACGATGGATCTGCTGAAACCCCCAGAACCTTTGCAGCTCTCGGGAAACTTGTCTCAGAACTGGACGCCGTTTAAGCAGATACTGGAAGTGTTCATCAAGGCGACTGTGGTAGACGTAGCCGGTATAACAAACAAAACTGTTTATTTATACATCAAGTAATGGCGCCCGTTTTCGCTCTGCTTGGCGCAGTCGCCCATGCCGGGATCTCCGGGCGGTCTGCCTGGTTAGCTTGCCGCTTGGGGCGCTGTCGTCAGTGGCGCCCACAACACCCCCCCTTTCTTGAAAGGTTTGATCTCACAGGGCGAGGCGTTCTGGTCGCTTACAAACACGTCCACTTCTTGTGGTGCTCGTGTCCTGCAACGGTTGCAGGTGTCTTGCTGTACGTCTTGCTTGTCCTCTGTCGGTTTGTACAACGTAGGACCTTGGTTCTGATGTTGGCTGTGTTACCACGCCTTGTGATGCAGCTCCAGCGAGGATGCGCACCGCTGTGCCTGGTGGTAAGCGCTCTCGGCTCCGTACCTTGTGCCGAGTGTCGTATGATCGTTTTGCACGAGCTCTGTAGGCTTCATTATTTTGTCTGAATTCGCTGTCGTCCCACTTCGGGGCTATCAGCTTTGAAGTGGTTGGTACCGTGGTGTTCAGACGACGACCCATTAATAGTTCTCCTGGTGAAAACCCTTCCACGCTGGGTGTGTCCCTGTAGGCAAGCAGCGCTTCGTGTATGTTGAAAGACGTCCTCAAAAGCTGATTTGCTGTCTGCACAGCCCTCTCAGTCATACCGTTGCTCTGCCGGTAGTAAGGGCTTGATGTTGTGTGTGCGGCTCCCCAGTGATGCACTACTTCTCTGAACTATGTGGAAGTGAACTGGGGCCCGTTGTCTGTGCGTATTGTCCATGGAACACCGTATCGTGCAAACGTTGGCTCCAAGACTAGGGCTATGTTTTTTGTACCTGTCCTCGGCAGATGTTCTAGCTCGAAAAAGCGGGAGTAGTAGTCTACTACTACAACATACTCTCTCCCCTCCAGCGTGAAGAGATCCATGCCAACTGTGTCCCAAGGGTGTGCTGGCAATGGGGTTAGAAGCAGGGGTTCTGTTTCTGCTTTTCTGTGCTCTCTGCAAGTTGGAAATTTTTCCACGTAGTCTTCAATGTCCTTGTCTATGCCTGGCCACCATATGCATTCTCTTACCCTCGCTCGGCACCTCGTTGTGCCCAAGTGGCCTGTATGGAGTTGTTCCAGAACCTCTACTTTGATGTCTGGCGGGATGATTATTCTGTCGCCTTTGAATAGCAGACCATCAACGAGCGAAATCTCACTAGCCACCTAGACGTACCTTTTCAGGCCAGGTGAGAGCCCATGCACAGTTGGCCATGATGTGCAGAAGGTAGCCACCCTGGAAAGTGTTTCGTCTGACTGGATGCTTGCCTTGATTCTGTCCAGCATTTGGTTTGAAGCAGGGAGCTGTTCAAGTGCTATTTCTTCAAACTCGCGCACTGCACTCTCGAGAGTTCTTTCTTTGTCTGCTGGTTTCCCAGATGGCTTCCGGGACAGATGGTCAGCTGTGTACAGCTTTTTGTCGGCAGTGTGGGACATGGCGTAGTCGTACTCCAAAAGGCTCATCCTGAAACGTTGAAGGCGAGGACTCAGCTCGTCAAGTCGTTTAGTCGTGAGCAGCGGTATTAACGGCTTGTGGTCCGTTTCCACGTGAAAGGTTGATCCTAGCAGGTACTTGCGGAAATGTTCGTAAGCCCATGTGATTGCCAGTGCCTCCTGTTCGATTTGGGCATATCTTTGTTCTGTATCCGTTAGGGAGCGTGATGCATATGCCACAGGTAGGAGCTTTTCGTGCGACTGCTGTAGAAGTACAGCCCCAAGACCGTAAGAGGAAGCATCCACAGACAATGTGTGAGGCGACTGAGCATCGTAGTGAGTGAGAATCGGCGTCCTGCTAAAAGCTTGCTTGAGTTTGTCAAAACTCTGCTGTTGGGCTGGGCCCCAGTGCCAGTCGGCGTCTTGGTGGAGCAAGTCTCTGAGAGGCTTCGTAAAGTCTGCTAGCTCTGGAAGAAATTTCGCTAGGTGGTTTGCAGAGCCCAACAAAGACCTGACTGCTGGCACATCACATGGCGGGTCGAGCTGGACTATGGCCCTGACCTTTCCCGGGTCGGCGCTGACTCCTGTTGAGTATACGACGTGTCCTAAGAATGTTACTTCTGTTTGTCGAAAGGAGCACTTATCGATGTTGAGGGTAACACTTGCATCTGCCAGCTTCCTCAGCATCAGCAGTAGGTTGGTGTCGTGTTCCTCAGTTGTCTTCCCTGAGACAATGATGTCATCTTGTAGACAACTCACACCATCTAGTCCTTCGAGCACACGGATCATTTCTCGTTGGTAGAACTCTGGCGCTGTGGAGATTCCCAAGGGAAGCCTCAGGAACTGGAACCTGCCAACGGGTGTGATGAAGGTTGTGTATTCGCGAGAGTCCTTGGACAGTGGCAACCTCCAGTACCCTTCTCGTGCATCTAGACGGCTGAAAACTGTTGCACCTGCTAATTTTGCAAGAAACTCGTCTACCGTAGGCATGAGCACACGTTCGCGTATTATTTATTGGTTGAGTTGACCATAGTCCACGCAGATGCGCAGCTCATTGTCCTTTTTTCGTGTGGCAACCATTGGAAAACACCACTCCGTTGCTCGCTCGATCTTCTGAATCACTTTCAAGTCTTCCATCATTTCTAGTTCTTCCTTCACAAGTGGAAGCAGTGGAAGAGGTACGCGCCTAATATAACTGACTGCGTATGACTCAGCATCCTTTTTGACGTTGATGCGTTGCTCAGTTTTCATGACTCCAAGCCCAGCCGTTAGCTTTGGGTATGACGCCAAGAAGTTGGGGACATCAGTTGATTGTGCGAGGGGTTCGTCTAACTCAAGAGGGCGCTGTAGAATCACAAGTTATTCTATAGCTGGTCGACTGAGCAGCGGTTCTTTTAATCCTTTGATGATGAAGACTGCTTCTTGGACTTCAGTGTTGCGCCAGGTGACTGTTGCATTGATGTAGCCAACAGTGGCTATCGCTGTCTGGCCCGGGCCTATCAACAGCTGTTGCGCTGACTTGATGGGTCTCATGACAGTTCAGTCGTGCTGGTCGTGTGCGATCGCAGTCACATCCGCACCGGTGTCGACCTTGAAGGTAAAAGGCAAGTTGTTCACGGTAGCAGTAATCCTCCACGGCGTGTTCACTCCCACTTTGATTTCGCCTAGATATAGCTCTCCGAGATCTTTTGGTCATTGTCGGATACTCGAGATCTCGTCCTTCGGCTTAGACATGCCGACGCGGGCGTAGTGGCCTTTTTTCCCACACTGGTTGGACGTCTTGTCTATCGCGGGCACTGTGTCTTCGTGTGGTCACGCACACCACCACACCACTTGCAGCGTTCGTCTCCCGTCTTGTGTGTACGTTGATGGCGCGACTTGAAAGGCCCCTTCGCTTCGTTGCGGCGAGTCTTGAAGTTTGTCTGGCCGCGAACTTCTTCCATGTTGAGAGCTGGCTGTTCGATGGAGCGAATTTCCTTGTGTTGAAGTTTCACGCTCTTTGAATTGCGGGCAGCTGTGATTGCTTTTTCGAGAGTGAGTTCTGCGTCAAGCTGCAGGCTCTCGCTGAGTTTTACGTCTCGCAAGCCGACCACGAGCCTGCCCCGAATCAGTTCGTCTTTGAGAGTTCCGTAATCGCATCTTTCGGCCATCTTGAACAGTTCAGTCGCAAATGCGTCGACGTTTTCATGCTGCTCTTGTTTCCGACAGTTAAATCGCGCGCTCTCATAGATGACATTCTTGCGATGTAGGAAATGCTTTTCAAGAGCACTCACCACGGCGGAGTATGATGCCATCTGTATGTCTGTCAGTTTCAAAGCAGCGAGCACGTCCTCCGCTTCTTCGCCCATGGCGTAGAGTAATGTGTTGATTTGCGTCGTCTCGTCCTGTCCTGTCAGACCGGAGATGAGTCGGTAGCGTTCCCACCTGCGGTGCCATCGTGTTCAATCTTTGGGCTTGCGGACATCGAGTTTTGTCGGCAGTTCCACGGCGAGCGGGTTGAACGTCATTCTCGTTGTGCCGCTCGCGCGCTTTTTGTTCGCACCGCGAGTGTCTGGCATGACGCTGCGGCCGCTTACGTTGGGCTCGCTGTCCTTCTAGGTGTCACGACTGCGTTGCTTATCCCGCCGCTGCCGCCATGTGGTAGACGTAGTCGGTATAACAAGCAAAACTGTTTATTTATACATCAGGTAATGGCGGCCGTTTTCGCTCTGCTTGGCGCGGTCGCCCATGCCGGGGTCTCCCGGCGGTCCGCCTGGTTAGCTTGCCGCTTGGGGCGCTGTCATCAGGGGCGCCCACAACAAGTGTTCATCAAGGCGACCACAACTAAAGAGGATCATAGAATGGGGGCAGCATAAGTAGCGCTCCTCTTAAGCGCTGCTGGAGATGAAGCACTTGATGTCTTCAACACGTTCAAGTTGGAGGCTGGGGAAGACCAATAAGATTATGACATCCTGTTCAAGATGTTTGATGCCTACTGTGCTGAGGTAAGCAATCAAGTGCATGAGTGTTACGCATTTCGCTCGAGGAATCAAGAGGATGGAGAGCCACTTGAAAACATTTTCCGAGACCTCAAGAAACAAGCAACACAGTGCAACTCCGAAGGTCGAAACGATTCAATGGTCAGAGATAGGATTGTCTTTGGGACGAACGATTCAAACTTGCGTGAAAAATTCTTCGTGAGAAGGGCCTAACATTGATAAAGGCAGAAGAAATGTGCCGGTTAGCGGAATCAGTGGTACGAAGAAACCAGATCTGGGAGCAGCCGGATAACAGTATTGGCGCAGTCTTTCGATGTGTGGCGCAGTGCCGTCACTGCATGGAGCCACAAGAGAAGACTGCACTCGACAGAACTACGTATCGTTGCAAGAAGAGCAACCGACGAAACGAACAACGGCAGTGTCTGGCATGTGGGAAAAGATGCAACTCCTGCCGAAAGCTCCACTGTTTTCCAATTTGTTGTCCGGCCAAGGCAGTCGTCAGTGAAGACAGCGAACTTAACATGAACGATGATTTCGACATTCTTGACGTTGTCATCGCAAGTAGCGACCGTAAGGGCTGGACTGTAAAAGCTCAAATCGCAGGTCGTGAAGAACTCTTCAAGGTCGACACAGGATCACAATAAAGCATTACACTATTTTTGGTATACCGCTAGCTACACACTGCCGAACTGAACCCTACGAGCTCAGTGCTGCGAGCTCTACAATGGAGGCGGCATCACAATCTTGGTAACAGTCCAAAAAATGGCCATTGGGAACGCCTCCACAACAGTGAAGTTTTATGCTGTGTAAAATGGTCGTCAGGCCATAGATTGCCTTGACGCAACCGAAGCATTGGGTGTGGTTGGCGGTCCGTCGACACTATCAGCGCTTCCGTTGAATACCGAGCTCTTAAGGATTTCAAGCACGTCTTCGAGGGTTTAGGCTGCGTGAAGAAACCCTACAGCATAGTACTGCACCCAGCTGCAGTCCCGGTCGTCCAGCCAACGCGGTGGGTGCCCCTGTCTTGGCGGCGACCCCTGCGTGACGAGCTTCATAGAATGGAGGCGGCAGGCATCATCAAAAGAGGAGATGACCCTAGCGGCTGGGTAAGCCTTTTTATCTTGGTCAAAAAGAAAGATGGCAGATTTAGGGTGTGCATGGATCTGAGAAGGATTAATGTGTACATAAAGAGGCAGCATTACCAGCTTCCCAGGCGGGAAGATACTGAAGTGAAATTGACCGGCGCCTGCTTTTTTAGAGGTCTAAATGCAAATTCTTGATTTCGCCTATTACCATTCGACGCAAGAACATCCAATTATCCACATTTTCCACCCCTTCCGGAAGATATCGTTACTTGCGTCTGCTGTTTGGCATCGCATCTGAGCCGGAAGTTTTTCACAAAATGCTCAGTCAGATGCTTGAGGGGCTACCAGGAGGGAATTTGTATATCGACATTCTCGCGTGGATGGCTACACGGCAAGAGCATGACCAGCGGCTAATGGCAGTGTTAAAAGCCACCGAAAAGGCAGGACTGACATTCAATGCCAAAAAATTCAAGTGTAGTCAAACTGAGGGTCATATTTGGGTGACGTCATTGGACTAACCGGAATTTTCCTAAGTACGAAACTATTCCGAAATTTCATTCAAATGCGAACGCCAAAAAGCAAAGCCGATGTTCAGCGCATGTTAGGAGTAGTCAACTACTTTGGAAAACACGTGCCTTGCCTGTCTAAGCGAACAGCGCTGCTAAGAGCGCTTATCAAACCTTAAGTCGAGTTTGAGTGGACCGAACGTCACGAGAAAGACTGAAAAAGCGGTATGCAGTATTCGCGATAGAGCCCGTATTAGCAATATTTGATTATAAAAAGGAAACGAAAAAACTGAAGAACACTGTAGAATCTGCATTGGAGTAATGTGAAAGCACGGATGACGTCACATCCTTGACGTCACATTAATTCACTTCTTGTTTACCCATTTAGTCTTCGGTATTTTCAAATTGAGCGCCAATCTCTTCCTATGCCTTTTTTCTGCTCTACTTCCCGTTGCGTGACGTCATACCCTGGACGTCACAATAATTCACTTTTTCTTTACCCAGTGTAGTCTTCGGTACTTCCAAATTGCGCGCCAATCCCTTCCTATGCCCTTTTTAGGCTCTACTTTCGGGTGCGTGACGTCACATCCTCTACGTCACTTTAATTCACTTCTTTATTATTCATTTTAGTCTTTGGTACTTTCGAATTGCGCATCAATCTCTTCCTGTGCCCTTCTTCGGCTCTACTTCCGGTTGCGTGACGTCACATCCTGATGTCACGTTAATTCCCTTCTTGTTTCCCCTTTTTTGGTATTCGGTTCTTTCAAATTGCGCGCCAATCCTTTCCTATGCCCTTTTTCCGCTCTACTGCCGGTTGCGCGATGTCACAGCTTTGACGTCACCCTAACTGACTAATTTAAATAACTATTGTAACGATTTGAAAATTTGAAACATTCAAATGTGGCGCCAAGCCATTCGCTAATGAGACCATTTCCGCCTTTCCTTTTCATTTTTGCCTCTAAATAATTACCTAATTACCCTATTGGTCTAATCATTTCTTCGCACACAAGATTACACGGCCCTTTATCAATTCACAAGCAATCATTAATCTCTACGACTTTACAATTACATGCTGCGAACACAAGTTTGTGTGTTTTGCCTGTAAATAGTTACATAATTATCTTATTGGCCTAATTATTATTTCGGACACCATATTACGTCATTCTGTATCGATTGACACCACTCTTCAACCTTCACCACTTCTCAATTACTCAAAACTGCTGCGGACAACTTTTACACTTTTTTCCCTGTAAATAACTACGTAATTAACTTATTGGCCTAATTATGCTTTCTGTGGAAACATTACGTCAGCCTCCATCGATTCACACTACTCATTAACCTCTACCACTTCTCAATCACCCGCAGCTGCTGCGCACACGATTTTGCTGACGCGGTCTGCGGACACAGTCTGCGGACAGAAATTTGTGAACATAGCGAAGTAACGCATTCGCTGTAAACGCTTTCGCGTTAAAACATGCGATGCATCCAAAGATAGCTTTGGGGCGGAACTTTTGCTGTGTCATAGTGATTCCTGGCGATCAGTGGCCTATGCATCCCGAGTGCTAACACTTTCTGAACAACATTACGCACAAATTGAGAAAAAGGCGCTCTTAACTTTGTTCGGCTGCTAGTTTTACCAGTTTGTATACAGACAGAGGGGTATTATTGAGACCGACCGCAAACTACTTTTGATTTCTTTTAAAGGAATTTGTGACATGCCCCCACGATTACAAAGACTTCTTTTTTAGACTCCTTCGGTATGACTATGTGCTGCCGTACGTTCCGGGGAAGTACCTCGTCCTGGCGAACATGCGGTTGCGAGCGACTCCGGCAGGCGAAGTTAAAAAGGTGGGCGCTACGGAAGACGTAGGAGTTCTCGCACTTCATTTTCTGCACTGCATTGTCACGGAAACTACACAGGAGGAACTGGCGAAAGAAACACCTCGGGATTGCTACTTGAAGGCTGTCGTCACCGACTTATCAACAGACAAAGAAATTCAAGGTGAACTGAAGCCTTTTTCATCGGAACTGTCCGTTATCAGCGGAATACTCTTCAAGGGCACGAAAGCCGTCTTACCGAAGAGCATGCTACGGGAAATGCGAAAAAGAATACATGCTGGTCACCTTGGTTCAAACAAATGCAAAGAAAGAGCCAGAGGTCAAATTTTTGGGCCCGGCCTCAACAGTGACATCACTGTTCAAAGCTGTTCAACGTGCAGATAGCTTGCGTACAAACAAACCAAAGAGCCCTTGCTTATGCGCTTGGTGCCACAGTGTGCATGGAAAAGGGTCGGAGTGGACCTCTTTTGTTTTGGGGGACATTCTTATATTACCGTATAAGTCTCAGTTTCAAACTTCCCAGATGTCGAAAGGCTTCCGTACACAACTGTAAGAAGCGTTGTTGAGCTCTCAGCGACATTTCTATATGGCGTTCCTGTGGAACTCTGCCGAATAATGGACCCGGTTCTCAAGCCAAGAGATCGCGTCTTCTCCAAGCAGTTCGACTTCGCACACGACACGTCCAGTCCCTAACCCGCAGTCTAACGGTCCCGCAAAAAATGCGTCCAAGTTTTGTAGCGCATAATGAAGAAAACAGAAGATGCAGGAGATGACTTCTGGCTAAGTCTTCTGGCCTACCGCTCAACACCACTGGCCGAAGGTCAATTCCCTGGTGAACTTCTTTAAGGCAGGCGCCTTCGATCTAATATTCCAGATTTCGGCAAAATCATGACCACTGATGTGGTGAAGCATCGTCAGATATGCGAACGGCGGCCGTTGCCACAACTTCCTAAAGGCGACATGGTGCTGTTAAAAGATGCCACTTGGTCATCAAAAGGGAAGCTTTTTGGACAAGCTGCTCCGAGGGCATACCTGTCATATGACTGAAGATCGTCGTGTTCTTCGACGAAACAGGAGACGCCTGCTTCGTACTGGCGAGAAGTATGCTGAAACAAGTGACTACGACACTGGCAGTATTGGAAACGTGACACCACGGCTTTCCAGCATTGACACTGCTACAACACAGCAGCCCTCTTCCAGCCCACTTCCAGCCCATGGTGCAACGCCCTAAGCTGCAGTCACCCTTCCAGATCAAACCAGAACGGCCATCACTCTAAGAAGGTCGACTCGCACCATGTGACCGCCACAGCGCCTTTATTATGATGCTGCTTTTATTCAATTAACATGAACATTTGCGCTGATCTTGTGTTAACCGTGGAAAGATGCATTAGGTTTGTGTGATAGCCTGATGACGGTGCACGTGCCATGCGCAGTGCGTGCGCCTCGCTATGGAAACTTATAAATACGATGGCCATCAATGTTCTTGTTCTGGCCATCATGCTGCCGAATGCCTTCCTGACGATCTGATACAGTCACAGTGAAATAAATAAAGTATTGAGAAAGCAGCAATATTTCTCGGTCATTTATTTTAGTACGCGGGAAATTATTACTTAGGATTCCCTACAATACCTGCGGTCCTACTTCTCGTAGACCACGTCGCTGCTGCATGCAAGCAGTTTCCTGACTTCTCTCTGAAGTCTTTTGTTTTGTCGAAATCGACAACAGTTCGTCGTTTTGTCTTCTTGTAAATAAATTTAATATTTTGTATTTTCCGCGCTTCAATCAAGCCATTTCTACCGCCCCTCGCTGTGGTGGTGCAGTGGTTAAGGCGCTCGACTCTGTCTCAGGATTTGGGGCGGCTGGCGCTTTTCGATGGATTCGCAAGGATAAGGCCTCTATATGCTGTGCGATGTCAGTATTTCTTAGAGAACCCCAGGTGATCGAAATTTCTAAAGCCATCCGCTATGGCATCTCTCGAAGCCTGAATCGCCTTGGAACGTTAAACCCCATCAAGAAAACTAAACCATCCTTCCACCCCTCACTAACGGTGGAAAATTTCAAGCTCAGTTTTAGATTTTCTGTTGCATTGAACAGCCAACATTGGCTTCGTGGATATTAATACAAATATGCCATCGGCAATGCGACTTGACACAGAATCCCTTTTAACCTTTTGTGTTTTCGTATCTATTTAAACACCGTTTTTTTTCGATTTCACCGGTTTGTTTAAGGGTTGTTTACTGCATTACCTCTTTTGACTGATTCGTTTGATGTTGAGTAGCATCAAATCTTTATTATTAACAACTAAAGCCGGCTTACTGCACTGTCAAAGATAACTCGGGAACTAACGGAAACGCATGTTGCTTGCGGCTTTGCCAAAATTTTGCTTAAGCTAGGAACAAAAATTAGTAACGGAATTTCGGCAAGCTAATTTGGCTGCTCCTTTTTTATTCACGTCTAAGAAAAGCATCGCGAAGTAGTAAACCACGTTAGCTCGTTAGAAAGCCGGACATGAAATGGGACAGACGTTAAGCGAAAAGAATCGCAGATGATGCCGTTATCAGCAGAGCGTGCAAGTTTCTTCGTAAACATATGAATTTCTATTTCACACCTTCTTTTGTAAAGTATTCTCAGGAAAGCGAAACGTTTAATACATCACTGGGTCTCTTGCCACCGACTGCAGGCAATTCGATAATGCGCATACGATTGTTAAGTATTATATTCTTTCAGGCGAGAATGTGAATCGGGTTTGAGCGGTCTAAAGTTTTTTTCGGAAATTGCCCTTTGAATGGAATATTGGAGAAAGAAACAAAAGCTCATATCATTATTTACTTCGAACAGTAAGCTTGAATGAAAAGACACGAGAAGTTGTTTTGTATTTATGAACACTAATGATAGTATTTATGATGCTGCGGGCTATACAGCGCGAATGAGATAATATTATCTTATATCAATATCTTAATTACGGCTTGGGAAAAGCAAATCATGCACACAAGATCTTGTAAAACACCTTTGCTACGCACTTCACCCTGAAAAGTTTAGCGGGAAGGCTGGAAACGCCCCGTAATTGCAATCTGGGGTGTACAAGGCCAGCATAGAGTTTGAAGCCCGAAATGCCCTCGTATGAAAGGCTTTTAAACCATTAGAATGACACTGCTGACTAGGAATAATTACGGAGGTGTCCGGCATTGCAGTACCGAAGCGCATCGCGCATAGAGGGCTGGAAGTTTCAGTAAAAGAAAAAAGCTGATTGACGATAAAATACAATTTAATAAAATGAATTCGACATTCTTTATGGGTTTCGTTTGCTTGCGTTCTTGTAATAATTCGCCAGATATCCCAGATAATTTACTCCAGGTCACAGAAGAAAATGGTGGTGAAATTACGAATACGAGGAGATATTATCACGTTAGCAAAAGTACGTGTGAATGCCACAGATTCGTTAAAACAGCGAGCCGGTGTCGGCGTTTATCCACGTATTCAAGGAGGAAGGCATTGAAGTCTAGGCCTAACAACTCTAAACTCCGATGTGTACTCATATCTTTAGAAAAGTTTCGTGCTGGCGCCTGAGATGAATGACTCCTTCTCGAAAGCACTGCTCCGTCTATTTGCGACATTAAAAAAAATCTGGCTACCACATGCGGTGCCAACGACGTTGAATTTTTTATATCAGGGTCGTAACAGAGTCTAGCGCAAAGGCTAACGTTTTCTCATTACGGTTCATGGTAGTGAAAAGCGAAATTTGTTTTAACTTTAATTAGCATCATCAGTCATCTGTGATAGCGCCTCATAGACGGATGTGTTAACAAGCAATGGAAGTAAAAATGAAGTTGTTAAAGTGATTAAAATAATTTACATGTCTGTAAATGTCTACTATATGAAGAAAGGCATAGGAAAAGATTCAACATTATTATTGATTGCTGTCTTGACAATGCTTTTGCCTACTGACAAATGGCGATGCTAACAGTTTAGTTTAAAAACTCTTATTCGAATGAAGAAGAAAAACCAGCGGTGGAATCTCAAGCAATTACCAATGTATTTTGTATTTGGTGCTTTATCCACACCATAACGCCGGCTCTGTCTAACCATCTGCTTAACTGAGCATTTGCGTTTGGCGCAATCGCATTTTTAAAACTATCAACAGTGCCACCTTCGTAGTCAACGGATGATGTACAGTAGAGCGACTAACACGTGAGCACGGTCAAATAGGAAGGAACTAAGGCGAGCGAAAATCCTTTTATGCTACGTCTTGCATCACAACTGCCCGTGCCGACTCACTCGTTACGTTACTCAGCAGATACGTGTAGCTAAATGAGGGGCTGGTTTTAGAGTACACTCCTAATCTGGTTGCACATACTTGTGAAAAAAGTTTCAGGTATAAAAGAACCCCCGCTTATAACTGGAACTTTTTGGGCGCGTATGTAGAACCAGATTAAGAGTGTGCTTGTCAAAAGAGAACAGCGACAGAGTCCAAGCAAGGGATAAAAAATGTTTATTTCGATGAGTTTCCGTGCTGCCGGTAAATATGGTTAATTCAAAACAGCTATGTTCCGGTGGTGGGACCCGATTCCACGGCTACGAAATTTCGGTTCTTTCGTCTGCATATTTACCTATTTGCGAGGTTGTGATGTCCGGAAAAATATATAAGCAAAATTATTCACTGCTGAAATTAAATTTAATGCGCCTGAGCCCGACTTTCGTATGTAGCTGGGTCTTAAGCATCCATACCTTCTCTTGTCAACAGTTTTGGGAGCAGCGATTGCTCAGCAATACAAATACTAGACGAAACACATGATTACGGCAGAACATTTCCGCAGAATTTCGGTCTGCTTGCAGCAATGTGAAAAGTAGAATGGCACCCCTTAAAAAAAATATGCTCTTATCAAAAACATATCATACACGACCAGTTAGCAGTGTAATTCAAAACGTGTTCTAGAATATTTGTCGACAGAAGAAAAATAGAGCCCGTTATTGCTACAATTGCTTTGGTATGCTATGTTTAATGCGTTCTGGCAGAGTGGTATTATTTGCAAAAAAAAAAAAAAAAAACAGCTCCAGTAAAGAGCATCTTATGCCTTCAAATTTCTAACATTCCTAGGACAAAGAAGGCAGCTTCTGTGTAATGTAATGCAGATATTCGGGACACTACTTCAAAATCTGAGGTTAGTATAGTGTGTCGTACTATCGATTGCAATAGCCGATTCAACCAATGCACAACGAAAAGTTTCAAACCTTTGTCCGGTGCTTCCAACAAATATTTGTTACCTCCGTAGAAGTGTAGTAAGATTTGCGTCAAAAGAGCATTGTGAGAAAACTATAGATTTTTCTAAAATGATGTTAAAGCATATTCAAATAGGAGCTGTAATCTTCCTACGCACAGAAAAGTAATTTTTGATGTTTGTCCTGACTTCTATTCGAATTGTCTGCCACAATGAGGCTCGTTTTTGCGCAAATAGCAAACCAACTATCATCCTCCGGAGAGGAGAACCGATACATTGATGCTGACGACACAGTTATAACAGATGAAAAAAAAAAACGCTTCTTAAATTTTTTAGGTATTCTAGCACTAAGAGTATACTACCAGCAGAAACTAAGAGCAGCGAAAATATTTTTCCTCGTCAACTTTTGTAATAGTCGCCATGAAGACATTTTTCGTGTGTGTGATGAAGTCGTTTGACAGCGGCGTTTGACAGGAACGCGCGAAATGTTGCGGCCTCCGCATTTGTGGCATTGCTTAGCAAGAGCGGGAGAGTTCCCACTCCTGCGTTCATCGAAACTACATCTAAAACAAGTACTAGATTATGATTTCATAGGATTGTTTCTCGCCGGACAGGTATCTTGTATTTCGTTGAAACGCTCTTTGTCCTGTTCGTTAGTACGGCAGATTTCGACAGCTTTGCTCAAGGCCGGAGTTTTTACCACGATTCTCGCTTGCACATCTTTTTCCCTGAATCCAAGAATAATTGTTCTGCACAGCATTCTCTCTTCCAAGATCGCAAAGCTCGCATTTCTGTGCAAGCGTCCGAAGTTCTGCGAGCCAATCGCTTAATGACTGATCCTCTTGTTTCCTGGAGTCAATGCGAAATTGGTTGTACGTCAGGTTGGTGGTTGGCTTGAAGTGGTCCTCAAATGTTTGCGTGAGAAACTTGATGTCGTTCTTGTCGTCGTCCCACCCAAACATTAAAGTGTAGAATAATCGCCTAGCTCCTTCACCGATTGCCATACGGAAATTGGTGGCTTGAACCTATTTTGCTTGCTTTCTCAGTTTTGTTGCCGTCTCATACAGCTAGCTCGAACTCTCTACTAGATGGTCTTGCTGTGAAATGTGTCTCCTGTTGTGTCCAGTGGGTTAAGCGGTCGAATAATTGACGATGTCATTTTTCCCAACTTTCGTGGACGCTGCTGGGGCGGTTTGAAGCTGCAAGGCTAGCATGTTACGAACGACGGTACTAACCCCCCCCCCTTTTGACGTCATGTAACAAGCAAGCATGTGGGAAAAGGAATGAGTCTTTTTGCGAAGTGCAGCGGCACTGATACAGGTAGCTCCTGGTCTGAGACATGGGCACTGGCAAGCACACGTGTTGCTGACGGTGCACTCTGCCACATTATGTGCCCGAGTGTAGAATACCAGGTAAAGAAATAGGGCCTAATGTTTGACACTGAATGCTTAATGGGACTTGGGCAGCCTCTAAAATGCCAGATTCAACTCAGCGCAACACGTGGGCCAGCCCGAATAGGCTGGCCTCCGTAAAGCCCATGCCGCTACAATTCGGTAATTGGAGGGATTAACCGACATGAAAATTAAAACATTGATCAATAGGGCGGCATCCACCTGTAAACAAGCAGGGCCCATTAGTTATATTGGTATGCTGCCTACATTCGACTATCTGGGCCGAATGCGGACAGAATATTTGGGTTGCCCATACGGGTACAAATTTCCATCGATCGTTGCAAACTGAGCAGCCTACGCGCGGTCCTCTAGACACGAGTTGGAAATCCCGCATGGCCGGTACCCGTATGGTTTGCTGCCATGGCTCTAGCGCGGGTCCTTACTTCATGGGCCACTTTGTGCAACTTGGGTACATTTCGCAAACTTTCTCTAGAGATGGGAAAAAGGTAAAAGTTCCAAGTAGCACACATTACGTGGCCCACCCGGGGCCCGTATGGGCAAGTTGGGCTTGGGCAACCACAAAAACACGAATGAGGGTCCCCTTTAGGGATCAAGCGGGTAAGCTCAAATTGGCCTTGCTTTTGCTTTTTCCATCCGGGCACCATAGAGGCGTGGAAAGGGCTAACTGAGTGCATATTCCCACATCTGACCCTGAAGGGTCCCGCTTGGGAAATTTTAGAGCCGATGCAAAGAAAATTTGGGCTCTGCGTAGATAAAGCCTGGGTTAATCGAACTGGGTTAATCGAAAAGCCCAATAGGTCCCGCATGGACCGCGGCGGGGTTAAATACGGGTATGCTTGCACATTGCCTACATGGGACCCTTGAGGGGTACTCGCAGGAAGGTCAGAAGGAAATATGGGATTCATGCAGAAAATACCTGGGCTGCCCCAAATGGGGCTGCTCATTTAAACCCTAGAAAATTTCCGCGTGTCTTGTTGCGAGGCAGGAAAGTACTCCTTCACGCTTCTGCCCACATCGTTCTCTTGCGGGACACTTTAGGGCAGATCCGATGCAAATGTGAGCCAAAAGCAAATGGAAGATGGGCTAGCCCGAATGAGGCTGCCCACTGAAAAGCCGAATAGGTACCGCATGGTTTGCGGCCGGGCTGAAATGCCCCGCGCTGCCCACACGGGTATTTGTTGCGGTACTTGCTACTGTAGCGCAAATGAATCATATATTCGTTTTACATGCGGTAAAAATAAGATCAGCTCAATTCGCGCTGCCCACGAAAGGCAGCAGTGGGCCCTAAATTGGCCGTAGGCGAGCTTGCCGCTCTAACGTCTCCATCCCATCTTTAAGGCCAACTTTTATTTATGTAATTTATGTTATACCGGCCGCTTATTGACTTTTCTGGAGGTTTCACATAACTATCCTAAGCATATCCATGCCATGAATAAAGACTGTCTGTATTTTTACTTTAAAAACTACTTTAAGTATGCAGTATATCAGATACCGTTTTGTTGTGAAGGGCGGCTCGGGTAGGTCAACGTCGCTTGTGGCGGGGGCCAGCTTGCCACCTAATTTTTATCTGATCAATGCCGTCATTGCACCCCACCGCTTCGGTGGCAGACGACGGCTGTTGCGACGCGCATCCTTCTCACCCTCTTCTTTATCTTCTTTATTTTTTCTTCTGTCTGCACGAGGCAGTGGAGGTGGCTCAGCAACAGAGCCCACTAGCAGGCCCGTGCATTTTCTTTCATTCTTCCTACAGTCACAACCGACCGACCGACCGACCCAGGTAGCACAAAGTGGGCTATGAAGGGTGGGCCCCGGTGGGTCCGATGTGGGCAATGCAGGACAGCCCCGGTGGGCTCAATGTGGGCGCTGCAAGAGAGCCGACGTGGGCCTGAAGGAAGCTGTCGACAAAGCCCTGATGGACCCTACTAGGGACCGATGCAAGCAGCCCTTGTGGGGCTGCCCACATTTTCCCCGCATTACCAAAAGGGCACATCCCGCCAACTCCCCCTAATGGTCCTACTTTGGACAGATTCGGGCAGCCGCTCTGGATGAACATTTTTTTTAATTTGGTTAGCCCCTCAGATAATGACATAGGACCGATGCGGGTTCTATAATACAAGCCGCACTTGGGCTTGCCCACATTATTCTCATTGGGGTCCGATGCAGGAAATTGATGGGAAGCCCTAGTCCAAGTTTTCGCAATCAATATTTATAGTTTTCCCAATCAATGCATGCGAGGCGGATGTTCTACCGCTACGCCTCCGCTGCACCTACGCCACCGCTGCGGGCAGCCCCAATCTGGCTGGGTATTGTTTTTGAACCTAATGTCCACTTGCTGTTGCACGTGCCTTCAAATTTCCCACAAGGAAACGATGTTGGTAGTATGCGGACCCTCCCACCTCCCAGCCGCATTACGGCCCATGTGGGATATAAAGCAGTTTTGTGTGGGCAGCCCCAATCGGGCTGGGTGTTGTTTTTGAACCTAAAGCCCACTTGCTGTTGCACGTGCCTTCAGAGTCACCACCAGGGACCGATTTTGGTACCATGCCTTCACGCCCGCCTTCCAGCCCCATTACAGACTATGTGGGACCTAAAGCGGTTTAGCTAAGGCTGCCATGTTGGGCGTCACGAGGGCTTGCCCAAACTGAGCGCTTATTCATATGTCCCCTGCCCTCAAGTAACCTACAAGGGGCCGATTGGGGCATGATGTGGGTATGTCCGTTTTTTTGCCCCACTACGGCCGATGTTGGTCCCACAAAGATTTAATGGGGGCGGCCTCATTTCGGATCTATGACGGCTTTTCCATAAAGAGCCCACATTTAGGTTGGATTGCCCTCAAATATCCGACAAGGGACCCTTGTGGTCTGGATGCAGAAAGGCGCTCTGCATTAGCCGGAGCAACGCCGCTATGGGACCCATGCAGGAGGAACAGGGGCTAGCACAAATGGGGATTGCCCACTTTTGTCCCATCGGGAACCAATGCAGGTTTTATGATGGTTGCCCCAGCCCCACTTACCTACATCGGACCTACTGGGGTCCTACATTTTGTGCTACCTGGGACCAACCAACCAACCAACCAACCCAACCCAACCCAACCCAACCCAACCCAAACCCAACCCAACCCAACCCAACCCAACCCAACCCAACCCAACCCAACCCAAACCAAACCAGACCAAACCAAACCCAACCCAACCCAACCCAACCCCCGACCCGACCCAACCAACCAACCAACCAACCA
>JAJIZL010000028.1:85018-138740 GCA_023969395.1 Amblyomma maculatum | reverse complement strand
CTACCAACCAACCAACCAACCAACCAACCAACCAACCAACCAACCAACCAACCAACCAACCAACCAACCAACCAACCAACCAACCAACCAACCAACCAACCAACCAACCGACCGACCGACCGACCGACCGACCGACCGACCGACCGACCGACCGACCGACCAACCGACCAACCGACCGACCGACCGACCGACCGACCGACCGACCGACCGACCGACCGACCGACCGACCGACCATCCAACCATCCAACCAAAAAGACCGATGCGGGTTCCATAACGCAAGCCGCACTTGGGCTTGCCCACATTATTCTCATAGGGGTCCGATGCAGGAAATTGATGGGAAGCCCTAGTTCAAGTTTTCCCAATAAATATTTATGCGCATAATTAATTATTTTATGCATGTCTGCACTTTCTAAACAGCCACAATATTACATTTTACAGTAATTCATAGGAATAATCTAGCCAAATGACTATATGTACATCTTGTGCAGACTATGGAGATGCGTGCTCTGAACAGTAATATTGTGCCGAGAGTTGCAGGCTGTCCACAGCAACCACATAAGGAGCAACAGTTAACAATCAGTATGTTTTAGTATTTTTGGAGCAATTTGCATGAGTGCGAGAACTAAAGCCATGTAATATTTCTAACCGACTAAACATGGCACCAACTGTTATGCAAATCATCTATAATAGTTATGCAAATCATCTATATAAGCAGAACCCGCCACCCTATCAACTTCCTGGACTCCGGCTTTATATTCATCACGCTTTGGCGAGAGCAGACTTCTCAGCCACGTATTAGGCGAAGAACCACCTACACACGCCAGGTAATTCGTCAGAAACGCCAGCCCGATTACTACCGCCAACCTGAATGAGTTCGCACCCACTTTTACTCTGACCGGTGGCGCCAGCAACCTGTGTGTTATAGCTGTGGCATGACCGGACACATCTCTCGGTATTTCCGTCGGCGGCGCCTGCTGCCACAAGATCGTCGCCCGCTGCCCAACATTTCTGATCGTTTCGACACTGAATTTTATCCGACACTGACTCTGGATACATACTGCCCGGCACAGATGCGAAACAGATCGCCTGCTTCGGACCGCAGCTTGACGCCGCCAGTCCAAAGACAGTGACGTTCACTGTCTCTTCGGCGCCGTTCTTCCCCTTCGGGAAACTATAAGGCGCTGCCGATGGGGGTGAGGCCACCGGAGAATCAACGTTATCAATAAATATCTCTGCCTGTGTTTATGTTAAAGAACAAAATCGAAGTATTCATTGACGGCATCCACACCATGGCACTAATTGACACTGGAGCAACAGTCTCTGTTATGGGTTTAGCAAGAATCGATTAGGAAATAAAGTGATGTTTAGCATTAATCAAGCTATGGTATTCCGTGGTGTTGGCGGTGAATCAATGGTGCCTTTGGATGTGTGCTGTGCGAAAAGTTGTGATTGGCGGTCAAGCGTTTCGAACTGAATGCACAGTGTTGCCTAGTTCCACGCATGGAGTAATTCTAGGTGTAGACGTTTTGCAACAGTGTAGTGCAACGTTATTCTGCCGTAGCGGACAGATCTCGCTGAATGCTGCGTTGATGTCAGCTCTTGTAGAAACCTCGTCATTTGATTTAGGAGCATTTTCTGCGTCTGAAGATACAGTTGTACCTGCGATGTCTGGAGAATTCATTAAAGGTATTTCATCTACAAATATGTGCGAGGATTTCGAAGCCGTAGTGGAACCTGCAATACTTGCCTGAGCATAGAAGAGTATCTTGGTGCCCCGTTGCATAGTTTCAGTCACCAGAGGCCACACCTTGCTTTGGACAGTAAACTATTCAGACGAGCCAGCCGTGTTGCCTCGTCGCATGAGGCTCGCTCATTACGAGGAAGGTGTGTCGAATTCCGTGGCGGCACTAAGTAACTATGCTCTTGAAGAGAAAACACCCAATTTGGCAGAGTCTCGAATCCAGACAATGATAAACACATTTTTGGGAGCACAGGAACGCTGAATTTTGACTGACCTGCTTTCCAAGCGTGTTTCGGTTTTCGACTTCGCCAGAGATCATCAGCCACCGATTCCAAATTCTCGCACCCATCATTCGATTGATACTGGGATCTTTCGCCCGATAAGACAGAAACCCTATCGTGTGTCTCCGACCGAACGTCATCTTATTGACGAATAAGTTCATGACATGCTCCAACGTGGCGTTATCCAAGAATCTTCAAGCCACTGGGCGGCTCCAGTTATCCTCGTTAAAACGAAAGGCAACACATGGCGTTTCTGTGTGGACTATCGTCGCCTTAACGCCGTAACACAAAAGACGTATATCCGCTTCTACGTATTGACGATGCAATCGACTGTCTTAATTCGGCGTCATACTTCTCCTCGGTAGACTTGAGATCGCGGTACTGGCAGATACCGATCAACCCAAGCGACAAAGAAAAGACAGCATTTGTGATACCCGATGGTCTTTATGAGTTCAACGTAATGCCTTTTGGATTGTGCAATGCGCCTGCCACGCTCGAACGATTCATGGACACCATTCTGCGCGGCCTCAAATGGAAAATTTGCTTGTGCTATTTGGACGACGTTGTGTTCTCCAGCAAGACCTCTCAGGAACACAATAGCCGCCTCGCCATCGTTCTTGACTGCATTGAGAGAGCAGACCTTGTCCTCAACTCTAAGAAGTGCCACATCGGCGAACGTCAAACCATTGTTCTTGGTCACTTGGTCGATAAGGATGGTGTTCGGCCGGATCCTCAGAAGATTGCGGCTGTAACCAGCTTCACAGTACCAAAATCAGTGAAGCAGCTTCGGAGAAATTTAGGACTGTGCTCCAATTTTCGTAGTTTTGTGCCCAGATTCGCTTACATCGCATACCCGCTCACGTGCTTTTTGCACAAAGATGCGCAGGTCAATTGGACTGCTGACTGCGATTCTGCCTTCCGCAACCTCAATTTCCTTCTGACATCAGGACCTATCTTACGTCACTTCTGTCCTTCTGCCGTCATCGAAGTTCACACCGACGCTGGTGGCGTGGGCGTTGGCGCTGTGCTCATCCAGCGTCATGGCACCGACCAGCACGTGATAGCTTATGCTAGTCACTCGTTGAGCAAGGCGGAACGTAACTACACTGTTACTGAACACGAGTGTCTCACAGTGGTATTTGCGGTGCAACGATTACGTTCCTACCTATATGGCAATGTTTTTACCATGGTCACCGACCACCATACGCTCTGTTGGCTTGTAATTCTTCGTGACCCATGCGGCCGGCTCGCTTGATGGGCATTGCGGTTGCAAGAGTTTAACTTCACTGTGGCATACAAAAGCGGCCGTCAACAAGCTTACGCCGACTGTCTGTCACGCTTGCCATTTTCGTCAACTGGTAGTGATGATAACTTTTACGACTACCTGCGCCTATCTCGACAACGTTTCCTGACCCTCAACTGTTCCAGACAGAACAACGCAACGATCAGACTTTGGCACCGCTCTTCTCTGCCGCTCATGATTCAACAGATGCGCGTTGCTGCGTTCCTGCCTGCCCGCTTTTAAAGAAGAATTTCAACTCCGGAAGTGCAGGCTTTCTTCTCGTCGTGCCGGAAAACCTCCGTATTCCCGTTCTTGGAATGATGCACGGCGATGCCACGTCGGGCCTCTTGGGTGTAGCCCGGACTCTTCATCGCACACAGAAACGCTTTTACTCGCCAAAAATGCGTCAAGCCATTCAGAGCTATGTAGCCAGTTGTGTCAAGTGCTGCCAGCTGTACTAGCTCCCTACTTCCCATCCACAGGGACCGCTGCATCCTATTGCGCCACCGACCGCACCCTTTGAGCAGGAGGGCATCGATCTCTTGGGTCCTTGTCCGCCATCTTCGAACGGTAACCGGTGGAGAGTAGTATGTGTTCATCCCCTCACTCGATATTCAGAAACAGCCGCAATACCCTCAGCCACTGCTTACGAAGTATCCCTATTTCTTCTGCGATGTCTCGTCCTGCGCCATGGCCCTCCTCGAGTTCTGATGAGTGACGTGGGCACCAATTTACAGCTGAAGTTATCAAAGAACTCCGTCTATGCACCTGCGATTACCGTCATATAACGCCGTGTCACCCGCAATCGAATGGACTTGTTGAACGGACCAACCGCACTTTGTCCACTATGCTGGCGATGTACGTGGACTCTGATCACAAGAATTGGGATAACATCCTCCCTTTCATTATATACGCGTATAACACTGCACATCATGAGACGACTGGCTACAGTCCTTTTTACCTCCTTTATGCTCGACTTTACCGCAGCTGTCTTGATACCATCCTTCCTTTCTCCCTCCTCAATGAGCCTTCTATCGCCGCCACTTTATGTCGAGCCGAAGAAGCTCGCCGCGTTGCCCGCCTCCGCATCTTAGACTCACAAGAACGTTCGGAGGAGCGTTATGACAACCAACGCCCCCATGTCTGTTATGTGCCCGGTGATTTAGTGTTGCTGTGGACGCCGTTGCGCAAGCGTGGTTTAGCCCAGAAGCTGCTGTTTTGCATCGCTGCCCTTTTGTCGCTGTGGAGCGCCTGAGTGACTTATACTATGTAATTTCCCGCCGCACGGAAAGTGGCCGATGGTCATGCCGGACCCAGGTGGTGGATATATGGCTCGGCTAAAAAGGTTCCATTCCCGGCACCTTCATTAAACTGCTTGCCCTGGGGGCTTCGTCTGTGAGGGGGAAGTGTCACGTGATTCGGGGCGTCAGAGGAAGAAAGAAAAGGCTGGAGAGAAGAAGAGACAGAAGCTACAGTGGTGTGTGCTGGTGTTCCTTGCGGACTCGCAGCGCTTAGATTACCAATAAACACCTCCGTTACGTAGTGAGTACGTATCAATATACTAATAGGCATTGTGAAAAATGCATCTTATTGAGTATTTTATTTAGGATAATGTGGCACACAGGCTAAAATGTGAAAGACCAAAAAAGTAGGCAGTTTATTTTTTTGGTATTACAGCAATCCACTACCTTTTTCAATTAAAAAGGTTTCAGGTCAGCTAGGGACACGATTGTGTGGCTCGTACGTGCGCGCCTAAGCTTGTTTGAAGTGAAGCGAATTCCCACCGGTTCGAATTGCAGCGTTATGAATAGAAAAACTGGGTAGCTACTCCGGATGCACTTTTCATTAATACAACGTATAATGCAAAACGTCTGAAAATAAACATATAAACACATCCCAGGAGTAGCAACAGAAATAGAACAAGAATGCCAAAGGAATTCTGATAAGATAAATTTACTACATTCTAATCGGAAGGAAATGAACAAAACGTAGTTGTGGTTCAGTTCTGGTTAACCCCAGTTGAACTGTGAAAGCAACGGGGGAAGCTTCTTTTGCCTGGCACATTATTCCTTTATCACGCCCTATCAGTGTAAGGTGCTACATTATTGCAGACACTTAAGTTCATCCTTTAACGGTATGAGGCGAGAGCGTAAGGTACAAGCCCACATATGTGAAGGTCCGCTTCAACCAAACCGTATGAACGTGCCTGCGTGTTGTAGGGGTAAATAATGCAAACGGTTCTGGCAGGCTGAATCTGATATTACCCTCCCATATGAAACAGCGACCCGAGTTGGCAGCGTCTGCCCGTGGCATAGAGGTAACGATAATTCAAATGTCATGGCACGCTGAGGAGACCGAAGCTACGCCTATTCAAAACATAGCTGCAGCCACCCGAGGCCTCGCTTTGGCTGTCGGAGTATTGCTTTCGGAATAAAAACATCAAATCAAGGAAAGCAAGAACATGTGTTATTATTAATGGCACTACATACGGAAGCCTGGAATCCGCTCTGCATTCGGGGAGCCGCCTGCATATTCGCTCGCGTGGAATGTCTGTAAAACATGAGATGATCGATCTCATTCTGGTATTTAATAAAGCTGCGCGCAAATGTCGCCGAGCGAACGCACATCTAAAAACATGAGTCGTGGTGCAGCTGTTCTAATGCACAGACGCCAGCTCAGGGCTCTAAAAGTGAATGTTTTAAGTATGATCGCGTTGGGGCTGATTTCGAGATACGCTTATCAGAAAAACGCAGAAAACGCATTGAGAAGAATGTCATTCAATCCTTACAGAATAAGCTCCCTTTTATTCATAGAAATCATGCAAGCGCCAATCCTCAAATTCTCCAACTGCTCCATTTTAGACGAATAATAGAAGCTTGTCTCTAAGCCATACTCAGTTCGTATCCTATAAGCCACTACAGCCAGCCTTTGTTAACAAGGGCTGTTTACGGTTGTTTTAACTCCGTCTGGTTGTGTTCGTTTTCGTTATTATGCGGCAGTTCAATAATTATGGCTTCAAAAGTAACTACACATGCCTGACCTATTATATATTGTTTTCCCATTAGACTGCTTATGGTGAAACTGCGTATTTAATACCAATATTGCGCGTTACAGAAGAGAACATCGAAGAATCAGCGGCAAATGTTCTGCACTGCCTTATTTTGAAAACCGCACAGGCTATAGGCGAAAGCATCGCACAACAAGGGCCATTGTGGTCAGTGTTTTGGCATGGTATGGGCAATATTGCCTAAATTATGGACAACCAGAGCCATTGGTGGGATTGTAACGCAGTAGCAATGCCGAAATGGGTGGGACAGAGGATCAAAAGAGCCGGCATTGGAAGTGTATGCAGTGATAATTCCAATACGGATGGAAAAGTTTACTAACAGGGCCGCCATTGGAAGTGCCAGGTAGCGGCAATGCCAATATGGAGAATACGAATGCAAGGTAGGGATGTCATTGAAAGTGCCAGATAGTGGAATTGCCCTGACTTTGCAAGCCTTTGTCAGCTGTTTTTCAATATTGGGCCTTTCCTTGTGCTGCTGGGCCCCGCCGACTAAGGTGTCATCAAATAACATTCCCCTAAATTTGGTGGGGGTGCGGTTTGGTGTCCTCGCGTCACCCTTGAGCTTCGCACCCACACGCTACCGCCATCTCTATGGCCGAAAGGGACATTCCCTGCTGGCCCGATGACCCAGTAGTCTACTGCTTCGGCCCCGTACGCCAGCTAGACCGCGCTTTCTTCAGTAGAACCGACTGCACTGACTGTCATGATTGGCGTGGGTCATCCAAGCTATTGAGTTCAAAAAACAAATGGGCGACGTCACGAAGTTAAGCAACATTATCTTTCATTTGACCAGAGTCGCGAACCGGTGGTATCGTAAACACGAAACCAATCTCCTGACTTCTGACTGGTTCGAGGCAAACCTTAGTGTAGTGTTTGGTCGTCCTGCTGTGCGCATCCTCCACGCCGAATTAAGCTTACGCTATGGAGCACAGTGGTTAAGCGAAACATGAGCTACATTTAAGATGTGGTCCACCTGTGCAGTCGCTTCAACGCACAAATGTCCGCGGCAGTCAAGATCACTTACGTCATGAAGAGCATCAGATTACGCCTTTCAGATGTTACTTTGGCGGGATCTGACTACTCTTGCCAAAGTGTTGAGCCTTTGGAAGAGCTACGATGAGTAGCGGAATCAGCGCCTACACACTTGGCAGCCTTATGGCACTGCCGCCGATCCATTTTCAAGTCCTGTTGCCAATGACCGTGGTGCCTTTTCTCCTTGCCGCTCAGCATTACTGCGTCGTCACTCCCAGTTTCCTTTGCGAAGGCGTCCCAATCTTGGGCAAGCGGAAAATTTGGTTGAATTTTCGGTTTAGGGAGTTGTAGCAGGGGTTCAGGTCGACACTGGCGCTGCTGTTCCTGCCATGGATGCAAGTCTTTGCCGTAAATGCACAAAATGACGACGTACAGGGCAGAAATTTCCAACCCAAGATAAGGTCATGAAGGCGAAAAAGCAAATGTGATGAACTTCATTGCGTACACAGTTTCCTAAATGACAAATCGAGCAATGCACGCTACTATTGGCTCTACAAGCACTGGTCGTGCATACTGATAATTCTGATATATAATGCTGTGATCGACTTTGCTCGCGCTGAACTGTATTTTTTTGCGCATTACTAACCGTCGCAGGACATTTCTTTTCCTAGTTATCTTTGTCTAAGATACTGACCTTCCTGCGCGCTCTTTCGTTCTTGTGCACACAGCTTGTGTTTTTTTACCAAAGTACCGATGTACTTTTCATCACATCGCCCGTCTTTCTACACCGCAAATATTTCCCCTGCCTTACGCCGTATTTTCTATATCAGTTGCCTTCACTGCACTCGGATTTCTAATCTGTTTTTATTTCGCAAGTCCCTGCTTGGTGGTGAATGCCTCGGAACCATCCAGTTTCTGGAAGCCATTTTTCCCGCTTACGCAACTACCGCTCCACAGCCTGTTGACTTGGCTGCCCTCCTGCCACCTATTCGTGCGTTAGACAAGTTGTCTGCAGACGTTTTTCTAGGCTCTACGATGCCAGTCTTCCTGGACCTAACCGCGCTGAACTTCTCGCACTGCGACACTAGTTCCGTTTCTTATTCGACTCTAATCAGGCGTCTTTCAGTCCCACATCAACTGTTGCCTGCCACATAAAAACCGATTCCCATACACCTCGGCATCAGCGCTCCTATCTCGTGTCTGCCAACCAGCGCCGAGTTACTGAAGCCCAAGTTAACATTACGTTCGAGAATGGCGACGTGATTGAGCCTTCTAACAGTCCTTGGACACAACCTCTATTGTCCTGGTGAGGACGAAAGACGGTTGTATTGGCTTCTGCATCGACTACTGTTGCCTAAATACAATAACGAGGAAAGACGTCTGTCCACTTCCGTTTATCGCTGATGCGTTCGGCTCCTTTAAATAATATTAACAATTTTCCTTGCTCGGTTTACGATCCGGTTACTGGTAGGTGGTCATAGCTGCGGACGATCTCTCAAAAACCGCATTTCTGATGGCCTTTTTGAATTTATCGTCATGCCTTTCGGTATCTCTAATGCGCCTGTTACATTCGGGCACATGGCGAATACGCCCAGGTAGTACGGAATATGGGGCCCCAGTAGGTCTGATGTAGGAAAGTGGGGCTTTGGCAATCATCATATAACCTGCATCGGTCCCCGGTGAGACAAAAGTTGGCAAGCCCCATTTGGGCTTGCCTCTGTTCCTGCTGCATGGGTCCCATACCGGCGTTGCTCGGGCTAATGCAGAGCGCATTCCTGCATCCAGACCCCAAGGGTCCCTTGTTGGATATTTGAGGGCAATCAAACCTAATTGTGGGCTCTTTATGGGAAAGCCCTCATAGATCGGAAATGAGGCCGCCCCCATTAAATATTTGTGGGATCTACATCGGCCTTAGTAGGTCAAAAAAAAGGGACATGCCCACATGCCACCCCAATCGGTCCCTTGGAGGTTACTTTTGGGCAGGCGAAATATAAACAAGAGCTCAATTTGGGCAAACCCTCGTGAAGCCCAAGTAAGGCAGCCTTAGCTAAACCGCTTTAGGGCCCACATCGGCTGTAATGGGGCTGGAAGGCGGGAGTGCCTGCATGGTACCAAAATCGGTCCCTTGTGGGGAATGTGCAGGCACGTGCCACAGCAGGTGGGCTTTATTTTCAAAAACAACACCCAGCCCAATTGAGGCTGCCACACAAAACCGCTGTAGGTCCCACATCGTCCGTAATGAAATAGAAGGCGTGCGTACAATTGTGTAATCATTCTCTATAACTTTTATTTGCATCAGATGTTGGCCTAAAAACCTATTATAGATAATTTTTATAACAGTTGCCATTTTTGTCGGTTAGAAATATTACATGGCTTTAGTTCTCGCACTCATGCAAATTGCGCTAAAAATACTAAAACATACTGATTGCTAACTGTTGCTCCTTATGTGGTTGCTGTGGACAGCCTGCAACTGTCAGCACAACATTACTGTTTAGAACACACATCTCTATAGCCTGAACAAGATGTACATGAATCCTTTAGGCTAGATTAAGGTTATGCATTATTGTAAAATTTAATATTATGGCTGTTCAGAAAGAGAAGACATTTAAAAAATAAATACTCAATTATGTGCATAAATATTAATTGGGAAGAACGTAAACTAGGGCTTCTCATCAATTACTTGCGTCGGATCCTTATGAGAATAACGTGGGCAAGCCCAAGTGCCGCTTACGCTATATAACCCGCATCGGTCCTATGTCCTTATATGAGGGGCTGACCGACTAGGGCTTCCGCCCTTTTTCTTCACCGGACCCTTATGAGAACAATGTGGGGAAGCCAAAGTGCGGCTTGCGCTATAGGACCCGCATTGGTTTTATTTCATTATTTGAGCAGCTGACCGAATAAGTCTTAACATCAATTATCTACGTCTGGCCCCATGAGATTAAAGTGGGGTAGCCCATGTGCGGCTTGCGCTAAAGAACAATCATTGGTGCTACGTCATTATCTGAGGGGCTAACCAAAATAACAAAATACATGTTCATCCAGAGCGGCTGCCTGAATCTGTCCAAAGTAGGACCATTGGGGGGAGTTGGTGGGATGTGCCCTTTTGACAATGCGGGAAAAATGTGGGCTGCCCCGCAAGGATGCCTGCATCGGTCCCTACTGGGGCCCATCTGGGCTTTGTCGATAGCCCCCTTCAGGCCTACGTCGGCCCCTCTTGCAGCACCCACTTTGAGCCCACCGGGGTTGTTCTGCGGTGCCTACATCGGACCCAGCGCCCCCTCCCCCTTCTTAGCCCAATTTGAGCTACCTGGGTGATTCTGCATGTCCTGAAGTTCAAGACATGTCTCTGTTACCTTGGCGATGTTCTCGCTGGATTTTGCGACCTACCTCTGGCGCCTGAAGCAGATGCTCACATGTTTTGCGTACGATGGTCTACAGCTTAACATGAAAAAGTTTCGTTTAGCTGCTCGTTAGTTGAACATTTTAGGCCACATCGTGTCCAAGGAGGGTACCGCTCTGATCCCGTCAAACTTCGGGCAATGACTGCGCTACCGAAATCTACTACAATTAAGAAATTAGCAGCTTCTTCAGCATGCTCTCATATTTTCGGCGTTTTACACGCAACTTTGCTTCTACTGTCGCCGTGCAGACGCAGCTTGTCAGCCATAACGAGAATTTGCGCTGTGGTACCCAGCATGAGACGACGCCTAAGAAGTCTTGCTGCGTGCTCGAGCCCAACGAAGAGCGAGTGACAAAGGAAAGCATCACAAGGGGTTCAAAATGACGAACGAAAGGATATTTTAGCGCAGCCGTTACGGTCTTTTTTAGTGACATGATGCATTAGAAAATTTCAGAGAACTATTTACATAGAGAATATTTACATTTAAAGCCTATGCTATTTTGCTCCCCCGCTTTAACCAAGCCGTATGAGTGTGTCTACGTGGCCTAGGGGTAACGTGAATGCAAGGGTCTTGGCAGGCTGATTCTGATATCATCCTCCCGTGTGAAAGAAGAGACCCAAGTTTTCAGCGCCTGACAAATGATAGTGCCCTATGATTGGTCGAGACCTCTATGACGTCATCCCCACCTCAGCCACTCAGAGCGCCGCAAAAGCGTGACACTTTTCCTGATGACAACGAGGAACCTTTAAAGGCTTTCGCCTCGATATGACAGGTGCGTGCCCGCCAATGTTGTTCATCTATTTTGCTTGGCGTGGCTGGTGGGACGCGTGATTTCTACTATGCACATAGTTACTGGACCTCACGCGATCTGCGCATGTCTTAAACTGCATGGATGAGATTTTCACGTGACCGCTTTTATGGCCCTTGTCGGCGGCTCCACTTTCCCATTCGATTTCCTAAAATGTGCTTGCTGGTTAACTAGTACTTATTTACTATTGTGTCAAATAGTTAATGCATATTGCTCGCATATACCATACAAAACATACATAGCGCGCTGCCGTAAGCTACCTGTTGTGAATGACTATTCAGCATACCATAGACGACTGCAAACTACCCCTGTTCTTGCGCACTATGATGAAGACGCTTCCACCGAAGTCCACACCGACGCCAGCAACATCGGCCTTGTCGCTGTACTCGTTCAACACCAAGCTGACGTGGAAAGGGTCATAGCGTATGCCAGCCACACCCTCTACCGCACTGAAAAAAATTATTCCACAACAGAAAAGAAGGCCTAAATTTCATAGTTGCCCACACAACCACGAGGCATTCACCTCTATGGCCGCGCGTTTAAAGTCGTTACTGACCACATTCTTTTTGCTGGCTGGCCAATTTCTGCGACCCATCGGGTCGCCTAGCACGATGGAGCCTTCGCCTCCAACAATTTCATTACTCCATTCTGTACAAAGATGCTGACGCGCTCTCGCGGGCACCCGTCGATTTTGTCGATAACGTCGCGGATGACGACAGGCTTTCTTGGGCTAGAGAATGCCTTGGACATATTGACCCGGCAGAGAGCTGACCCAGACCTTCGACCTGTCATTGACAACCTGGAGGGTCGCGCTGCTGACGTCCCTTGCCAGTTTGGAAGGAACCTGTCTACATTCTGGCTTCGAAATGGCGTATTATTCAAGAAAACCTCCAACTCAGTTCACCGAGTGCACTTCCTCGTCGTACCGGCTGACCTTCGCGCCGATATCCTTTTTGCTTGCCATGATGAGCCCAACTCCGGCCACTTGGGCTTTGCACGTACACCCGCTCGAGTTTGTCAAGCCTATCATTGGCCTAAACTTTATGACGCCGTCCATCGCTACGTCAGAGGCTGCCGCTAGTGTCAACGTCGAAAGGTGTTGCCTCTCAAGCCCGCGGGTTTGCTCCAACCTATTAATCCTCCTCGGACGCCGTTTGACCAAGTCGGCATCGACCTTCTGGGCCCATTTACACTGTCATCGGCGAGCAACAAATGGATTATAGTCGTGACCGACTATCTCACACGGTATGCTGAAACAAAGGCAGTGCAGTTTGGCACATCATTTGAGATCGCTCAGTTCTTTATGCAGCAAATCGTGTTGCGTCGTGGCGCACCATCCCTAGCAGTCACCGATCAAGGCACTGCGTTTACGGCACAGGTCATGCACGACGTATTCGAGATTAGTCATGCCAGCCACCGAAAAACCACTACATATCACCCGCAGTCAAATGGCCTCACGGAGAGACTCAACAAAACCATCGCCGACATGATCGCAAGGTACATAGACTCGCAGCACAAAGCCTGGGATGAGATGCTCCCCTACATCACATATGCCTACAACACAGCCACCCAAGAAACGACGCGTTTTACACCATTTCGCCTAGTCTACGGACGTGACGTTTAGACGATGTTGGATGTCATGCTTTCTAGCTGCACAGATGATCATCCACTCACGCCAGATGCCGAGCAGTTTGCTCAGCGCGCTGAGGAAGCACGTCAACTTGCTTGCTTTCCCATTCAGCGACAGCAGAGCACGGATGCACGCCGCTACAACCTTCTTCATCGACACGTCACATACCATCCTGGACAGAAAATGTGGGTGTGGACCCCGGTGCATCGGCCCGGCTTGTGTGACAAATTGATTTCCCATTACTTCGGACCTCACGAAGTTCTGTGCCGCATCACAGAAGTGACATACGAAGTTCCTCCAGCGGGTACTGTGCAGTTCTCCATCGGCAACCACGCTTCGAGGTCATGCACGTGGTCCACAAGAAGCCCTATTTCACGCGGTAGTGTGCTATGCACTTGTTTCGTTGTCGCGTAGGACACCTTACCCGGCCTCCGTTATCATTCTGTCCATGTGCTGATCTTTGTTTTCGATTGCATTGCCCGTCGCTCGCGCTCCGTCTCTGATTTCGTTTTTTGAGAGTAATGCCACCTGGTGTCCCTATGTTCTTGCTGCGCCTGGAAGAAGAGGACACTGAAGTCGGCTCGCGCGCTGTGTTCGGAACGCGGCCTGCTCCTACAGCTAAGCCCTGTCGTTCCCGTCTTGAATACCGGTTGTGCGCAACAATATTGAGACCCTAACATATTGAATTATGCATAAAGACAGGGAAACACAAGAAGTACGCGGGACAGCGCTGAGCTAACTACTGAGGCTTACTCGAAAAGACAGCCGACCAAGGAACGAAATTACACTAGCGTATCAAACGCTGTCAAGAGGACCGCTAAGGTTCGAGTGAATACAGTATTGCGAGAATGATGACAATCATAGCCATGGAAAACATTACTTATGTCATTACTAACTGCATGCGAACATTGTTGCTTAATAATCTCACTCCTTTATTAGTGAGTCATAGTGACGGTGCACCAATGCATCACTGCCTTGCATCTTATGTCATAGGCCTCTACAATCTCGCTTTCCTGCCTTCTCTTTCCTTTTCCTATTGCTAAAGTACTGTTCAAGGCTGCAACACAGTTTTCACATTGTCTGTAGTGACGAGGGAGGATATTTGTGGCTGACACATTTTTCAGTGAGTTCCATCTGCCCGTTTGACCCGTTAAAGGTTGACTGCCCGTTCGGTGCTGTCGTACCAGATGAAGGTTATTGGCAGAAGTTGCACAGCGCCATTTGAACACGCTGAAAGCGGGTGACCCAGTTGTCTTTCATAACTTTCCAGCGTGGCTGAGGAGCTGAAGGAAGGCATCGCGGGTTCTAGCACGGTGTTTTTCGTTAATATAGTGGACTTATTCTACTCCATTCCTAATGGTGAGATGCTCTGCATAGTGTGCGAACGTATTGAAGAAACTACCGCAATTTCGTTTCAGAACTCAAGCGTACTAAATGTAGATTCTTTTTTGAGCTTTTGGCCTTTTATTTGTCGTCAACTATTGTGTACTATGAAGGAAAACGTATGTTAAAAAGAAAGATATTTGCTTTGGTGCTAGTGTTGCTCGTGTTATTGCAAAATTTCTTGGACAGGTTCGATATTTTCTTCGCTGCAACCTATCTGATGGGCGTATTCTTGAAGTGTTCAGATATGTTGACAATTTTTAATCATTCTGAAGCTAACACCCAATGTCTTGCTGTGAACAGTTGTTAGTGATGGTTTGAATGTGTTTAATAATTGCACATGTGCACTGACGTTTACGTCTTAAATGCCGAGTGACAATTCGTTTTGATTTTTAGACCTAATGCTAACGTTTAAGAAGTCCATGTGTGCTAGCGCTACTCACCAAGAACAATAAAACCCATTTTGCTATATGCCTCCTCTCATACTCATGCCACACGGAAAAATTAATGTCATTTCCACAGAATGACATTCGTTCAGTTTAATGTCATTTTTTCGACGCGCTGCTACACGACCAAAGCTAACGTCATTTGCAAATGATGGCAATTGCGATAGATACACAAATAATGGTGCGCCTTTGAGAGAATGATGAGCGCTGTGAACGAAAGCAGCCTTTAAAATCATATTTATGCCTTGCATGACTCGTAACTAACCTGTTGATTACGACTACCCATTACGAAGTTAGCGACAGCGCCGGTTGCGTTTGTTTACGAAAGGGTAGGGAACGTGCGGTCGTCGGTGCCTGGGTGTGGGAAGCGGTCGAATTGTTTCAACAACGTACATTTCGCATAATCCAAGTGCAACACGACGCTTTTATTGAATATTCGAGTATCGCCCGACGGCGTAGCGCACCACAGCCCCGTCGAGTCTCGTCATCACAAGATCGTTTGCTCGGCATAAATGCCCGTCAAAAAATGCCGGACCAGAGCCTCATCAAGAAAGCAGACAACAAAATAGCATCACTTGCTGCGCCGGATCCCACGACCTTACTGAAACTGTGCTGCCCGCGAGAGCGGTGGACGACGGCGCTCTGGCCGTGCGCTACGCCCTGGTCGTCGCTAGGCCTAAACGGTTTCGCATCGAAGCCACAGCGGACGGCGCGTTGGGAATAGTCAGTTGCCTATTCGTGGAGCTGAAATTTACTGTACTTTCAATGGTGTTATAAATTTTCTGACGGTAAACGGAAGGTGTAATTTGAGCGATGCATTATCATTGGAACTGCGTACTTCGTACAGCAAGAGATCGGATGAGCTGCCTCACACCGGCGCTGCGGCTGCCACGGGGCTGCGAGTAGAAAATCGTTCTGGTTACTTATCACCGACCCTCAGTAAAGATTATTTTTGAGGTTCCTTTATCCAACCGCGCATTAAGGTCAGCAGATTTTGACATGTTTTCTGACGGTGGCGAAAGGAAACCACTGTTCCTGCGCCCATGGACTGCGGCAGCCGCGGCCATTGCCGCTCGCGCTGAGTATACGGGGGCTGGTTGGCTGGTAGCGAGGGTTGAATTTTTTTTTTCGCGATGCTATTTGGCATGTTTCACATAATTTATTGACTAGCTACAAAATTGTAGATGCACAGTAGTACTATAATGCCTGCGGCATTTTTGCAGTTTATTTTGGCTATATATTCTCGCTGGTGTCTCTGGTGTTGAGATAACACATGCCCTCTTTAGTCGCATTCGAATGAGTTCCTCAAACTCATTCGGTGCCTAATTTCGTTTTCATCGAATGTCATTACATTTCCCCGTGTGGAAGCAAACAAATGTCATTTTGAACAAATGTCATTCGATGGAAATGACATTAAATTTGCCGTGTGGCAGGCGTATTACTCTAATAAGATAAAAAGAGGTATATAGCCAACGTTTGCCTCAGCATCGCTCTGCAGAAGAGCTGCCCACATACAGTGAAATACAGCATTCCTCAACAAGCCGCCGTCTAAGTGATGCAGGCAAACCGGAACACTTCCGGCGAGAAGTTGTCGAGTCGCTGCTGCGAACATGAAAACCGAAAAGAGGAGCTGCTGGAGAAAGAAAAAGTTGAAGTATTGCCCTATATTCAAGGCAGTTCCCATAACCTTAAGGTGGTAGCATACAGTCATGATTTGAAAGTTGTCTTTTCGGCATCCTATAAGCATTCATGCCTGTATTCAAGAAATACCAAGAACAGGAAATGAAGCAAGCATAACAATAAGTTCATTGGTAGGTATCTCAAGCATACCAACAAGTGCGATAATTGTGCAGCTACCATATAAGATTGCATGTCATATAAGATTCCCCTCTCTTGTGGTAGTATATATACGAGTAAAACTGGCAGATGCGTAAATTACCGTGCACGTGAACACCTGATCACATTGCAAAATGTGTCGAACCAAACTCAGCTCCCTCATAACTACCGAGAATGTGAAAGCTGTGTTCCACCTTTGACAGTATTTTAGTAATCGGGAAGAGGAAGGAACAGGCAGAAAATGGAGGTTGTGGAAGCCTATCCCATTAGGATGGAATGCAGTAACAAGTGAATTAGTGCACCATCACTATTACTCATCAATAAAGAGGCTAGATCATTAAGTTACAGTGTGCGCTTGTAGTTAGTAACCGACATAAGCTAAGTTTTGCATGCCTATGATTGTCGGCGTCTTCGCAGTACTGTGTTGACTCGACACTTACTGGTCTTAATGGGCATGTGTCATTTGATTCCCTGGCCGACGGATTCTTTGAGTAAACCTTGGCTGCTAGTCTAGCGCTGTCTTGTACAATTATTTTCTTATATTTCTGTGTCCTTCGCGGGTTCAATGTGTTAGAATCGCCCCAAGTTATCGAAATGAGCACCATTTTAAATACTCAGAGTAGCTTTAAGCAAGCCTTGCAACCGTTCCTACATGTCAATGTGCGGTCCAGCGGTATCTGCCTGATTTGATATCCATGTCACCTTCCCATTTGTTAGCGCCTATGTGGCAGCTGATTAGTAGAAGCAATCTTTGCCACATCTATGTCTACAATTCATGTTACTTGCCAACTGCCTCATGTCAGAGGTATGCTTAAGATCGTTCATTCACGACGCCTACTGCCACGGAGGCATGCCACGACCGACTCCACTCTCCAACTTCTGTCTTGAACTTTTACGCCGTGTCAACTCTTGATACTCTGGGTGCACCTACCATTAACCTCTCATGTTCGCTCTTAGATGAGGTGCATTCTGCAACATCCACAAATATCTGATTTGTTTCATTGTCACCATTGTTGTTTTAGCATCACACTTATGTTGCATCTTCACCGCTAGTAATAAGCTCCGCCAAAAGTAGCCCATATGCGGGTTCATACCATGGCAGTTTCATTTCGGCGAAATAGTCTTTCGGTCTCAGACCACTGCCCAAGCCACTAATAAAGAGACTGCCTCTTACAATTTCGGTCGCTTTTCCTTCCTTTATATGCCGATATGGGGTTTCAATCGCGCCCCACTTTTGCCGCTAGCCTTGGCAGAGATGTTTCGCTCTGCCTCTATTTACCACGTTGGCAGCTGACGTGTTAAGCCCTTTACGCCAGTGCGTTTGGCGACTATAGCCCGCAATCCAGAAACTGACACCCAATTGCTGGGCTTTTAAAGCAACTTTATTATGGCGTTATTTGTTGGTTATCACGCGAAATATTATCTATTCGTAGATGAAATACTTTGTAATACGTATGCTGCCTTTAAGATTTATTTAGGATATTGTAGCCGAATACTAAAAAGTGCAAGCGTTCGGTGAAGAAAGAAGACGCTGATGCGGGCGATCCTTTTTTTCGGCGTTTTTCTTATGCAAGTATACTAAAAAAAATTTTTTTTGCTACCCAATTCTTGGCCGATCCCCCTCTGTGGGTATGTCCCATAAAGTATTTGGACAACAATGACAACAAAAACATCTGGTGTCCCCGCCGCCGTCGCGCTGGTTCTTGCTGCTGCCTTGCTGACCTGCGGTCGCTTTCATCGTCTCGTGCTTTGGCTAGGACGTGACATTTGGTGGAGTCGCCGGGTACGAATACCATGCAGCGTAGCTCTACACGTAATTCAAGCCCAGTCCTAAGTCCAGGCCGCCGAATTTTCTTAGAGTCTGCTACAGCCCCTGCAAACCGCGCCAGTCGACGTCAACAAAGCCAAGCTCCGGAATTCGGACTATTGCCTGAGGGGAAGGCCGCCAGGGCTAAGATCACCATGGCCTTCCAGCTACAGCAAATCGAGAGTGCGGCTACTACGCGGATCATCTATGTGCCGGTAATCCCAAGGACTGTCACCCCATTTCGTGGCGATGGCCTGGACGATGTTGAAGACTGGGTCCAACATTACGAGCGGGTTGCGCCCCACAACGGGTGGACCCCCGATCAGTGCCTTCAGAATATCTACTTCTCTTTGGTGGCAACCGCACGGCACTGGTTCGAGAACCACGAGGCCTCGTTGACATTTTGGGAGCTCTGGATGAATGAATTGGTGCGCACTTTTGCGAACTAGCTCCGGCGACAGCACGCCGAAGATCTCCTCCAAGCTCGAATTCAGGGCCCTGCCGAAAGCGTGAGAAGCTTTGTAGAGGACGTGCTGCGCCTAGTGCTCCCGCGGACCCACAGGCTACGGAGTAAAAACAAGTGCGCACCTTGATGCGGGGCGTCCGAAACGAGATCTTTGGCGGACTTATACGCGATCCGCCAATTACAGTAGCCAGTTTTGTGGCCGAAGCGACTAACATTGAGAGCGCACTGGCCACGCGAAAAAACCTCTACCAGCGACTAGGAACCTACCCCAACGTCTCGAGCCTTGCCTCGTCTGAACCTAGTGGTTCTGGCCTCACCAACATCCGCGAAATTATTCGCGAAGTCGTGCGGGAAGAGCTCAAGAGGTTTTTCCCAGCTCCTGAGCAGCCTTCACCGGTATCCGTCGCTACGGCCGTTCGTAAGGAAGTGCGACAGGCACTCACAGCGGAAGCTATCTCTACTGTGCCAATGGTTGCTGTTGCAGAACAACAGCAGGCTGAAAGTTATGCTGCCATTCTCCGTCGGCCTCCACCTGTACCTCACCACTACCAACGGACTACGGACTCTGGGCTTCGATGCCGTGAATTCCAGGCGCAGCATGACACATAATCGGAGCCGCGGAGACGACGAAAAGCCGACATCGGGAGAACTGCGGACAGCCGACCATTGTGTTTCCACTGTGGTGAACCTGACCACATGTACCGCCGCTGCCCATACCGAGATCTCGGCCTGCGAGGATTCAGCCGGAGCGACCGGCTACCTCGTTACGGTGAACAACCCCGAGATATCGAGGAGCATCTGCGACGCACTTCATCCCCAATGCAAACCGATGAGCGTGTATCCCGCTCGCACTCGCCACGCTGCCCTCCCACGCCTCCTCACGGGTCTCGCCGTGAGAGCTTGTCTCCTCTTCCTCGTCGGAAAAATTGAGTAAGGCGACGCCTGGAGGTGAGGTTGCCGAATTCGGCCGAAAGAAAGAGCCTCCACGTACGTTTAACATCACGAACAACGGCACACGCGGAAACGAAAATGGTTTGGTGGTCTCTAGTAATGTAGGCGTTATTATCGACGGTCACGCGGTCACTACACTTGTTGACACTGGAGCCGATTACTCGGTATTAAGCGGAAAATTATGTCGCCGACTTCGCAAGGTGACCACCCAGTGGGATGGGCCTCCGATATGAACCGCAGGAAGTCACCTCGTCGTTCCAGTTAAAAATGCACCGCCCGCGTCGAAATTCACGGTGAGATATGTCCCACCAAATTTGTGGTCTTAGAGAATTGTTTCAAGGATGTTATTCTCGGAATGGACTTTCTTCGTGAATATGACACAATCATCGATGTAGGGCAGAATACGTTGACCCTCCGAGCACGTTCTCCATCGCCGAGGGTTCGCAGAGCCACCCCAGTTATGCTTAAAGTTGATGCCGAGCACGTTACCTTGCCACCGCTCTCGACAATATTTCTGCCTGTTCGAGCTGAGGCCCCCGCATGTGGCGAAGGCCTCCTGGAAGGAAGTGTACAAATGTTGCTTTTGAAGGGAATTGGTGTTGCGAGAGGAATAGCCGATGTTCAGGGAGGACGTGCGAACATCTTGGTGACGAACTTTAGGTACGAGCTGCACCACGTGACAAAAGGGGCAGTGATAGCCCACATAGAAGAGATATGTGACGCCGGTGAGGCTGTTGTGTTGACTGAGAGGAATTTTTCGCCAAAACCGCACGAGGAAGAAAAACCATTGCAACTGATTATCGAGGAAAAACTTGAGTTGTCCTAGACATGCGAATTACTCGAACCATTGCATCGTTACCACGATTGCTTTTCAACGACAACCAGGGTTCGCCAGACGCTCGTCGCGAAACATAGAGTTATTGTCGATGGCGGCCCACCCGATTCGCCAACCGCCGTACCGAGTTTCCATGAAGGAAAGAGAAGCAATACAGGACCAAGTGCGAGAAATGCTACATGACGATGTTATCCAGCATTCAAACCGCCCGTGGGCCGCACCTGTTATGCTGGTAAGGAAAAAAAGACGGGACGCTTCGGTTCTGTGTGTACTACAGGCGACTAAACAAGGTAACAAAGAAAGATGTATATCCACTGCCGCGAATCAACGACACCCTTGATCGGCTTCGTCACGCCCGCTATTCTTCGTCTATCGATTTGAAAATTGGATACTGGCAGATCGAAGTGGATGAGCGAGACCGAGAGAAGACAGCGTTTATAAATAAACACCGGATGGCCTTTATGAGTTCAAGGTGATGCCGTTTGACCCATGTACAGCGCCCGCGACATTTCAACGCATCATGGACACTGTACTTGCCGGACTGAAGTGGCAGGTGTGTCTAGTTTATCTGGATGACGTTGTTATCTTTTCAAGCACCTTCGCTGACCATCTTGTGCGCCTCGAAGCTGTTCTTCGTGCTATACGGAACGCCGGACTCACGCTCAGGCCTTCGAAATGTTGATTCGCGTATGGTGAGCTGAAGTTTCTTGGGCATATAGTTAGCCACAGAGGTGTAAAACCAGATCCAGAGAAAACAGCGGCCGTAGCTTGTTTCCCACCACCGTCAGACAAAAAAGCTGTCAGAAGCTTTCTTGGTATTTGCGCTTACTTCAAACGTTTCGTTCGCAACTTCGCCCAGATCGCAGCACCACTTATCTACCTTACGAAAGACAGCGTCGACTTTGTGTGGAACGAACAACAAGAATTAGGATTCAGGCAACTAAAGCAATTCCTTTTATCACCACCTATATTAGGCCATTTCGATCAAAATGCCGACACTGAACTGTACATGGACGCCAGCAACAAAGGAGTAGGGGCAGTGCTCGTACAATTCCAGGATGGAGCTGAGCGGGGTATTGCGTACACAAGCCGAACTATTTCCAAGGCGAAAGGCAACTACTCAACAACAGAAAAAGAGTGTCTCGCCGTCATCTGGGCCTTAACCAAGTTTGGGCCCTATCTGTACGGCCGCCCGTATCGTGTGGTCACCGACCACCATTCAATCTGCTGGCTAGCCAATCTCAAGGATCCTGCGGGCCGGCTTGCGAGGTGGAGCCTTCGGCTACAGGAGTACGAAGTCACAATGGTACATAAATCCGGAAGAAGACATCATGCTGCTGACTGCTTGTCTCGAGCGCTCGTGGGAGCGTCGTCAGGAGGCGCAGAGGATGAAGAAGACAGCTTCCTTGGGGCTTGAATCCGGAAGATATGGCAGATATGCAACGACAGGATCTACAGCTTCGTCAATTGATGGCGCATCTCGCAAAAGACAAAGGTGGAGCACCTCGGGTTTCCTGCGTATTCTCCCTGCATTTAAAATCCGGGATGGTGTCTTGTACAAGAAGAATTTCGACAGCAGCCAGAGATCGTGGCTTCTTGTCGTGCCGGAAGACGTACGCAGCGAGCTCACTGATGCGTGCCCCGACGATCCTACCGCTGGTCATCTAGGATACAACCGAACGCTTTCGCGTATTCGAGAAAAATATTACTGGCCGAAACTCGCAAAGTACGAGCGTCATTATACAAGAACCTGTCGCGAGTACCAAAGGCGAAAAACACCTCCTACTCGGCCGGCGGGTTTTCTCCAGCTAATTGAGCCACTGACTGCTTCGTTTCATACCATTGGAATGGATGTTTTGGACCCATTTCCGGCGTGGCAATCAGGCAACAAATACATTATAATAGCGACGGACTATCTAACGCGCTACGCGGAGTCCCGCGCACTTCCGTGGGGAACGGCTACCGAGGCAGCGAAATTGTTCTTCGAGAGCATTGTCCTCCGGCACGGTGCCCCAGCAGTGCTGATTACTGACCGTGGCGCCGCGTTTGTGGCGCAACTCACTCAGGAGATCTTTCGTCTTAGCCGCAAAGCCGCACCAGCCACCGCCGAACTACAGCGTATCATCCGCAGACTAATGGACTAACGGCGAGGCTGAACTGAACTATGGCCGTAATGATTGCCATGTACGTGGACGTCGACGATCGGGACTGGGACGACGTACTGCCTTATGTTACGTTCGCTTATAATAACGCAGTCCAGGAGTACCCCAGTATGTCCCCTTTCCATCTAGTCCATGGGAGGCAAGTCACCACCATCCTTGACGCTATGCTGGCTCATGCCCCGCCAGACGACGCAGCTGATGATGCTCGGCTAGTATGCTAACGTGCAGAGGAAGCTCGGCAACTTGTTAGACTCCACATACGCCGGCAACAGCGTACCGATGCTCGTCACTAGAATCTCCGGAGACTTGACGTCAATTTACGGCCTGGAGACAAGGTCTGGGTGTGGACACCGGTTCACCGTCGAGGGCTTTCAGAAAAACTCATGAAGCGGTATTTCGGGCCGTACACAGTTGTTCGCCGCATCGGTGAACTTAATTACGAGGTGCTGCCCTGTGCAACACAACCGTCAACACGCCGTTCCTCGCGTCCTGACATTGTGCACGAAGTGCGGTTTAAGCCGTACTACCAGTTATCACCTAGAACCATTCCTTTTACTAGCAAACGTTCCGCGACCGTGTGTGGTTCTGCGCGGCTGTTAATTTATTTTGTGCTCAGCATCGGGACGATGCTTCTTTTCGTAGGAAAGCAGTGCAGCCGAAGAAGAAAACGTGCAAGCGTTCGGTGAAAAAAGAAGACACTGATGCGGGCGATCCTTTTTTCGGTGTTCTGGTGTCCCCGCCGCCGTCGCGCTGGTTCCTGCTGCTGTCCTGCTGACCTGCGGTCGCTTTCATCGTCCCGTCCTTTGGCTAGGACGTGACAATATTATCATGATTGCTTCATTGGTTTCCTACCGTTCGTATAGCGCATTTATTACGTCCCCTTTTGTTTGTCATGAAATAAGCCATATATCATATTTTTTTCTACCCGCAGGGGGCACCTGTTAAAGCAGGTGTTTGCGTGTACTGTGCGACACCACGGACCCCAGCACCCACGCTTAGCCGTGCGTGGCATTGCCGTGTCTGGGGAAAAGGGGATCCTGGTGGTTGAGCCGATGCCGAGTGTTTGGACCCTTAAGGCCCCTCGGCGGAGGCAACACACCACTTTGGCCCACGCTTCCCACAGACGGCACCTCCGGGCTGACCCACCCGGGGGAAATCGGCAGTCGCCTTTTCCTGTCCTCCCCCTTATCTTTCACTTTCCTATCTCTTTTCTTGGCCCTGTCCTGTCTCCTCCTCCTTTCTTGCTTTTTCCTTTTTCCTGGCGGCAAGGGTTAACCTTGTGTGGAGTAGCTACCCTGAGTTACCCATATTCGGTTATAGTAGAGGTGTACAGCTGGCGTCGGCAGGGCTTGTTGCAAGTTTCCTGTCTCGCCCCCTTGTTGGGCTCCGTGGTGGGTGGCTGGCACAACTACCGAAAAAGCAAACCCTTTCATGGACTCTCTATCTTCAACACATGATCGCCCTCCAAACAAAAGAGGGCGGACCGATGTAACAGGCCAGTTCGTGCAAAAACAAAAAGAAACCTTTCCGAAATACCACATTGTTCATAGTGAACAGTCAGAAATCCCAGCTAGAAAAATCTCTCCATTTACGGTATCAAAATGTCTCACAGGAAGCCTAGGCCCCGGTTACAAGGTAACCAAACTAACAAATGGTGACCTCTTGCTTGAAGTCAGGACCAAACATCAGTTCTCTAATCTGAAAAATATTGTGGCACTTGGGGACATACCCATCTCCATCACACCCCACCGATCTCTCAATACTGTCCGAGGTGTTATATCAGAAAGTGACTTTTTGTCCCTGACTGAGGAAGAAATGGCAGAAGGACTTGCTGACCAAAATGTCATAGGTGTCTACAGAATCAAGATCCGAAAGGATGACAAGGAAATCCCCACCAAACATCTTGTTTTGACTTTCAACAGCAGCACGCTCCCAGAATCAATTGAAGTGGGATACATAAAAGTAAATGTCAGGCCATATATACCAAATCCAAGAAGATGTTTCAAATGTCAGAGGTATGGTCATGGATCACAGAGCTGCCGCGGCCGTACCACATGTGCCAAATGTGCATCAAGCGAACATAATGCAGACAACTGTGCTGCAGCACCGCACTGTGCAAACTGTGACGGGGAGCACCCCGCTTACTCAAGAGCTTGTCCAACTTGGAAAGATGAAAAGCAAATCATTACCATCAAAACAACTGAGAATATAACTTACAAAGAAGCACGAACCAAATACTTCCCGACAAAACGCACAGCATTCCAGTTCACGGCAAAGCCAAATCTCGCCGAAGTGGTGCGACGGGGCGAGGCACCACACCGGCCTTCAACACCTGCCCATGCCACACAAAGTGAGCTTGAGGTAGGGCTTTCCGCGCCCCTGGTGGAAGTGGTTAGTACCACTCCACCCCAAAAACAGGCCACCCGTTCCTCAGGGGCGGTGGCCCACAAGACCTCTGCCCTTGAGGCGGGGTCTAAAAACAATGAACACGCGCCTCCGGCACAACTGTCCGCCTCCTCTGAAGAGGTGATGGACACATCCAGCCAAGATGGCCATGTGCCTTCGTCGTCACACAGACGGCGAAGCTCCTTGGAACGATCCAAGAAAGACAGGGCCCGCATCACGGGCCCTGAAAAATAATAACTCTACTTCTAAACTCACAAAAGAGTAAGATGGTGTTCCTAGTGCAATGGAACTGCAGGGGACTTTTAACCAACATAAACGACATAAAAGATATCCTAACCACACTCTCACCTGTTGCGCTTTGCTTGCAAGAAACAAATCTAGGTCCCAAGCACACAAAAATACTAAAGAAATATCAAGTCTTCCGCCGAGACCGACAACAAGCCAGCAGACTTTCCGGTGGAGTGGCCATTATAGTGCAAAATGGTATTGCAGCCCGAGAACACCAATTAAACACCAGATTAGAAGCTGTGGCAGCCACATTACTTACATATAAAACCATTACTGTGTGTTGCGTGTATATTCAACCTCACCTAAAAATAACTCTCCATGATCTAGAACATCTTTTTAGCCAGCTTCCAGAGCCATACGTGGTAGTAGGCGATTTTAATGGGCACTCACCCCTGTGGGGTAGTGAGAAAACTGACGCGCGAGGCCAAGTTATAGAGAACCTTATTCTTTGCAGTAACACATGTTTGTTAAACTCCGGAAAACCTACTTTCTGTTCTCCAAACACAGGAAAGATGAGCGTTTTAGATTTGTCCTTTTGCTCGCCCTCTATTTTTAACGATTTTAAATGGAATGTTTTAAATAATCCATATGGGAGTGATCACCTACCTGCACTAATCAGTTTATCATCTTCATCTTCAACATCTGTCATACCAACCAAACCACGACGTTGGAAACTCCATTTAGCAGACTGGGATTTTTTTAGAACAGAAGCAGACTTGGAAACAATTTTTTCAGAGGAGCATAGCGTAGATAAAATGAATAAACTCATCACAGATTGCATTATAAATGCCGCGCGCCTTGTCATTCCACAAACCTCAGCAATGGTACAACAAAACAGCAAAATCTGGTGGACACGGGAATGTAGGGAGGCAAAAAAACAACAAAATAAAGCCTGGGGTAAGTTTCGAAGATACCCAACATATGAAAATTTGACAGCTTATAAAAAAGTTAAAGCTAAAGCTCGTTATATTCGTCGCAACGCCGAAAAACAATCATGGCAGAAATTCGTGACATCTATAAACAGCTCAACACCATCTAAAAGAATGTGGGAACAAGTCCACAAACTAAATGGCAGCTTCTCCTCATATACAATTCCGATTCTCACAGCACCTGGTATGCAAACGAGCATCGAAGAGCAGGCAAATATATTAGGGGAACATTTTCATAAGGTTTCAAATTCTACACACTACACAGAAACATTCCTAAAATATAAGAGCACAGCTGAAAAACAAAAGCTTCCAACAAGTGGCAGCACGAACAAACCATACAATAGTTTAATTACACTGCAAGAATTAAAGAAAGTCCTAGCTAGAGGTAAACAAACTGCACCAGGTCCTGATCAAATTCATTACGAGATGCTTGCTCATCTATCCGAAGCCTCTGTAGAGGCACTTCTGAAATTTTTTAACAAAGTTTGGGTTCTAGGGAAATTGCCGGAAGCTTGGAAAAGGGCCATTATTGTACCATTCTTAAAACCAGGAAAACTGCCAACTTCTCCTAACAGTTATAGACCTATTGCTCTCACCAGTTGTCTAGCGAAATCTTTTGAAACTATTTTAAATACTAGATTAACCTTTGTTTTAGAATCTCATGAACTTATTGATATTCATCAGTGCGGTTTTAAGAAAGGGTGCTCAACAACTGACCACATAGTACGCCTTGAAAACACTGTCCGAGAGGCTTTTATACATAAACAGCATTGCCTCGCAGTTTTCTTCGATCTAGAGAAAGCCTATGATACAACGTGGAGGTATGGGATCCTGCGGGATTTAGCAGATCTAGGCATCCAAGGCCGAATGCTAAATGTTTTAAATAACTTTCTCTCACACCGTTTTTTCCAAGTCCGTCTCGGCGCCACCCTGTCTAGAAGCTTTGTTCAGGAAAACGGGGTGCCACAAGGGTGCATTCTAAGCACAACCCTGTTCGTTGTAAAAATGAATTCCATTTGCAGAGAAATCCCAAATTCTGTTATGTTTTCGCTCTATGTAGATGACCTTCAGATAGCCTGCACATCCTCAAACATACAAACATGTGAGAGGCAAATACAAATAACAATGAATAAACTAGCGAAATGGGCCGACAAAAATGGATTTCAGTTTTCTCCTCAGAAGACGGTGGCAGTTATGTTTTCGCTCAAGCGAGGCATTCAAAACAGCCCTGTCCTCCACTTAAATAAAAAAGAATTACCGGTGAAAACTGAACACAAATTTCTAGGCATTACGTTCGACAAAAAACTTACGTTTCTACCACACATAAATATACTGAAAAAGAAAGCTTCCAAATCTCTTAACATACTGAAAGTTCTTTCGCGGAAACGTTGGGGATCCGACAGGGCATGTCTTCTACATATATACCGCTCTGTTATACGCTCACGCTTAGACTATGGGATCATAGTATATGGTTCAGCTAGACCTTCATACCTTAAAAAAGTTAGACCCGGTACATAACTTAGGCCTTCGCCTTGCGTGCGGAGCGTACAGAACATCCCCAATAAATAGTCTTTATGTGGAAACGAACGAGCCTTCACTGAAAGACAGACGAAATGCACTCACATGCGCTTACGTTCTCAAAATAAGGACACGAAAAAAACACATCTGTTACCCGGTTGTCACAACTTGCCCCTCCCGAACAATATCCACAAATAAGCCTCAGACAACAAGACCATTGATTATGCGATTTGAAGACATTTGCCGTGAGCTCCATATTCTGGACACCTTGCCTGATGTCGCTCAAGAAAATAGGCCCCTGGCCCCATGGTACAACTTTCCAACAGTCTGTGACCTCACTCTTACACAGTTCAAAAAGAGCGAAACTCCTACAGAACATATATTACAAGAATATCACGCACTAAAAGAGAAATATAGCAAATGCACAGAGTTTTACACGGATGGATCAAAAACTGCCTCCTATGTGGGCTGCGCTGTAGTGGATCGGAACTCCGAAAAAATTATTCGACTTCCTCAATGTGCATCAATATTTGCAGCCGAGTGTTATGCTGTCCTGGTAGCTGTAGCAACAATTGTGTACGAGGGCATCGAGAACAGTGTTATTTATACAGATTCACTGAGTGTGCTCACAGCTCTAAACTCCAGAAATGCAGTCATGCCATTACTCGGTAACATAATACACGATGTAATAAAGATCTCAACCCAAGGACATAACATAATATTCTGTTGGGTTCCAAGCCACATGGGCATTGAAGGAAATGAGAGAGCAGACGTGTGTGCTGCTCAAGCAGGCAGGAAAGAAATAGAGAAAGTAAACATACCTTATAAAGATTGCATAAAGTTAATTAAACGAAAACAAAAGGATATATGGCAGTCTATATGGAATAACCAAGAAAGTAATAAATTGCACCTCGTAAAGCCCAAAATAGAAGAATGGGAAACAAGCACTCATCAAGAACGCTTCATGGAGGTTACAGTATGCCGTCTGCGTATCGGGCACACACATCTCACACATAACTTTTTACTAATGAAACAAGATAAGCCTACGTGTGGAGAATGCGGAGAAGTGCTCACCGTCAACCACATCCTGATTACATGCCCAAAACTAGAGACACTACGGAGAAAGCATTTCGCTATTTTTTATGATCGTGCCATCCCTTTCCATCCCAAATTACTTTTAGGAGAAAGAGCAATAATAAACTTAACATGTGTTCTTAGTTTTTTAAAAGAAGCAGACGTTCTGAATAAACTGTAAACTTTAACGAACCTTTTTCCCCTTTTTAAATAAGCACAGATTTTAACCTTGCTCTTGGCGCATGATAGCCTGAGTTGCTTATGCGCCAAAAAACCCCAATACAATACAATACAATATTTTTTTCTAATATTACAACAGCGTTCTTTAAAAAGGCGAAAGGAAAAAAAGCTCTTGTTTTCTGTACATTTATTTCTGTGAGCGGCCGCATGGGAACTTCTTGCGGTGCATGCTTTAAAGACGTCATTTGATGCAGTAAGTTTTTGTACCTGCACTGCATTGTAATACATGTTCTGAGCCAGAAGAACCTACATGTGATTATTTAAAAAAATCAATAGCCTGCTAGCCGAAATATCTTCAACGACAATAGGACAGATGTGTAACGTCACAAACCCCTTTTCTTCCCAACATCGTCAATCGAACACTGCCCGGAGTGCAGCAATCATAACCCGAGAATTTTATTTTTTATCTGGGAGTGGTCAACATAGGTGGAAACCGACCACCCATTTTACCCCGTCCATAATTCTCCCGGAGGTATGCCTTATGCCGCTTAGACTCGAGTGCCAAAGAATCGCTAATCTAGAGGTCTCGCCAGAGTGCATCAAACAGCTGGGCTCCATATGGAAAACACAAATAATATAAGCGACTGCAATGAACACTTATTGTTATTGCCAGCCCCACTGCATCACAGACTGCATGATTCAGGACAATATTTCACCCAAGAACAAGCCCACACACAACGTTATAATGTCTAAAATATCACAACGTGACTGATGATAAACATTCTGCGGTACTTTAGTTGTGCCTGTGACACGACGTACAAGTGGGCTTCGTTAATAAAATCAAAACACTTCAATAGTTGCTGACATATAATATTTGAGCACTAACAAGCAAAAAGGTGCAAAAAATAGCTGCCAAACATTGCTTAACGAGAGTAGGTTGTTTAAAGGTCTGCTTCGCTTCATCTAAGGTAAAATCCGTCTCGTTATATATAACATGATAGTTTTAGAAAATATTGGGTACAGTCCTTCGGTGTATTTATATTAAGAGAAAATTATATTGGTTAAGAGTATTAAAAAAATTAATGGAGAAATGAAAAGGTGCTGTTAGTATACGCCACTGACGCCCATAGATTCTGCGCCACATTTGATATGAGGGTCCTGAGAAGAGCTCTGATTTCCGGCCCCTAATGGATTGAGCGCGCGGCAGGTTACAACTGCACAACGGGGCAATTTTTATTCTCTAAGTTAACTACATCAAATGAAACCAATTTTCGAAAACGTGCTGCTGTTAGCCGATACGTCCTATAATAGAGAGATACACTGGCATGTCACAATGATATGTAGCACAAATGTACTTAGTATGCTACTGGTCTCTCTGCTTTCGTGACAGATCACAGAGCATTGTGGGCAAATTACATTTTAAATTCCAAAAACGTTATCTATCAAAACCTAGGGCACATTTTCATTACATGCAAGTATTTGCAAATTATCATTTTCTTTAACATTCTTCTTAGAAAGTGTTATAACAGATGTAATAAATCGATATGGCACAGCAAAAGAATGGAATACTTGTAGTGCCTCGTGTGTGTGAGCCCAATATGACAGCAAATAAAGAAAGGAGTATCTAACAAACCTTATCAAGTGTTCCTTTTAGAAGTGCTGGCAGGACGCTGCTGCAATTACTGCGTTCAAAAAGTATATATAGACATCACTTTGGCTGTGACACATCGGTGTCAGTTAGACGGAGGCCATGGAGCGAAAGCACAGCCTTCTAAGGATCTCGGGAATCGTCCTCGCCATAGCCTTAAGGTTAGGCGTAAATGGTGATGGACCTGTATCTGCATAAAGCGTCACCTTTTCGCCAGAATCAACTCCAAATGGAGGTGCAGCAAGAGATATAATGAGCACCACTCATCCTAATCTGCAAGAGGTAACCATTTTTGATTTCGAACCTCCACTATAAACGGAACTGTACGCATTGAGAATCAAGAGTCCTGAGCAGGGCAAGTAAAAAGAATAAGGAGAGCGAGAGCAAGCCTAATGGAAGAATAAATAACTAGGCTTTCAAGCTCAACCATGGAGAGCTTGTGCACTGTAAAACACTACGAGACGTACATATCACATTTACTCGATTTTACCCACCGCCTTGTTTTCACGATCGCAGTTCCCATAGATTTATGGGGTACTGCTTAGATTTGAAAATGCTATGAAAAGCTCTCCTTTTCTTGTTTTCACGGAGATGTCTGGACTAGACGGGCGTAAAAATAATTTATTTGGTCAACAAACTTGCCAAAATCTATTACAGTTCGCCCAAACTTCAAAGTGGTGATAGCTGTCTACAAACTCGTTCCGACTCCCGTTACGTTTCTCTGACACCAAATCAAGCATCGCGCGCCATTGATATACCCGTGAAATCTGTCCGGCCTCACCGGTTTAAGACCCAAGTAACAACACCCTCACAGAGTTATTGGTGTCTCGTTTGGTCGGTTTCCCGTGTTCTGTGCCACCATCTGTACGTAGTGTCATAACACAGGAACACATAAGACAGAGATCGCGCCTAAAGTGACCATGTATTCGGGCCGCGAAAGCCGTGCCATCTCGGGACTCTGACACCTCTGGCTCTACGACAGATGGAGAAAGCCTGCTTGGCAATCTTCGATATGGGCTCTGCCTTGAAAAGCGAGCACTTAGATTCATATGCAAATGTTTCTTTTTTTTTTTTTTTTGTCGTGAATAGAAAGGGTGGTGTGCATCAATTCTCGAAAATGTGGTTATAAACAAAGCTGTAGCGAAAGCGTACTGGAGTTCAAGCATGACCTCAAAACAGCATGTCTTACAACCATAGGGCGGTGGTTCCAAATCCCCATTACCACTTCTGCGGTCTTTGTTAAACAGAAATCATTTACATTCTCAATGTACATCAACGACCTCGAGGCCTCGCTTCATTCAATTTACTTGCGTGCATTTAATTGTATTCTAAGAGCATGACGCCATGTGTGAGGGGAATTTTGCAACATGCGCCTATATAGCTGAAGCGTCAAGGTCAATATTTGGTTCCTGACCAAAAACGTTGCAAGTAGCACATTATAATAAATATGCAGACATTCACGAGTGGGTCGTTTAGCTGAAAAGCTCAGATTGGATAGCTGTTACCTGAGCACAAAGAACTATTTACACATTGTCTCTGGATAACGACTGGTACAGCAGGTACCACGGGACCTTTTAAGTGGCACCGGTCAGCGGTTTCGCCCTCCTAGCATGTTCTCGGACCCCGTAGAAAAAGATATGTTACTGTGGTTCAAGGCAGCAGTGTTCATGTTTACTTATGTTTAAGACTTCACGATGAAGATAACCCAGAAAAGCTTACAACTTTTCGTTCGTTCTTCAGGCCTTCGCCATACAGCTTTATTACATTGACAAACAAAATAAGACCTGATTGGTCCAGAACGAATGCAGACACGTTCGGCTGCTTTCACACGTTTTTCTATTGTTCAGAGGAGTATACAGAGAGAATACTGTACTAAATACTCAATACTGTATAGCCTAAACAATGCTCCCCCTCCCTGTGAGATAAGCATAGTCTAGGTGGGTAGAATACAGGGCAATGAATGGCTTCAGACAGACAACGTGCACATATTTTGGATGAGACTGTAGAGATGTCGGCACAGCGGCACTGGGAGAGTCCCCCCAGCTCTCCCTCGCCGAGATGGCCTCGGAGTACGCGCTCGCAGCCTATATACAATAGCCGCGTTGTTCCGAAGACCGAGCACCGGGACTGTTGGAATGCATCGCGCTCCGCTTTCGCATGTGTCTGCTGCTTCCCAAAAAAACTGAATCTTCTCTGAAGATCCCGCCAGACTAATAATTGCCAGCGGCGGGCAATGCCACCGTAGAGAGAGGCGAGGGTCTCGACTGCTTGCTGCGTGGAAGTAAACGTACACAAACTACGTGGCTCGTAAAACACAGAGAGGGCGCGCTGCACGTTGGGTTCCACGGGAGAAAATGACAGCACGCACATTGTGCCGGAATCTTAGTTGCGAAAAAGGGATGATAAAATTTGAGGCTTCAAGATAACGAACTCTGTAGAAGAACTGTCCCAGATTCGAAGCACAACACCGTTTGATTTTGCACTTTGTTCTCAAGGATTGAAAATGGTGCGCGGCGTGAACCAGGGCTGTGAGGCTAACGCGCAGGACATATTCGCCTCGTGCCAAGGATGCTCCCGTCTACTACTTGCGCGTCGAACAGGTAACCAATCAGAGCAACCGCGCTCTGTAATGAGTAACGCGAAAATCGTTTGTAGCAGGGACGCGGCAGAAACTGCACTACAATATGGCAACGATATCATAGTTACAGAGGAAAACAGTGTACCTATTGCACCTAACTCTGAAAACCCCTTCACTAAGGCGTCAACTGTTTCCCAGGGAGCTAGATCAAAGTTGATGAAGCTGAGTTTGACTGCGTACTAGAGAAGCCAGTATTCTGGGCTTAGGCAAGGCAGAAAAAATGGCAGACATTCCTGCCGTGTCCTAGCAGAAACAGGAAACCGTCCTGCATCAACCAATGCCTTCCACTAGAGAGCGGTGTCGGATGCACCAATACCAGGGGCAGAGAGGCCCAGCTTTTTCCTAGAGCCAAGTATAGAGTACAACACTGGATTTCTTGGTGGGGGGAACAATTCTCGATTCACATCAACCTCAAGCTTTACGCGGGAGAGTGTGCTTTTTTCCTGGCGCGAAGTAATTCACAGCGGAATTGCAGATGACACAGAAAATGCAGCATCTGCAGGCTGCAATGGGTACGAGACCACTGAGACAGCTTCCGGAGTTGTCACGGAGCAAGGCCGATCAATCATGCATTTCTAATGGCGGTCACCCTGGTATTGTGGATTCCTGAAAAGGGAGGAGTATTGGACCACTTACCACACCGACGTTCAGAGTTGTGCCCGCGTGTGTTATCTGACTGTACGTGCTTGAAATGCCTGAAGTAGCGCCTGATCTGCAGCGGCCCACACTAAAGGACACGATGAAGTGAACCTTTTTGCATCTGATGCGATTTAGCTAAGTAGCTCTGCCAGTGTCATGTTTAGTTTTTAGCAGAGTGTAGCAAAACATACTGCTTATGCGTGTTTTACTGTTTTTCGTATAGAATCGTGCCATCTCTCCTTTTAAGTGTTACCTTTATCACTTGATTTTAAGGCCCGTACTAGGGCTAAGGAGCCCTCAACAGACACCTGGTGGGAGTTGTAGTTATATCGGCACACAAGAACGGGGAGCTTCCCCCTCTCCTCCGCCGAGCAGGCCTCAGAGCTTGCTCTCGCAGCCCATAAACAACAGCGGGGCTGTTCCTAAGCCAGAGCACCGGAACGGTAGAAATGCATCACTCTGCGGTTTCCCCTGGGTTTGCTGCTTCTAAAAAAACTGAAATTTCTGGGATGATCCGGCAAGACTAAACACTCCTAGCGGCAGGCAATGCCCTTGTGGTAAGAATCGATAGTCTCGGCTATCTGCCGCGTGAAAGTAAAGCTTACACGTATGGCAATGCTCTTGCAACAGAGAAAGGCGCTCTGCGCGTTGTGGGCTACGCTCCGGCGGAGATGAATTTCGACTTTGAACGGAGCTGCGACTGCGCGGAGCGCCCAAAAGACCGCGGAAGCTTCAAACCACGCGACTGCGAGCAGTCACGTGGTTTGAAGCTCCCGCGGACTTTCGAGGGCTCCGTGTATTTGCCGGCAGTCGTGCGCTCCCTGGCCTGGTATTTAACGGCTCTAAATCTTCGAGTGTGCTTTTGCGGGGTACAAGCAGTACGTTGCGACATGCTGAGTAATAGCTAGAGTGATTTTTGTATGTTGTATTGTATTGAAGACTAGCAAATACACGCCTTTTGTGCAACTTTGATGGACACCGTCTTCTGAGGGTTTTCATGGAAGCCGCTCTCCATCCAAGAGCGGACACCCAAAACATAGGAGAGAACAATACTGAAGGTTGTACAGAGATATTTGTGCTGCAGATCCAGGATCTTGTTGGTCAGGCCGACGAGTTGCAAGAAGCGGTAAGTTCCCACGTTGCGAGGGAGGAGTTTTTCGCACATGCCCACAAGGCAGGCCTAAAGCCAAAGGAGTACGAAGAAGCCAGGAAGGTAGTGGACGCCACTGTGATGAAGGTCGTAATGGCGTTTTGAGAGCGCTGACAGGCCAAGCCTGCTCTGAGCAATATGGCGGGTGGCATCAGCATCGGCGATGACGTCAGAAGGCCGAGTCATCAGGAGGCAGGAAGGTGTCAAAAGGCGTAAAGGGTCGCGGCCGAAAAATAGATAGAAGGGAAAATATCCGGCGGTATCATGGCGTGATGAGTTATAGGTGAATGTTACGAAAGGTGAAGAGACGTCTCAGCCACGATGGTGGTTGGCAACACACAATCACAGCAAGTTGGTCAGTATGCGAAGAAAGGTATTAATAAGAGGGTTCGTTTGTGGATGGTATGCCGTTATGAGCTTGTGACGAGTTGCGCGTGAGTGAAGAAGGTTATGAACCACTTAGAAAAGAAACAGCGGCTGATATTGGTCAGCAGTTGACGAGAAGCGCCTTGAATCAAGATGACGTGATTCGGAAGAAAATCTGCGACGTCAGCGGCGCATCTGGTGGGGATAGCTCTCGTAATCACATACTGGAATATATATTCAGTAGCCTCCACCAGCAATGTATTCCCTAAAGGTTACGTTAAGAAAGGTAAAAGCAGGTTGAGGCCAGCACTAGGCAACGGCTTATTGGGAATCGCTATTGTTTACAGTAGCGCACTATGCTAAAGCGAGGGTGTCTCCCGGCATTTGACACAGCTCCTAAGCAGCGACGTACCGACAGACAGATTGGTCAAAACCAGGCCAGAAGAATTGTCTTCGCACACTGTCGTACATGCCTGACACTGCCAGGTGTCCTGCTATAGGTGCATCACGAAGCTGTGAAAGCGCAATGGAATGTAGAAGACTGGAATAAAGTAAGTTGCGCGCCATCTGGGCGCCTGTTTACTCGTTATAATGTGTCGTTATGCCGCACACATACGCCGAAGTAGGGATTGGACTTGCCGTTGCGCGACTGGTCAATATTGGGTCGCAGTGCAGGATCATGACACTGCTCGGCGTCGATGTGCATGCAGTCCGAGAGGATAAAACGCAGCCATTGGCAGTGTTATCTGAACATTCGGACTATCTACGGGATGGCGGGAGAAGCAGTCAGTGTCTTGATGTTGGCCTGGCTTGGAAACCCTAGTAAATGTGTACTCTCGTATCCGCAAGGCCCAGCGGCCTAAGCGGCTGGAGGCGTGCTTAATTGAGGACAGCCAACACAAATCATGATGGTCTGTCATTACGCCGAAGCATCTCCCTAACAAATAAGGGCGGAACGTTATGCTAAAACTAGTAATTGAATAACTTCACTGTGAAGAAAATAGCAGACGGAGAGTGGTCATAATGGTGCTGGTCAATAATGGCACCAATACCATGGTCAAGGGCTTTTGTGCGCAGTTCTGCAGGTGCAGAGCTGTAGAAGCACACCTCGCCAGGTAAAGCGGGAGGGAAAAATGTGTTTTAGAGGCACGCGCTTGATGGCGGCCCCAAGTAAAATTACATTTTTCTGCAGAAGAGAGGTGAGGGGTAGGGCGGTTCCTGCGAAGTTCCGAATTAAGCGGCGGAAGTAAGAGCATAGGCCGAGAAAACTTCGCACGTAACTTGCGTTACGCGGGGTACCGAACTCGCGCGCGGCCGGAACTTCGACAGCGTCTGGCTCCACAGCAGACACATGAACAAAAGGGCCCACTACTTTATTATGGTGCCGGTCGACGCTGAATTTCTTGGCGTTGAGTTTAATTCCTCCTTGGCAGAAGAAGGCCAAGATGGTAGAGTGTCGGCGAAGGTGGGTAGCGAATATGGTGGAGAAAACAAAGATATCAAATACGTAGCATAGACATGTCACAATTAAGGCACGGAAGAGCGAGTCCATCATGCGCTCGAAGGTCATACGAGCGTTAATGAGGGCAAATGGCATCACCTTTAATTTGTATAGCCCGCCGGGGCTGACAAATGCGGTTTTCATGAAATCCTGTTAGTCGACAGATATTGGCTAGTAGCCGGAACGCATTACAGTGGAATAAAAATAGCTAGCACCATGCAAGCAGTCAAGGGCGTTATCAATTCTCGGCATAGGGTAAACGTATATTTGAGTTACTGATTAAGGTAGCGGTAGTCGACACAGAATCTACACGTTTGATCTTTATTTTTGACTTAAATGGCGTGGGACGGTCACGGATTGCAGGAAGGCTTATTGATATTGTTACCTAGCATCCTCCTCAATCACGCGGGAAAGGGAGGGGGGGGGGTCGCAGTAAGGGAGACTCGATTAGGTCTTCGCATAATGGGGCTAAGATCACCTGCATTATTTTAATAATTTGTTTTTGCGGTGCATAACAACGGATATCTAGTCCATAGGCCTGTACACAAAATCAAATATATCGCTGTACGAAAAAAGGTAAGAGAGACCACTGGCTTAGTCAGGCATCAAATCAGCTGCTATCATAATAAAAAAGGGGTCGAACGGGAAGACGCTGCTGCGAGGGGCTATACAGAGGCATAGGCGTGAGGGCAGCAACTTGGCAATCAGCCAAACAAGACAGGTCGGCGAGTGCAATGCCATGGGACAAAATTTGGAAGCAGGCGGAGCTGCTGATGTTCAGGACGGCAACATAGATGCGATTGCCACGACGGTCACGACAGTCCCAAGGAGGATAATGTTATTGGGAGCAACATGAGTGATTGGCAAGTGATGTATATCACCAAGAATGGCAGGCAAAGGGACCAAATGAACAGAAATGGCTGCTTTGAGCGGTAGGACAAACTGAATGGATAGGACGAGGGGCTTGATATCTGTGTGTTCGAAGCAGAAGGGCAGGTCTAAGCGAAGAGAGCCAGTTGAGTAATCAAACAGGGCATATTGAGAGAGTGAGTGATCACAATGTGAGGGCAACGATTGATGACTGTGAAGAACGCAGGGGTAGCGCGGTCGCAAATGTGCACATGTACACGTATACAGTGCACTTTCCCTCTGCGGTAGCGATGCTTCAAGTGGCGACACCAACTGCTGATGGAGCGGCGGTTTTGACAGCCTTTTTTAGATGGCGGCGAAACGAGGAGCTGGTGGTAGTGGTAGTGGTTATTTATTGAGGACGAAAATTTAGGCACCAGTGTTAAAGAGGGCGGTAACAGGGATACCATCCAGAAAGATATATTGATGGTTCCGGCGATGACCGAGGGTCAGCAGAGGATTTGCGGGCTTGGTTGTGAATGCAGCATCCCTTCCGGTAACTGCATTGGCCAACTTACCGGAAGAGAGTTAGAGAAATGAAGCGACGATGATGGCGAGGTTGGGGCGAGCGGGAGCGACGAGACCGAGAGACGAGGATGATTGGAGGTGCACGGGGCGGGGGAGTTAAAGTCACGGGATGCCGTATAACGGAGAGAGTGTGGGTGTGGCCCATAGTCGGCGCTGCTAGAGAATAGTAGCGAGGCTGAGGTGGCGAAACTTAATATCTCCGGCAATGGCAAGAAACGTGCCGGACACGTCAGCAGATTGGGCATATGTGTCAGTCGTCCGATGCTCGCCGCTCTTCAATGTCGCGGTAGCGGTTGCAGTATCGCGTCGAGAAGAGCATAGTAGAAGCCGCAGTAGCTGCAACTGGAATAGGGAGTTGGAAAGAAGGCTGTGCAGACGGCTGACCAGAGTTCAGGCTTACGTTATCATTGACATCCACATTCGCAAATTCCTGGCGAACGACAGCTTGGATCTAGGCTATAGTAGAGTCCTACGGCTGAAAAGTGAAGGCGAACGATCTTGCTCAAGTTTATTGGTTGCGACGCCTGCTGCAGTGTTGGTCAATCCTCCCACGAACTCGTAGCAGCTGTGGTCTGTAAGCGGGCGAAGCGGGGAGCAATAGGACGGTGTTTAGCTTGCTCAACCAGCAGACATACTCTAGGCCGGGGTCGACCGTCGTACAATCTTTGCAAAGGAAGAAGTTAAAAGCGCCGCCGTCAATTCCTTTTAAGATGTGGCCCACTTTGTCAGACTAGGATATGGCGCAGCTTCACTTTGCGGAATAGAGTTAGGACGACGTGTATGCGCGACTGTACGACAGATATGATTCGGTCGATGACTGTGCTCGCAATGCTAGGTCCTTTTAGCGCCCCGTTTGCGCCCTATCTGTTTGCCGGAAAGGTCTCGGAGCATTTCTCTGCACATATCTCAGTATGTCAGATCTTTTCAGCAGGATGTCAGCGTTTCAGAAATAATGGAATATGGCTCCACTTGGAGATGAACGAGGACGTTGGTTTGTCATCATTAAATACTATGAGAGTCTTTCGAACCATTTTGATACTGCTACTGGCATCTGTTGGGGCAGTTTTTAAAAAATACAGTTTTTTTATCCGCTGCGAATATGTCGTACTGCACAATTTTCTTAATGCTCAAAATATTTAGAAACACATGTTCTAGGAAACATATCAGAGGTCACAAGCTCTAGCTGCTGGCTGCATATCCATATCTGTCTAGTTCGACACCATGCATGAAACAAGGAAGCGGCACCTTTTCGTTGTTGTTTTCAGGAGCGGTAGCGCCAGCTCATCACACCATAAACTTACAGCACCGTTTGCAGAACACAATGGCTTTACGAAAACTACCACACTTGCATACTTCGAATTGCAACGCCGGGGTGGTGTAGTGGTAAGACGCCCGACTACTGTGCTGAAGTACCAGGGTTCGATCCCGACCTCAGCGGCTGCGTTTCGATGGAGGCGAAACGAAGAGGCGTCCGTGTGCGGTGCGATGTCAGCGTACGTTAAAGATCCCCAGGCGGTCAAAATTTGTCTGCAGCCCTCCACTACGGCTCCCCTTTCTCTCTTTCCACCTTCACTTTCACCTTTCTCACATTCCTTAAAGCGCGGTTCAGGTGTCCACAGCAACAAGTCTGACATAAAATATTTATAAAGTCTTTCGGTGTGACCGGGAGCAGTCTCGTAGATTATCAGGAGGTGTCGCTATTGTTATCCAGAGTGGTGTTGCAACCAGACAAATCAAGCTCAAAACTAAATACGAAGCCGTAGCCGTTACCACTTTGCTTTTTAAAACGATAACGATATGCTGCATATATCTTCAACCTCATTTACCAGTAAACCCCCATGACTTAGAAGAGCTTTTAGACCAGCTACCAGAGCCTTATTTGGTAGTTGGTGATTTTAATGCCCATTCATCTTTTTGGGGCAGTGAATTAACGGATAATAGAGGCCGCATATTAGAAGATTTTATATTATGTAACAACATATGTTCGCTGAACACCGGAAAGCAAACATACTGCTCTCCAAGCTCTGGAAAAATGAGCTGTTTAGATCTATCCCTCTGCTCGCCATCGAGTTTTAATTAGTTTAAATGGGACGTTATAGACAACCCGTATGGAAGTGATCATCTACTTGTTGTTATTGAGCTTTTATCTTCTCCATCAATCATCCCTTCTAAACCACGTCGCTGGAAGCTCCACCTAGCCGACTGGTCATTGTTCAAATTAGAAGCCAATTTAGAAAACATTTTTTCAGACAGCCTCAGTGTGGATGAATTAAATGAGCTTTTCGCGACCCGTATCCTTACTGCTGCTAACCTTGCTATCCCCCAGTCCTCAAGAAAAATACAACCAAATCATAAACTGTGTTACACACAGGAATGTAAGGAAGCAAAAAAACCACCAAATAAAGCCTCGGGTGTCTTTCGCAGGTACCCAACGCACGAGAACCTAATGAACTTTAAGAAAGGAAGAGCAAAAGCAAGATATATTCGTCGCAGCGCAGAACAATCATCTTGGAAAAACTATGTTTCATCTATAAACAGTTCCATCACATCCAAAAAGGTATGGGAACAAGTTCGCAAACTAGATGGTACCTACTCCCCCTACACAGTCCCTCTCCTAACCCCTCCAGATGTGCAAACTAGCTTGCAGGAGCAGGCAGATATACTCGGTGAGCATTTCTGCAGAGTGTCTAGCTCTAACCACTACACAGAATCATTCCTAAGATATAAAATCACAGCTGAAAAACAGAAACTCCCAACTAGCGGTGGCAGCAATGAACTGATTAACAGTTTAATCACAATACAAGAAGTTCATAGAGTTCTATCTACTGGCAAAAAGACTGCCCCAGGCCCCGACGAGATACATTATGAAATGTTGTCCCACCTCTCTGAGCCATCTGTAGAAGCCCTTCTAAAGTTTTTCACCAAGATATGGGTAGTAGGACAGGTACCGGAGGCGTGGAAAAAAGCTCTTGTTGTACCATTTTTGAAGCATGACAAACCACAAACTTCGGCCAGCAGTTATAGGCCAATATCATTAACTAGCTTTCTGGCAAAATCATTTGAGAGTATTCTTAATATTAGATTAATGTTTATCCTAGAATCCCAAGAGCTTCTTGACATTCATCAGTGTGGTTTTAAGAAGGCATGTTGTACAACTGACCATCTTGTCCGCCTGGAAAATACCGTCAGAGAAGCATTCATACATAGACAGCACTGTCTAGCGGTCTTCTTCGATCTTGAAAAGGCATACGACACAATTTGGAGGTTCGGAATATTGCGTGACCTTGCAGACTTGGGCATCCGTGGGAAAATGCTAAACATCTTGCGTGACTTCCTCTCTAACCGCTCATTTAATGTTCGTCTAGGCACAACTATGTCAAAAACATTTATCCAAGAGAATGGCGTACCACAGGGATGTATTTTAAGCACTACATTGTTTGTTGTAAAAATGAATAGTATAAGTAAAGCAATCCCAGAGTCTGTTACGTATTCACTTTACGTTGATGACTTGCAAATTGCCTGTACATCATCCAACATATCATCCTGTGAGAGGCAAACACAGATAACATTCAATAAGTTAGCTACATGGGCAGACAGGAATGGGTTTAAATTCTCCCCTCAAAAAACAGTAGCTGTTCTTTTTTCACTTAACAGAGGCCTACAGACAGATCCAACTTTATACCTAAATGAAGCTGAACTGCCAGTAAAGAATAAACATAAATTTTTAGCTATAACTTTTGATAAAAAATTAACATTCCTGCCTCACATAACTAACATTAAAAAGAAAGCTTCTAAGTCCCTCAACATACTCAAAGTTCTCTCAAAGAAGCACTGGAGATCCGATCGAACATGCCTTTTACACATTTACCGCTCTGTTGTACGCTCCAGTTTAGATTACGTTGCTCCAGAAGGGCACTTAGACAGCACGTGATTTCACGCCAGAGATGTTTAAAGTGATTTTCCTCATCTGGTTTGAAAACGAAAACATTTTGAAACTCTGCGGAGCTTGCAGTGAAGAAATACGAAACTTAGCGTTATAGCATTTGTTGCCACTGTGCCCCGTCATTGTTTTTTGTATTTTTCGATTTAATATGTATCTTTTTGTCTTCTAGTAATATTTATTTTTCCAGTTTTATTTAATTTTTACATTACCACCACCGCAATTCATATGCCAGTAAGATTGAAAACCAAGCGGCCCAATGAACGCACCGCCGCAGATTGGGTTGCTGACATATAATCCCGCACCGAAGAAGCCGCTCTCCTGCAATGTGTCAACCTCGGGGGCGCCTCGTCGACTTGGTGCGATTGCCGTGAACTGAGCAGCTCATCCAAGCAGAGAGTAGCTGAGGCCCGGTGACCGTGCCCTACTTTATGGCGTTTTGCGGCCCTTTACTGGGTAGGACCTTCGCCCCGAATAAAAAGCTCTCCTCCCCAGCGTGGGAGGGTGAGGTAGCCTTGCGGGGCGTCGCATGTATCATGATAGGTTGATGGGTTATGGATTACTTTGGAACGCGGAACTTTCGAGTGTAATCTTCCTATCAGACAACGACAAGACGTGTCAATAAATTGTATCAAAGCGTGTACAGTTCTATCAAATAATCACTGTAGTAAAACTAGCTCATAAGGGTCTAAGTGCCTCCTGGAAGTTATTTGTTTTGCTTCAACCCCCCACGAGTGTCTTAAAGCTAGAAAAGGTGAATTACGGACGCGTTTCCAGCAAGTAGGCGTAGAGTGGTGGTCAGCGCGCTCGGGTGGCACACGGAAGAATGATGGTGCAAGCCCTGGCTTAGAGACGATTGTTGTTTTTAGTTCATGAGTACACGCCATGGTCACGACAATCATGAGAAAATAAATGCCTCCGCATTAATGCATTCTATCACCTATGTTTGTGGTGGGTGTCATTGCAAACTGAAAAAACTCCAAACTTCTCCTTTGTAAATAGTCCTATCATATTTTCATAAAACGATAAACGCGAAGTACATGATTCAATACTTTCCACTACGCGAAAATCACCCCAGAGCAATTAGTGCCATGCACTTTTAGAGACAAATGTTTTTAAAAGGGTACATAAGCTGAATTGTGTTTACATTGTTCTATTTTTTGCAGTTTTTAAACACAAATGAGAAAATATGGACTATTGAGCGCACTGATAGTACAACATTACGATGTCAAGCGGATGTCAATATTACAACAACCTTCCAAGGCGCGCTGTTGTGGCGCTATAACAGATGTGAGCGGAACAGGTAGACAATCCATTTCAGAAACGAGGGCATAATTTACCACGTCCTATTTACATTCGAAATAGGTGGCGAGAAATGGAACTCGAGGCAGAATTCCGACCTTCAGGTACAGCAGATGTTAACAAAAAAAAAAAATGCCATGATCCTCAGGGGCAAATGTAAGTGAAATGTCTCGATGTTCGTTTTGACAGAATTAAACCGGAGCTATTCGTATGGCAGTTTGCGTACAGCACATAATATCGTTGGCGAAAAAACAATTGTGGACATTGCTTGTATCAGGTGCGCTGGAGAGCAAAGGCATGAATTTGTAGGCAATTCGACACGCCTGATTTAGGTAATATGTGGGTATGCGTCTTCGTGCATGCATGCTTCTATGCGGGTGAGTGTGTACCTGTGTGTGTGTTGGCAAATGACCATTTTCCTTCCATCTCACTTGCCAGGAAACTGATTTATTTTTGATAGGTTAGGTTAGGTTTTTATTTTTGTTATTTTAGTTATTTTTGCAGTCACTGTAAGGCCGCGGTGGTCTACTTCAAATGTTTAGGCGCACAAGCCGAAGAAAGCGGCGCAGATGGAAGTACCGAGCGGTTTCCCGACTGAGGCGTGGCCAATTACGCAAGCCTCCTCGCCCCGTCGATATGGGCAAAACGGAATGCTGGCCCACGGATACATTCCACCGTGCTGATCTGTTCCTCAACACTTCGTCTCCTTGAGAAGATTGCGCGTGTATCCCATGGTTTAAAAAATTCCGGATTTCTCTAGCGAGCCGAAGGAAAGGAGCACAGGTTTGGCACCGCTGCGCTATATGCGCTCCTTCTTAGCATGTCGAACATTCGGCCTACGTTTGTCTGCTGCGATTGTGCTTATCACTTGTGTCTCGCTTCCTGTATCTACGATCCTCTTCAAACCCCTTCGTATTTGCTCTCACGAAGATGTCTTGTTCTGTCCTGCGCAATATTTACAGTGCAAAACAACTGCGCCTATCCTAGCTGTCAGGAAAACCTTTTTCTGCTGAATCACTCTGAAACCTAGTGAATGCAATGGGCGCGCCCAGCGTATCCGTCTCAGTAGCATCGTTTTACTGCCATCCCATTTATTTCCCAGCGCAACCGTGATCTACTACGGCATAAATGGCATCAGCCTTCCTCGTTTCTTGTCGAATTATCGCTTCCGGCTGCCTGCATCACCGCCGTATACACAGCGCTCTCTCTCCTATTAAGCGAGCCAAGCTCCTCTCCTTCCAACACCGATTCCGTGTTCGTATTGATATCCAGCTAACATCTTTCTGGACGTCCATACTAGACCATTATAACTACACTAGTACGCCCTCTTCATTAGGTCAGTGTTGTAGTACTGATGAAAAAGTGGATGACATGCTTACCAAATGTTTAATTCAACCTTCCAGCAGCCCCTGAGCCTCATTTATAGTCTTACAAAGAAGAAAGCGGGTAAGTTCGATTATGTGTGGATTACAGGCGCGTGAATGCAATCACGTGAAAGGACGTAAACTTCCTACCACGCTTTAACGACGCACTTGAGTGTCTACATGATACCGAATTTTCCTCCTAAGTCGATTTATGGTCTAGCTAATAGCAACATTGAATGAGGTAAGATGAAGGAGCCAAAAACGTCTTCGTCACTCCTGATAGACTGTAAGCTTGACGGAATGCCATGTGGGCTCTATTGTGGGCCCGCGACCTTTTCGCGCATGATGATCACTATTGTCTGCGGTTTGAAGTGAAAGACGGTTTTGCTACTTGGACGACGTTGGGCTTTTTTCCTCAGAACCACTACCCACCTCACTAGCCTTGAGACAGTCTTGAAATGCCTCACCGTCGCCGTTTGTCCTGACTCTTAATGGTTTGTTTTTGTTGTTGGTGTCATTTATCTCATTCCCACGGTTTCAACGTCCCTTGGATACGATATATCGCCTCCCGCGAAGCAGTGAGTGGCGTTCTGCCCAAGAAGGGAACCGGGCAACCGTTTCGAAATGGCGTTATGCAGCGGCTCTCGTTGATTGCTCATTACGCATCAACAACACTATTCAATGCTGAATATTTATTTTTTCACAGGGAGTGGTCAATATAATGCTCAGCATTTTGCATATCTCGAAAAATTTATAAAATTTCTCTTGTTTCATTTACAAGTGCACTTCGTCAAGTTTTGTCCAATTTTTTGTAAAATTTAATTTTCGGCAAATTATATTGTGTGTTACAACCCACAACTTCATATTCAAAGTTATATGCCTAAAAAGCGAATCTATTTAGATTTCTTTTAGTCTATTGAATAAAACTGTAGACATGATAGTTTTTGCAGAAAAAACATCTACTGAAACCTACAGTAAACGGCCATTTGCCTATAGTAGGGAAAGAGCCCAGAGCAAGGTTTGAACCAGCAGTGGTCAACGGGTCAGCTTGCCTTTCCTGTCGCTGTATCTATTAGGCCGTCGCTATAGCCACCGCCACAGGCACTTGTGGCTTGTGTTTTTGTCATCTCAAGGTGCAACGTTTTACATCTCCGTTTCGTGCAGCATCATTCCGTTTCTTCTGCTCATAATTATTTTGTGACAACAGCTGACAACAATTGATTTTAGGTAAACGAAACGCGAAAAAAGTTTAATTTTTCATGGTATAAAGTGATTGATATATACATCACAACTAGGTTGCCGCATCCTGGCATGCTCGGTGAACATGTAGCATTTACAGTAACTTAAGCACTTATAACTTTGTTAGACAAAAACACGTAAAAAATCTAAAATGCATCACTGATTGTCAAAAGCGAGAATGCTGTCGCATATTTGCCTCATCAGAATTCATGACCGCCTCTAAATTTAGGCGTGCTTATTCCTGCGTATTAGACTCGAATTAGATCATAATAATTTAACGTTATGATGGAAGCGTCAATATTTCCTAAATACTGCCTCTGAGTTCATGTATATTTGCTTATTCTCGTCTGATGAGTTCAACTTGTGATTCACCAAAAACGCAGAAGGTACTTGTGTGCTGTGAAACGTGCTCGTCTTTAAAAGGCCGTTGCTCTGTGCGATGAACTGCATGGTAAACGCCTTCAGTATGGAGTCTCTGGAAGAACGCCTTTTTATTAGATTTTGACTCCAGTGATGGTGCAGAAGGCAGCCCTTTTCTGCCTGACCTGCCCCTTACAAGTTTTTAAATGCCCGCGATGATACAATGAAGTCGTAATAGTACACGAAAATACAATAAAACACGATCTTGTACACGATCAGTGGTGACCACTGCGCCATGGCACTTAATTCAACACCAGCAGGCTCGCCACGGCAGATCACAAGCCCCGTATGCCATACGGTTCCTCAATTCTGATAGTGGCGCTTACATGGTTCGCGAACCGCGGCAGATGTCCTACATATCAGAAATCACCACGGACATCCGTCGCATCAATGGAGTCGGACAACGCGGCTACCGATGCTTTGTCGCGCAGCCCAGTAAATGTTATCACTTGTCCCACGCAAATAGACCTAAAAACTGGCGGTGACTCAACGCGATGATGACGATTTTCGTCGCTTTCAGGAAGCATTGACGTCGCTCATCGTGCAGTGGTGCCCTGTACACAGAGAAGAAATTTGTTGCGACATATCTACAGGTAAACCTTGACAATTCGTGCCTGCTTGCCTTCGTCGTAAAGGGTACGCATCGCTACTCGAGCTTTCACATCCAATAATTCAGACAACCCAAAAGCTTCCCACGGCACGTTACGTATTACTCGGCATAAAGCGCGAGTGTCTTGAATGTTAATGTTCCAATGTTCAGCGTCACACTGTGACACCATTGGAGGAGTTCCCAGGACCAATGTTTCGGTTCGATCACATTCATCTGCACATATTCGGACCGTTGTCACCCCTTTAGGGCCATAATATTGCCACACCACTGACCATCTTCTGGCGCCACCAAGTGGCCGAATGTCTTGGCACGTGGCTAAGCGTCATCCTCGTCTCTCTCGAGTTTTCGCTTGATTAAAAAGGGCCAGCTCGGTTGTTGTGCTGCTTGCTACGTGTGTTGGTGACATTTGGTGGATTGTGCAGGATAAGATCCCATGTACGTTGCCCCCGAAGACGGTCAGTGACGCTGCTCATCAACGCGTGGACGCGACTCCTGTCCATAAAGCCAGCCGTCGCCTGCGAGGCCTACAACCTGAGTTTGAACCGCTGTCCAGCCCGCTGCGAACCATGACATCCACGACGAGCAGCCAGACAAGTCAGCCTTCCAGCAACGCCCCACCGTTCGTCATTCTCGCACCGCGATCACCGCCATCATTTCATGGTGACCGGTTAGAGGATGTGGAAGACTGGTTGGCCAGTTTTGACCGTGTGGCTGCATTTAACCAATGGGACGACGAGCGGAAGCTAATGAATGTGTACTTCGCGCTGCAAGACTCGGCCAAGACGTGGTTTGAGAACCACGAGGCGTCCTTTGTCAACTGGGTAGCCTTTCGCCGTGAGTTACTTACAACATTCAGCTGGAGTGCGCGCAAATAAAATGCAGAGATTGCAATTCGTTCAAGGTCTCAACAGTCAAATGAGGGTGTGGCCATGTTTGTCGAGGACATGACGTGGATTTTCAATCGGGCTGACCCTGCCATGCCTGAGGCAACGAAGGTACGGCACCTCATGCGCGGGGTGAAGGAGCAGTTGTTCGCTGGCCTCATTCGCGATCCCCCAAGAACTGTCGCAGATTTCGTCAGAGAAGCTACCAGCATGGAACGTTCCCTGCAGGAACGGAGTGCCCAATACGGCCGCCATGCAAGCGTAGCAGCCACACCCTGCTGCGCGTCCGTGCCAGCAGCCAGGGACGAGGCGTTGCGGGAGCTTGTGAGGAGCATTGTCCGCGAAGAGCTGCAAAACCTCCACTTGAATGCTCCCTCTGCAAAGAAGTATTCTACTGTGGACGTCATCCGTGATGAAATTCGGCGAGCGGTGCAGCCACCACCACCACCAGCACCACAACCGGAGCCATGCATCATGACTTATAGTGATGTCTTACGTCGACCTGCTCCCGAGCCAAATCCATTCCATCCCGTTGTCGGCCAACGCCTCGCTACATGCGCCCCGTCGAGCAGCAACAAGATCTGCGCCCCGTCGAGCCACAGCAATACCAGCGTCCCGCTATCAGCAAGGCGCACTTGTGGCGCACGCCCAACAGACAGCCGTTTTGTTATCACTGCGGCGAACCTGGTCCAATTCTCCGCAATTGCCCATACCGGAGAATAGGCTTGAGAGGATTTCCACCAAACGCGCCTCGACCCCGCTATGGCGAAAGACCACAGGAGATTGAGGAGTACCTGGCTGCTAACGAGATGCAGCCAACGTCACCACAACGGCGGTCGCGATTGACATCTCCGAAGCGTTTTGCTTCGCCCACTCGGTACTCTTCCTCTGGGCAATTTAGAGGCACGTCCCCTCACCGGGAAAACTAAACACGGCGACCTCCGGGGGTGGGGCCGCCGCTACGTTTCAGATTAAACAGCCTCCACCCGACGATTTGACGCGACGGCCCGAGCGGCGACGACCCGATCCGATGAACTTACCGACGTGCTGCGAACGCAATGTTTCCGGGGAAATTTTTGTAACCGCCGACAGTTGTGATGTGACCGCACTTGTGGATACGGGCGCCGATTTCTCCGTCATGAGCAGCCAGCTAGCCACGGCACTCCGTAAGGTTCTGGCGCCTTGGTCTGGGCCAATGATGCGTACCGCCGGTGGTCATGTAATGACGCCGATTGGCATGTGCACTTGCCGCATAGAGATCTGCGGTTTTACTTTCACTGGCACATTTGCCGTATTACAAGAGTGCTGCAAAGAACTGATTCTCGGCATGGATTTTCTTCAAGAGTATGGTGCTGTCATAGACCTTCGGGAGCAGCTCATGATATCGTTTTCAACCAAGCGAGCCGTTGATAGCAACACGGACTTCCGGAAAACGATGTTGCGCGTCTGTGACGACCACATAAAGATCCCTCCGCGTGCGAACAAGTTCGTCACAGTCGAATGTGATCACAGCACTGGCACGTGTGGCATTGCTGAAGCTAACATGTCACTGCTTCTAACTCGACAAGTTTGTGTAGCTCGGGGCCTTGTCGAACTTGTCCGTGGCCAAGCCAACGTGCTAGTGACAAACTTCACATGTGAACCCCGACATTTGACGGCGAACAAGACGGTCGCTTATTTTGAAGAACCTGGAGAATGTACAGGCCAGTACGCTTTATCCAACACGTCAGATCCCGACAACGCGACGCCTACAGCCATTAAGACTGATGTGAACCCGCACCTCTTGCCCAGTGAGAAACGCTGCATAGAGAATCTTGTCAATTCGTTCCGAGATTGTTTTGCATCAACCTCCAAGGTCCGACAGACGCCACTAACGAAGCACCGAATTATAGTTGCCGATGACCAATGTCCACTATGTCAGCGTCCTTACCGGGTGTCTTCAAAAGAACGTGATGCCATCCGCCGCCAAGTAACAGAAATGCTCCAGGACGACGTTATCCAACCGTTGACGAGCCCCTGGTCTTCGCCTGTTGTCCTCGTCGCAAAGAAGGATGGAACCTTGAGGTGTTGCGTGGATTACAGACGCCTCAACAACGTCACGAAAAAGGATGTGTACCCCCTGCCACGCATAGACGATTCCCTCGATCGCCTTCGCATGCCACTTACTTTTCGTCCCTTGACCTCCGCAGTGGATATTGGCAAATAGAGGTTGACGAGCGAGACCGTGTGAAGACCGCTTTTATTACGCCGGACGGTTTGTATGAATTTAAAGTGCTCCCGTTTGGCCTGTGTTCGGCCCTTGCCACATTTCAGCGAATGATGGACACTGTACTCTCTGGTCTGAAGTGGCAGTCATGTCTCGTATATCTCGACGACGCTGTGATTTTCTCGGACACGTTCGACGAGCACCTGAAACGTTTGCGCGCTGTCTTCGAGGCCATCCGATCTGCCGGTCTCTCTCTAACACCCGAAAAATGCCACTTTGCTTTTAACGAGCTCAAATTTCTCGGCCACATTGTCAGCGCTCGAGGTGTTAGCCCAGACCCAGAGAAGACGGCCGCTGTCTCTTCATTCCCCAAACCAGCGGATAAACGAAGCTTGCGTCGATTTCTCGGCCTCTGCGCGTACTATCGTCGCTTTGTCAACAATTTCTCCAAGATTGCTGAGCCTCTGACCCGCCTGACAAAAGACGCCGAGCCGTTCTTTTGGGGCCCCGACCAGGAAAACGCTTTCACGGAACTCAAGTCCAGTCTCCAATGTACTCAAATACTTGGCCACTTTGACGAAGAGGCCGACACGGAACTGCACACGGATGCCAGTAACGTTGGCCTCGGTGCGGTCCTTGTTCAGTGGCAGGACGGTGCAGAACGTGTCATTGCTTACGCCAGTCGCACTTTGTCCCGTTCCGAAGTTAATTATTCAACTACCGAAAAGGAATGCCTCGCTGTTGCGTGGGCAGTCATGGAATTTCGTCCGTATTTGTACGGTCGTCCGTTTCGTGTCGTGAGCGACCATCACTCTCTGTGTTGGCTGGCAAACCTGAAAGATCCATCGGGTCGGCTTGCTCGATGGAGCCTTCGGTTTCAAGAATTTGACGTTACAATCGTGCACAAGTCCGGCAAGAAACACAGTGATGCTGACTGTCTGTCCCGCGCCCCTACTCCCTGCCACGCGGACGGCTCCGACGACGACTCCGTTTTCCTCGGCGTTATCGCGACGTCCACCTTATCCCGAAAGCAGCGGGCTGACTCTGAACTTTTGCCCCTCATTGAATACCTCGAAGGAACCGTGTCATCTCCTCCTCAGCTCTTCAGGCGCGGACTGTCGTCATTTTGCCTGCGTGATGGTGTGCTCTTCAAGAAGAACTACGGTCCAACAGAAACTGCTTATCTGCTTGTAGTACCCACAACGCTACATGACGAAGTTCTTCGTGCGTGCCACGATGACATTTCTTCCGGCCATCTCGGGTTTTCTCGCACATTGGCACGGATACGCTGAAATTACTACTGGCCCAGGCTAGCTGCCATTGTGCACCGCTACGTCCGTACCTGCCGTGAGTGCCAGCGGCGGAAAACACCACCCATTAAACCAGCTGGGCTCTTACAGCCTATCGATCCCCCGAAATTCCCATTTCAACAGGTCGGCATGGACTTACTGGGCCCATTTCCGATGTCTTCCATGGGTAACAGGTATATAGCGGTTGCCACTGACTACCTTAGCCGCTACTGTGAGACCAAGGCCATTCCCCGTGGTACCGCAGATGAAGTTGCGCATTTCTTCATTCACAGCATTGTACTCCGCCATGGTGCGCCAACAGTCGTCTTAACTGACAGAGGAACCTCGTTTACGTCGGCACTCACGAGTGAGGTACTTCGACTCAGTGGCACCACCCACCGCAAGACAACAGCCTATCATCCTCAAACTAATGGACTGACTGAGCGGCTTAACAAGACAATTGCCGATATGATTTCTATGTATGTAGACGACGATCATGGGAACTGGGACCGAATTCTGCCGTACATCACGTTCGCATACAACACTGCACTCCAGGAAACAACACGCTTCACTCCATTTCATTTGGTTCATGGACGCGAACCCTTGACTATGCTGGATGCCATGCTTCTTCCAGATTCTGCTCCCTCCACTGTCATGGGGGCTGACGAATTTATTCGTGACGCAGAAGCTGCACGCCAGCTTGCCCGACAGCGAATTCGGCACCAACAAGTACATGACGCCCAGCGCTACAACCTGCGACACCGAGAGGTGACTTACACGCCCGGCGACCAAATCTGGGTATGGAGCCCAATACGGTTGCGAGGGCGCTCTGAAAAGCTTCTGCGGCGATACTTTGGATCTTACAAGGTGCTCCGCCGCCTCAGCGCGGTGAACTACGAGGTGCTACCACAAGACACTGTACGCTCCTCTCGGCAGCCGAAATCTGAAATAGTTCACGTTGCCAGAATGAAGCCATATTACAATCGTTAAACCATTTCAGGGTCCAAACCAGAGCCACAGACTTTCCCGTATAACTTGCCCCGTTTTTCGACTATTCCCCTACGCCTGCGGCATCGGGTCGATGCCCCTTGGAAGGGGGGCAGTGCCACACCGCTGACCATCTTCTGGCGCCACCAAGTGGCCGAATGTCTTGGCACGTGGCTAAGCGTCATTCTCGTCTCTCTCGAGTTTTCGCTTGATTAAAAAGGGCCAGCTCGGTTGTTGTGCTTCTTTCTAAGTGTGTTGGTGGCAATATACATAATGACGTGTGTCGACCGTTTCACGCGTTGGGTGGAGGCTATTCTGATTCTGGAAGTCACAGCTGAAACTGTTTCTCGAGTTTTTGTAGGCCACTGGCTATCCCATTTTGCTGTTCCTTCCTCCATCACAACGGACAGAGGAAGCCAATTCTAGCCCCCGTTGTTCGCCAGTCTGAAAAAACTCATCGGAATCTCGCGCATCACGACCGCGGCTTACACCAATTGAGCAATGAAATGGTTGGTGGCAGGCAGGCAGGCAGGCAGGCAGGCAGGCAGGCAGGCAGGCAGGCAGGCAGGCAGGCAGGCAGGCAGGCAGGCAGGCAGGCAGGCAGGCAGGCAGGCAGGCAGGAAGGCAGGCAGGCAG
>JAJIZL010000028.1:0-84618 GCA_023969395.1 Amblyomma maculatum | reverse complement strand
GCAGGCAGGCAGGCAGGCAGGCAGGCAAAGCAGAGAGGTTGGCTGGAATAATTCAAATCTGGCCTCTGCACTGGGGAAGGGGAAGGGGAGAAGAAAGAAGATCATTATGGGTGACAATGTGGGAGAAGGCATATTGAAATATATATATACAGTCACAGTAGCTTGCCTCACAGGCCCGAATCAAGCCCGTTGGTGCCCAAAAAACGGCAAAGAGCACTCATTGCCTGGACACCCTTTCCCTTGTCCTGCCAAGCGCCTAGCAGCAGTTCCTCTGACAAAGGTCTCTTGTCCAATCGCTTCAAGGAAGCGGCTAGTGCACTTCTGTAACATTTAACAGCCTCGAATTGCAACGCCCGTTTGCAATAGGTGGAGAGGCATTTTAAAAGGCAAAGAGGTATGTCTACGTATGACAGTAACCGGACATGTGACCCACGAAATGGAAATTGCTAGAAAAATCAGATTCAGATGGAGGCGATTTCGCAAGCACGCGCAGATTATGACTATCAGTTTACTTGTATTTCAAAAGGCAAAATGTATAATATTGTATCTTAACTGTGCTCATCCTAGGACAGAGACGTGTGGTAACGAAAACGCCCTGACCTAATAGAGGATAACACAGAGAACTATGGAAAAGAAAATGATAGTTGTAATGTTAAGAAGTATGAAATGTGCAGAGCGGGTAAAGAAAGCTTGAGTTAATGACATTCTAGTCGAAATTTAAGTGCAGTTATGTAATGGCAGGGCATGTATTTCGAAGGCAGGACAGACGACAGCTGAGAAGTGCAAGAAAAGGGATTCTAAGCAGTGGTGAGAGAAAGTTAGGTAGCCCGATAAATTTAGGATCCTTGCGGGGATAAAGCGAATGCAGCTAGAACTGTAACCCAGTAATTGGACTAATATGGGAGATGCTTGTACCTTTCAGTGGATATAGTCCTGGTCATGATTATGTTATTTTGATGCGGGCTGCCTCCCCGACGTCAAAGTTAAAACGCACAACCGGTGCCTCTGTCGACTAAATGATTTGTTGGAAACTGTATGATAAATGTTTGGACAAACAATCAGTCCTTTACAGGATGCTTTGTAATAGCTGCTATGTTCTTACATTGCAAGCCATCTAATGAGCTCAGTGGTTATGCCGCTCCGCTACTGACTGGGCGACCCGGTGTCGATGCTGCCTTGTTGATCGTATTTAAAAGCTGGAAAACAATGCGCCCGAGTACTCTGCAATGCCAGTAAATGTTTAAAAGCCCAACTGACTAGAACTTTTCGTATTCCTTTAATATGTCGTACAGTCTGAAGATCCATAGGACGTTAAAAGCTTAAATCCATAATCCATACCATATTCATGTGCATATAAATAGCTAGCAGCCTATCCACTCATTTGTACACGCTTATTTTGGTAAATGGCAAACATTACGCTGTTTTAAACAGATGTTTTACTGGCACGGCCGTTATCCATTTCGTAAACCCCAAATGCTAAAGTTGTCACTTCAGAAGCTCGAAATGCCGTCCTTTTGGTTTCGTACGGCTTTCACCTCCAGGCAACGGTCAGGGTGTAGCAGTCTGTGAACAGCGGGCCTTTAGGTCTGTAACCGTTTTCTTTTTAGAAGATTCATTTGCCTACCTCATTGTGTATTTAGCAGGGACACCCGCGTTCTCATTCGCGGGGCACTTCGTACGCGCGCTGCTTTATATGAAGACACCCGGGGGCTAAGAACTTCAGCCATTAGCTCTGAACCCCATGATCGGTTTGCATAGCTAAAGTCGGTCAACAGCTGTTTGCCGAGATCACTAGTTGAGTCCAGAAGCGGCATACTGCGCTCCAGATATAGTCGACATAAAACGAAGCCTGGACGTCCCGCGAATGGTCTGACCTCTCAGTAGTCTCTGGTTGCAGAATTTAGTATCATTCTGAGGCAGAACGCTATGTCATAGTTAAGCGGCACGGAGTTTAGAATATTCGTGCTCCGGAGGTTCATGCGGTGGCAGTGTGGTTTCGTGTGAATCGTTAGTGTTCTTTACGTAAAACCACGGTGACGAACTCCCCAGAAACATTCACGTTATCCAAAATTATCATAAAGTGGTCGGAATATACATCTCCTTCCATGAACGAGTGGTCCAGACGCAGCATGTCGATATGCGTCGCTGCAAAGGCGTACATGATGCGACGGAAGCGACAACCATGAGTGCATCGTGTGTACTATACTATCGAGACACGTGCCGAACATCGCTGGACCGAATAAACCGTAAAATCGTACCTGGGTCCCAACACAGTCAGTACATTGGTAATGTTAGACGAAATCCGACTTTAACAGTGATAGATCTTATAGCTTATGGTTCTATGTGGGTAATGCCAAGACAGCGATAAAGTACATGTTGAACTAGCCGTACTCTGCGATATGGTTTGAAAATTTCCTTAATTATGTGATGCTCATCGTGGAGCAGTGGCCAGAGCAGCTCCAACTTAATTTAGGCGACAGCCTTACTTTGCTATGTTTGCGAAAATATGTCCTCAAAGTAAACCAAGGAGTGGAAGCAAAATGAAGCATTTTATATGGCGCCCCGTTAAGATAAGACTCGTAGTTGCAATATGTAAGGACATCATTTACGCACATAATATCATATCATGCCTAGTCATGTCATGAGCGTCTTTATAGTTTGGCCATGACTCATAGTAACTTGTCATGAATCAGACATATCGGAGATGACTATGGACTATGATTATGGACTTTGACTAAGATATGACTATGGAGTCCATGGCTTGTTAAAGTGAATCACAGTCATGGCATTTACAAGTGCGTACTCATGACACCAAAAGTGCTGAGGCATGTCAGTTCAAAATGCATAGTTATGACACTCAAAAGTGCTCAGTTGTGACACCTTAGGAGCTACTAAAGACCAGCCAATGCAAATGCCTTGTCATTCCTCCAATGCAGATCTCTGCAGTGTTCTCAAAGATTGTTTCTGAATTTCGGAAAAAAGCATGGTACATTCCAGCGCTTTTAAGCGAAGTTGGGCTACGTCAACTAGCCTTTGTTTTCATACAGCGTTTTCACAAATTACCGTCGAAATATTGCTCCCCTGTATCATCCAATGTGCACAATATCTCAAGGTTCACAAAACGAGCGATTACAATGCTGAAGCCCGGCGTTAGGTACAGAAAGCTACTCGCATCACCCTGCAAAAGAAGAATATTTTCACTGCGACACCAAAACGAAAACCACAAATTACAGTCGTTTAATTCTCAATAATGTTTCAGAAGGTACAGGACATCAGCCAACGACAATTGCGTTATTTCCAGCTAAGAGGTTAGTTTTTCCAACAGCACCATAGTATACTTCGCATGCAAAACTGCCACGGTCTCGCGAATCGGTTTGTATCTCACCGTTTTTATAAGCACCCACTTTTGCACAATATATCCCAAAACTGACAACAAAGTCAGAAACGAAGTTCTTCTACACCGAATTCTCATATGGATTATATACTCACCAAGCGAAAAAAGCCGATTCCTTTGAAATGAGCTTCGCATGACAGATAATGGCCATAGTGTTATAAATTGCGGCAGAGCCAATTACCATGACGGCAAGTTACAAATAGAAAAATACCTTGGAGAGAGCTGAGGGAAAGGAAAAAAATTACAAGGGTTCAACGCTGCTGAACCTAATATTGAGCGAAAGCATTAGCTGCGGGTGACGGGGCGTTCTTCGTCTTCTGTCTTCTCTTTTTCTTCTTCCTCAGCCCACATATAAAGCTCCGCTTTAATCAACCTATATGAACGTGACTTAGTGGCCTATAGGGGTAACGTGAATGCCAGGTTCCTAGCACGCTGATTCTGACAATACCGTCCCATGTGAAACGAGAGGCCCAAGTTGGCAGCTCCTACCAGCCCGTGTGTCACGTGGGATGTGACGTCACAGCGTCACGTGGGTAAGACATAACTGCGGCCGGGTCACGCGATGGCTTGAAAGTGCGAGTAGTATTGCTTTCGCAATAAAACAAAAAATATTCGACATATCCAAAATAGTTATTGTGGTCCTTAATACCTAGCCGTAGTAGAGAGCAAAGAAGCTCTCGCATTTCCTTCGCATCAATACTGATTCCTTTAAAGTTAAAGCACTATTTGTACCTGGCCGAATTATCGTCCCGTTTATCAGTGTACAACGTTAAGCAAAGTAATTGCTGGTGCCGCTACTGTGCCTTTGGCTCACTAATAATTGCGTTGACGTTTTTATTGAGAAAGCAATACTACTCCCATTTTCAACCCTTCGCGTAGCCACAGTCGGTAGGCACGTTTCCCCTTTAATGACCCCAGATGGCTGTGACATCATAGCAGCTCCAAGAGATGGGCTACGAAGTTGAGTCGTCGGGTGGCGGCGGTCGGTAGGCACGGCGTGCCGCGGATGAGATGATGAAGTCAATATGACGTCATACCAGCGGCGAGAGATGGGCTACCAGGTCTAGTCGTCGGGTGGCTGCGGTCGGTGGGCACGGCGCGCTGCAGCTAAAGCCGCGCTGCTACCAAGTGGAGGCGCTGCTGTCACCTCTTATCTCCCAGTTGAGAGGAGGAGGGGGAAAACGCTGGGTATATAAATGCTCGCGTTTGCTCAGCTAGGCACTCGGTACACATTCTGATAAACAGAAAGTAAAGTCACGCCATCTCGATGAAGCCAGGAAACGACAGCGGGCTACAGAGACAGGTGCAGAATGGAAAAAACGTCTCGTTCGACGGCGCGCTCGAGATGCAGCTAGACGAGCGCGTCACGCTTTTCTTGAATCGTCCTCAACCGGTGATGACTCCGAATGGAACAGACGCTTTGAACAGTGAAGACTCTTTGTTGACGTGTTATGAGCGATGGTGTTATTGCTTTCGCAACCTACGGGGCTTAACTAGAGCTAAGCTGCAGCTAATTTTTTTAGGTTGCATAAAAAACCATCAGAACTGTCAATGTTGTAATAGATTGTTGCCCCAACATAATTTTATGCCTTATTTAAAAAAATAATATGTGCTGCTCATTAAAAAAAGTCGTAGCTCACAGGTACGTACCGTTTATGGAAATCAGTAAAATCGTGAACTGAAAAAAAATACTTGGCCATATGTACCTATGGCTAACAAGTGGCAGCTTCGCCTCCATGTGTCGGTTAATATATTGTTACGAGTGGAAATCACGCACCGATGGGCAACACCACTCTGAAATCGCTGGGCATCGCTAAGCCGCACAACTCAACACTGGGCGTAGTCTTCGTTCACACACCCAGACACTTCTTTCTTCACTTGTGCCAGCATAGTACACCGCATAACATTACCCCCGCCGCAGAAGCACAGTCCCAGTGCGTTCTAGGTAAACGAAGCAGGGCGTGAATAATACGGCTTGAGTCGTGTTACATGCACAATGTCGGAAGCTTGTGATGAAGAAGACTTCGGGTTCAAAGGTTCGATTTCGTATGTGGCGTCGGTGACTTGGCGCAAGATACGGTAGGGGCCTGTGTATCGTGGTAGAAGGTTTTCGCACAAGCCCTACCGACGTGATGGGAGCCAGAGCAGAACGAGAGAGCCTGGGCGCAGTGCACGTCACGATGGCAACTGTTATAACGGGATTACTGGGAGCCTTGGGAGGAAAAGAGCCTGTCGCGAGCAATGTGTCGAGCATCTTTAGCTCGGGAGATGGCATCACGAGCGTAAGTACTAGTGTCGGCATCGGTAGTGAGTAGCGATGTATCAAAGGGGAGTAATGGGTGTCGGCCAAAGAGCAGGAGAGTAGCCAGCGGTATCATGACGAGAAGAGTTATAGGCAAATGTTACAAAGGGTAGATTAATGTCCCAATCCCGATGGTCGCCGGAGACATACATCGATAACATATCTGTGAGCGTACGGTTTAGGCGTTCTGTCAGGCCGTTGGTCTGAAGATGATAGGCGGTGGTAAATTTGTGGCGGATGGTGCACACACGAAGTAGCTCGTAGCACACACGAAGTAGCTCTGGAGAGGAAGCAGCGACAATGATCCGTGTGTAGTTCACAAGGGGCACCGTGTTGTAGTATCACGTCGTGGAGGAGAAAATCAGCGACGTCTGTAGCGCAGCAGGTTGGGATCGCGCGGGTAATGGCGTAACGCGTGGCATAGTCGGTCGCTACAGCGATCCATTTTTTGCTCGACGCAGAGACCGGGAAGGGTCCGAGCAAATCAACACTAATACGAAAAAAAGGGTCAGTCGGGATGGATATTGGCTGTAGGTGTCCTGATGACAATGCAAATGGTTTTTTTCGACGCTGGCACAGCTCACATGCGGCCACAGAATGTTGAACTGAGCGATAGAGTCCCGGCCAGTAAAAACGTCGGCGCACGCTGACATACGTGCGGGACACGCCAAGATGTCCAGCGGTGGGAGAATCATGAAATTGTTCCAGGATGGGGGAGCGTAGATGTTTCGGAACGACGAGCAAGAGCTCAGCGCCATCAGGTCGCATATTGCGGCGGTATAATGCGTCCCCTTGGAGTACGAACATGGCGAGGGCAGTATGAGACTGGCCGGTAGTCAGACGGTCGATGATAGACCGGAGGGCGGAGTCCAAGCGCTGTTCATCGGCTATGTGGTGAAAGGCCGATAAAGACAAGATGCATTCGTCAATGTCACAGGCCGTAGAGCTTGGAGGGTCGACAGGGCGGCGGGACAAGCAGTCTGCATCTTTGTGAAGCCGACCAGACTTGTAGGTCACGGAAAAGGTGTATTCTTGTAATCTTAACGCCCAGCGTCCCAAACGTCCAGTAGGGTCTTTGAGTGGAGATAGCCAGCACAAGGCATGGTGATCTGTGATAACAGTAAAGGGTCGTCTAAACAAATAAGGGCGGAGTTTTGCAATAGCCCACACAAGAGCTAGGCACTCCCTTTCTAGGAGTAATTTTGTTTTTCCCTAGATAGTAGGCGGCCGGCATACACAATCCCTCTGGTGCAGCCGTGGTGTCGCTGCGCGAGGATAGCTCCAATGCCGTGACCACTGGCGTCAGTGCGGAGTTCGGTAGGGGCCGAAGGGTTGAAATGGGCCAAGACGGGTGGATAGGTGAGAGCAGCGATAAGTTCGGAGAAAGCTGCAGCTTGGTTAGGGCCCCGGGAGAAAGGTGCATATTTTTTCAGTAGGGCGGTGAGAGGGCGAGCAAGGGCTGCTAAGTTCTGGACGAAACGACGGAAATAAGAACACAAGCCAAGAAAAGTTCGAATATCACTAGATGAACGTGATGTGGGAAAAGTACGAACGGCACGTATCTTATTGGGGTCAGGCTGGATACCAGCAGCATTCACTTTGATTTCCCGATGGCCTAAACTGCATTGCTTGGAGTTGAGTTGAAGGCCGGCGGGGCGGAATAGCTCGAGAATGGTAGAAAGACGAGAGAGGGTTGTCAAAAGTGGAAGAGAAAACAATGACGTCGTCTAAGTAACAAAGACAAGATGTCCACTTGAAGCCGCGTAGCAACGAGTCCATCATCCGTTCGAAAGTTGCAGTGGCGTTACATAGGCCAAAAGGCATGACTTTAAATTGGTAGAGGCCGTCAGAAGTGATAAATGGTGTTTTTTCGCGGTCTTGTTCATCGACAAAGATTTGCCAGCAGCCAGAGCGAAGGTCGATGGAGGAAAAGTAGCTGGCTCCATGTAATTAATCAAGTGCATCGTCGATGCGCGGAAGAGGATAGATGTCTTTTCTGGTCAACTTAAGATGGCGATAGTCGACGCAGAATCTCCAGCTCCCATCTTTTTTCTGGATTAGCACAACAGGAGACGCCCAGGGACTGTTTGAAGGCTCAATGATGTCGTCGGCCAGCATCTTGTCAACTTCACGTTAAATCACCTGGCGCTCTTAAAGAAGAACACGGTACGGTCGCTTGTGAACAGGAGCAGCATCGCCGGTGTCGATGCGGTGGGCTACAACTGAAGTTTGGCCAAGAGGTCGGGCCCCAAAAACAAAAATGTCGCTATATGAAAGCACCAGCTTGTAGAGCGTGTCGACAGAATCTGGTTGCAGGTCGGCCGCAATCATGCTGGAAACAGGATCACGGTGTAAAGGAGACGACATAGGAGCGGTAGGGGCTGTGCAAGGTGCAGACGGAGGGTCGGTAGTTAGGGTTGAAACTTCACAGTCGGTTAGTGGGGGTAGTTCAGCTAATGATATTCTGTCGTGGAGGACTTGGGTCGACAAACTGAAGTTTAGGACTGGGAGAGTAGTGCGATTCTGAGATACATGTACGATGAGGTGTGGGAGAATGACGTGACACTGCAGGACAACGTCTGTAATTGAGCACGCCAGGTAGTCTTCATCGAGCACGGGCGGGAAAGGGCACATAGGAATATAAACAACAGCTTCCGGAGGGAGGCGGCAATATTTTGCTGAGCGGAGGCGAGGTGGCGTAGAGAGGTCTTCAGAGTAGAGAGGAAGGTCCAGGCGTAGAATGCCGGTTGAGCAGTGAATAAGGGCTGAGTGAGTGGTCAAGAAGCCAAGGCCAAGGATCAGGTCATGGTGGCATTCCTGAAGCACGGTGAATAAGACTGGTGTTTGACGACCAGTAATGGTTACACGAGCGGTACACATACCAAGCACGACAGCAGGGCTGCCATTGGCGACACGAACGGTGGGCGAAACTGCTGGCGTCAGGACGTTCTTCAGGCGACGACGAAACGAGGAACTAAGGACAGAGAGTTGGGCACCAGTGTCAATAAGGGCACAGGCAGGAACACCGTTAACAAGGACTTCGATGAGGTTGGACTGTGGAGCAAAGGTCAACCAGAGGTTTTTCAGTCCGGGTCGCGAATGCAGCATCACCTCCGGTAGCTGCATCGTCTAGTTTCTTGATAAGGGGCCGGCATAGGACAGTGAAGAATTACGACGAGGAAGAGGAGAGCGGGAACGTCAGGTTTGAGGGGAACCGACCGGCTGAAAACACGGGCAGGTGGAACAGGATCTGCACGGGACGGGTCAGGTTGGGGCAACGAACGGCGCGGTGCAGAGACTCCACTGCGATTGACGTACTAGAATGGGCGTGACAGCATGACGGCAGATCAGTACAGGACGAGGTAGCAGCTGTGTTCGCAGGCGGTCAAACCACTGACATATGCGTTTTTGTTTCGCCTGCTCAAAGCGCCGACACACTTGAAGAGCAGAGTCCACAGTTGAACAGCCCTTGCATAAGAGTAGGTAAAAAGCGTCGTCGGCTCTACCCTTTAGTTTGTGGCCCACTTTATCTTCCTCACTCATGGCCGAGCCGACTTTTCGGCACAGGGATAGGACGTCTTGTAGGTAAGAAATATATGACTCGGATGATGTTTGGGCGCGAGATGCCAGGTCTTTCTTGAAAGCAACGCGGCGTCCAATGGGTTTGCCGAAGATGTCGTGAAGCTTCTGTTTGCATACGTCCCAAGATGTTAGTTCGTCTTCGTGCATTTCAAACCAAACGCGCGCGTGCCGGTCAAATAAAATATATTTGCCAGCATGAGCGTTGTGTCCCAGCGGTTGTGTTTGCTTGCTCGTTCGTAGAGGCCCAACCAGTCGTCCACATCAACGTCGTCGATCCCGCAGAAGGTGCCCGGGTCCCGGGGTTGTGCCATCATAACAGTTGGGGTGGCGGCCGTAGAGGGGGGGGGGGGGACTCTGGAGATGGTTTCTGGAGATGGGGACGGTACCGACGTGGCATTCACTGCGGAGATCCAGCCTGTTTTACGGGGATCGATGATTTCACCTCTACCAAAGATGTTACGAGTGGAAATCACGCACCGGTGGGTGATACCACTCTGAAATCGCTGAACACCGCTTAGCCGCACAACTTAACACTGAGCGTCGTCTTCGTCCACACACACAAACACTTTTTTCTTTTTTCTTCACTTGCTGAATGCCAGCATGATGCACCGCATAACAATATAGTTGAATATGTAAGACGGCTAGATTCTGCGCTCTCAGGTGCGATCAAAATGTTTCAGCCCTGTCATAAGCAATGGTTTCAAAAGATTTTCATCCTTTTTGACCTGGGATTTCTGCTATCATGTTTTAATTTTTGGTGGAATTTAGCTGTAACGTAACGATGAATTGAGTAGCCTCCAACACGTGCCCCTCCTGCACATATCGAAGGCATCACCACCAATAGTACTTGCCTCAACTTTGATATAAAATTGTTTTATCATTGGATATTTGACAGAATTAAGATAATTGCTGACTATTTCATAAAAATGCCAGTAATACCAATATATAGCTGATACAGAATAATTTATCTGCAAAGGCATCACTTTCTACCTATGAAGTAGCAAAGTACGGAGTTTGGACAGCCAGATGGATTTTACAACTAAAGCTCACAATGTCATGCTGTAAGGGATGCTCCGCTATACTTATTATGAGCAAAAAGAGACAACAAAACATCTTGCGCGAGTTTTGGCTTCCCTCGCCTCTAGACCGTCCTCTCCACTATAGAGCCTGCACCCACCCAGAGTGTTTCTTCTGATAGCCGGTATCAGGAAGAAGGTCGAGCTATAGCCGACAGAACTAAACAAATCAATCTTGAATACTTCCATGACAACCATCCAAATTGTCTGCACGTCTACGCCGACAGCTCTGTGAACACCGTGAATTATTCAGGCTACAAGATTATCCCTGCAAGGACAAAGGGAGAAAAGGTTAGTACAGCTCACCAGACTTCTACGACGGCAGCAGAGCTAACCGCTCTTCGTGTCGCAGTTGGGCTTATAAGTTGAGTTGCGTTGAATTGAATTGTTGTATGCCACAGGTGGGATTAGCCTTGCGTATTCTGCCTGCAATTGCTTATGTGCTAAAAAAGTCCTAATATCTGTAACATCTGCCCCACTATGCGCACAGTCACTTATAAAAGTACATAATTTACTCCAGCAGTCACCATCCGTGCCGACATTCACTCAGAGTATAACATAGTTCATTTGAGAAGTCACCATCTACGCACACATTCATTCACAGTAGAACATAGTCCATTCCAGCTGCCACCATCTAGAGTCAGGATCAGTGACCTGAAGAAATTGTAAAAGAAGGTGTGAAGCCTCTCTTCTGCATGTCTGATTTTCACTCGGGTAGAAAATGTCCGGAAGTGCATGGTGAAGGGCTCCTGTCTTCTTGAAGGAAGCGAACATCGCACACCTTTCCGCGTTGTACTCTGGGCAGCACATAATATATTGCTCTATGTTCCCGCACACACCACATGTAGACCATAGCGGAGATGATGCCATGCCCGTCTTATGTATACAGGCAGGAGTAAACTCGCGCATAGCCCGTGCGAATTCGATGTAGTAGAGTGGAATGATGCCTTCTCAGACTCTTGTGGAGAGAGCCTTCTCAGGCTCTCTCCACAGTGTACTAAAATGGTTGAGTACCGCTTCTCAAAAGCTTTTTTTTATTTTTAGGGGACGTTTTTGAGGAAGTAACTGGCAGTGCTTTATGACTGAAACTGTCTGTCACCTCGTTGCCTCTGACACCTATGTGTGAGGGACCGAGGGTACCCATTGAGAATATCAAGTAAAGCCTCTGGTTTGCAGATTCTGCACCAAAAATAGAGAGCTTATAGATAAGCCATCAGTAGGGATCCCGCGCTTTAACCTTTGAAGGGCAGGTTTCGAATCTGTTATGACGACAACAGGTTGAGCCTGACGAGACCCTAGCTTCCAGAAAGCCACCTTAATAACAATGCTTTCGGCTGTTGTAGAGGATATAACTTCATTAAAGCGTGCAGACCACATACAGTGCATAGGAGGAATGTAAAAAGCTGCTGAGATAGATTTTCTGACTTTGTCTACAGAACTACGAGTGAAAATGTGAAGACGGCGGGCATACTGCTTTTCTAAATGGTCAAGTACGAGCGAGTCCGTTGTCACTAAAGGAGAACTACGCTTTGCTCTCACATGGCTACTCGTGACCTTAAAGTCATGGGTCGGAAATGACGAGGCCTAGAGAAGTGACGGTATTAAGTGTCAAGTAGGCTCTCGACTCTCTTGCGGATCAGCAGCAGAATAAATTGCCCAGCTACTGTCTCTCCGAGGTGGCCAAGTTGCATTAGTAGTCTCCGTGAAGCGACGAGGCTAAGATGTTTCGATAGTGACTCATGCCGTAATGCATTGTTCGCTGGCGTCTGAGGAAATCCAATGGCTCTTCTTAGGCCCTTTCTATGGTCAACGTCAAAACGCTCAAGCTGTGATGCCGAGGGGGAAATTAAAGGTGATTGGTATATTATGCGACTGATGCGACTAAGTTTGACCATTGCGCAAGGATGGTTTCCCCATTGCTCACTTTCAATTCTACGGATCCCATTGAAACGCGAAGATAGAGATGAGATGATCGCGTCGACAGCTTTTCGCCACTCTAGACGGGAGTCAATATTGACACCCAGAAAACGCGTATAATTGGATTGGCGAATGGAAGACCCACCAAGGTCTATCTTTAACCGTGCATGACGTCTTGCTACACCAGGAAACAGAACAAAACCGAATTTTTTCACTTATAGAGATAATGCCCAAACTTGAAGGAAAGTTTTACGGCAAGTAAAGCCTGTCGAGCTATCAGGGCTAAAAGTTTGTGTTGGTAGCCGGTTGTTTGTTGTTTTGGGGGGTTAACGTCCCAAAGCGTCTCAGGCTATGACAGATGTCGTAGTGGAGGACAGCGGAAATTTTAACCACCTTGGGTTCTTTAACGCGCACTGACATCGCACAGCACACGGACGTCTTGCTTTTTGCCTCCATCAAAAAGCGACCGCCGAGGCCGGGATTCAATCCCGCATTCCTGGGAACAGTAGTGAATGTTGGTAGCCAGTTATCCAAATACAAATGTCGTCATCATATATTGAAATACGCACTTGCCTGCAATTTTTTCGCATTGAATCGGGAAGGCCAGCCGTTACGACATTAAAGAGCGTGAGAGAAAGAACACTTCTTTGAGGTACACCTCGTGATACAGCCCTTTCGGTGCTTATGGTACTTCCTAATCGTAGTCGAACCATAAGACCGCTGACAAACGAGTAATGTGATTGTGTGTGTGTAGGCTTTGCAATCTGTTCAAAATGGAGCTCTGAAGCACCCTTTTATAATCTTGCGACGTCATGGAAAATGAATAAGGTGGAAAGGTCAAAAGCTGTCTGGTGTCCAACTTGACTCTCCATATCTAAGACGCTATTTTAGGCTCTTAATCCTCGCCGGAATCCTGTCATGCATGTTGGCAGTGCATTGGTGTCCTCAAGCCACCACAATAAGCGTTCATTTGTCAGCTTCTCTATAAGCTCAGCCACACAGAGGGTCAGGGACACAGGGCGAAACGGGGCAAGGTCCGTAATGCCTTTGCCACGCTTCAGCACTGAAGCTACATATGCCACCTACAACTTGCCCAACTTACCCTTCTGTTGAACTACATATGCAACCTTCTATGATGGGGGAATATTCTTACTAAGTGGTATTCGCTGGCCGTGCTGACGAAAAAGAAGTGCGACAGACTCCCAGAAGAAGAAGACGCAGATGAGTGCTTTGCTGTGCGAGTGCTGTGCTGTGATCATTCTCAGGGGTGTGGACAACTGCCGTACTGTGAATATTTCCCGTAACATCTCTTGGTGGAGGTGAATCTTTCGATCCCCGTCCCAAGCTGGATCTCCGCAGTGGCCTGTTCGCCAGGCTGTTGTTCGCCAAGAGGTTGCCAATATGGGTCTTCCTTCTACCTGCCGCACCGACACCGTGGATTCAGTACCTGCCCCTCCAGTAATTGCAGCTGCCTCACCCACCGCCGGTTTCTCGCCCCGATATCGGTACCGCAATCCGAATGAGTGGCGTACCCATGACAATCGCCCCATCTGCTTTACTTGTTCCCGCGTTGGCCACATTTCCCGTCACTGCCGTAGCCGTTGGTACACGCCATCTCGCCAATTCACCTACGTCGACCGCCGCGGAAACTATGCCCCTCGCTATACCTCACCTCACCTCGCCTCGATCAGACCACTGTTGACCCCGGCGTCCCTGCTCGTGCTGCCAACCGTTCACCATCCCCGCAGACCCGACGCTAGCGTTCTCCTCTTCCTCACCGCCGTTTGTCCCCGTCCTATTCCAGCCACATACCGGAAAACTAGCCAATGCAGCTCCCGGAAGTGACGCTGCATTTGTGACCCGGACTGAAAAACCTCTGCTGACCCCTGCCCTACAAAATAATCGCATCGACGTCCTTGTGGATGGTGCTCCCGTTTCTGCTCTTATTGATACCGGCGCACAACTGTCCGTTCTGAGCTCCTCATTTCGCCGTCGCCTCAAAAAAGTCCTTACTCCAGCCGTCTCGCACACAGTTCGCGTCGCCAATGGAAGCCCTGCTGCCGTGGTTGGCATGTGTACAACGCGAGTTACCATTGGTGGTCGTCATGCTCCAGTGTTGTTCACCGTCCTCCAAGAATGCCCCCACTACGTTATCCTTGGCAGTGACTTTTTAACAGCCCACTCTGCTCTCATTGACTGCTCTACCGGCCTACTTCGCTTGGACCTTCCGCTCTGCTCTGAAGACCCCTCCTGCTCACCCCACCTTCGATCAGCACAGTTCTGCCGCCTTCCTCCTGAAGCTGCCGTCTACATCCCTATGTCACCATTCCCACCCGTCCCAGACGGCGACTATCTCGCGTGTCCCATTACTGATGTCATCTTGCAGCGGCACGTCACCCTTTCTCCTCAGATTGTGCATATCTCCAAGAACCGTGACACTCTCCCGGTCCTTAACTTCAGCTTATCAACTCAAGTTCTGCCCGAGGGAATTTCACTAGCAGAGCTGTCGCCGATGACCGATTGTGCCATTTCAGCTCTGACTACCGATAATCCAAATTCCGCCCCTGCAACACCTCCCTCGTCCTCTACATCGCGCCCTGATCCTGTTAAAAGCATGATTGCAGCTGATCTCCAGCCTGAATTCGCCGCAGAGTTAAAACAGCTTTTGCTCACGTACAGTGACCTTTTTGACTTCGGTACCCGCCCATTGGGTCAAACCACAGTTGTCAGTCACCGCATTAACACCGGTGACGCCAGTCCTATTCACGGGCGGCCCTATCGTGTTTCGCTTGCCGAGAGACGCGTCATCCAAACAGAGGTCGACAAAATGTTAGCGAATGACATAATTGAGCCTTCCAGTAGCCCCTGGGCATCCTCTGTTGTGTTGGTCAAAAAGAAAGATAACAGTTGGAGATTCTGCGTTGACTATCGTCATTTAAATAAGATAACCAGAAAAGATGTCTATCCTCTTCCACGTATAGACGACGCGCTTCATACTTTGCACGGAACCAGCTACTTTTCGTCCATCGACCTTCGTTCCGGCTACTGGCAGATCTCTGTCGACGAGAGAGACCGTGAAAAAGCAGCGTTCATTACCCCTGACGGCCTTTATCAATTTAAAGTGATGCCTTTTCGCCTTTGCAATGCCCCAGCAACCATAGAACGTATGATGGACTCTTTGCTCCGAGGCTTCAAGTGGACCACTTGTTTGTGTTATCTTGACGATGTAATAGTTTTCTCGTCTACATTTGAAAGCCATCTCCGTCGCCTTTCTACAATCCTAGCGGTTTTTTGCCGCGCGGGACTGCAACTAAACTCCAAAAAGTGCAGCTTTGGTCACCGACAAATCAAAGTCCTTGGTCACTTGGTTAATGCTGCCGGCGTTCAGCCTGACCCCGACAAGATTCGTGCCGTCAGAGATTTTCCCACTCCACATTCATCCAGCGATGTTCGAAGCTTTATTGGCCTATGGTCTTATTTCCGACGATTCGTACCGAATTTCGCAGCGCTAGCTCGTCCTCTCACCAAACTCCTAAAGAAACACGTTTCATTCTCCTGGGGGCCTGAACAAGTTGCAGCTTTCTCGGAACTTATTGCTGCTCTCACAACTCCACCCGTCTTGGCCATTTCAACCCATTTGCCAATACTGAAGTCCACACCGATGCAAGTGGCCATGGCATTGGAGCTATACTTGCCCAGCGACAACACAGCCACACAAGGGTGATTGCGTATGCCAGCCACCTCTTATCTACGTCCGAACAAAATTACTCTATCATGAGTGCCTGGCACTCGTTTGGGCTATTACAAAATTCCACCCTTATTTGTTTGGCCGGCATTTTACTGTTATAACAGACCATCATACCTTGTGTTGGCTTTCCTCTTTCAGAGATCCTACAGGCCATTTGGGGCGCTGGGCGCTTCGATTACAACAGTATACATTTTCCGTCGTGTACAAGTCCGGCCGGCTTTACCAAGATGCAGACTGCTTGTCCCGTCATCCCGTCGACTCCCCTGACGATGACGCATGTGTCTTGTCTGTGTCGGCCTTTTCTAACATTGCCGACGAACAACACTTAGATCCTTTGCTCCATTCCATTATCCTTCGTCTGACCTGCGACCGAACTGATCCATCTTTTGCCTTATATGTACTCCACGAGAACACCCTATACCGACGCAATATGCGACCAGGCGGCGCAAACCTTTTGCTCGTCGTTCCTCAACATCTGCGTTCCACCATCCTTGACCAGTTTCATGATGCTCCAACGGCTGGTCACCTGGGTGTCTTTCGCACATACGACAGCCTGCGCCGATGCTTCTACGGGGCTCTATCGCTCCGTCCAGCAATACATTGCCGCATGTGAATTGTGTCAGCGTCGAAAGAAGCCCACAATTTTGCCTTCAGGCCATTTGCAGCCGATTCCCATACCCACTGACCCGTTTTCCCGTGTAGGTGTTGACCTTCTTGGGCCCTTTCCAGTTTCCGCCTCAGGGAACAAATGGATCGCCGTCGCCATCGATTATGCTACGCGGTATGCTATTACCAGAGCCATCCCGACCAGCTGCGCCACAGACGTCGCTGACTTCCTCCGTGATTCTACATCATGGTGCCCCTCGTGAACTACTAACTGACCGTGGCCGCTGCTTTATGTCACGAGTGGTTGACGGAATTCTCCATTCGTGCTCCGTCCGTCACAAATTCACCACAGCCTATCAGCGCCAGACCAACGGCCTCACGGAACGCCTAAACCGTACCCTCACAGACATGCTGTCCATGTATGTGTCTGACGACCACTGGGATTGGGACGTTCATCTACCCTTTGTGACATTCGCCTTCAATTCATCAGTCAATTCTACCGCTGGATACTCCCCATTTTATCTGTTATTTGGCCGACACTCGTTACTGCCCTTCGACACCTCACTACCCGCGTCAGACGCCACCAGTACTTACGCCAGTGATGCCGTAGCCCGCGCTCATGATGCCCGCCGGATAGCTCATGCCAGGCTCTCTGCATCCCAAGACTCTCACAAGTTTCGGTACAACAGTCACCACCGTGATGTCCACTACAATCCTGCGTCACTCGTCTTGCTGTGGCTCCCGTGCCGTCGCGTGGGCTTGTGTGAAAAACTTTTGCCCCGCTACACAGGCCCTTACCGAGTTTTGCGCCCCTTGACAGACGTCACATACGAAGTTGAATCTGTGCCTCCGAAATCCTCGTCCAGAGCGCCATCCTCTGAAATAGTGCATGTATCCTGCCTGAAGCCCTATTATGGACGTTCTGTTTCACAAACGGAGAACGCACCGGGACTGTGATTTTCTGTTACTGAGCGGTATTCGCTGAGTGTTACTGAGCGGTATTCGCTGGCCGTGCTGACGAAAAAGAAGTGCGATAGACTCCCAGAAGAAGACGCAGACGAGTGCTTTGCTGTGCGAGTGCTGTGCTGTGATCATCCTCAGTGGTGTGGACAGCTGCCGTACTGTGAATATTTCCTGTAACAATATCTTCAGCCTCCCAAACTCGATTGCTGAAGTTAAGGAGCTCCTTTCGGAGTTGCAGGGGCAGGTTCCCTACTGAAAAAACTGTAAGGGGCAATAACCTCACATTTTCTCACACAATCTCACTCAATTCACATAAGAAATCACGTACAAGTCGCATATAATTGCATAAGTTCTCATAGTTTCTTGTACATTATCATAAATTATCTACGATATATTATGATAATTATGTGCACCATATGAGACTCTATGCGATTAAATGAGATTTTGTGAGGTTATTGCCCCGTAGAACTTTTGGTTTTTCAGTAGGGTTGTACAGCATTGCGTGGTGATACCGTGTGTTTCTGGTGCACACCGGCACCGCAGGCCACTCACCGCAGTCTGAAGTTCCCTAAGCATAATCGGGGCGTCCATGATAGACATGGAGGAAGTAGGTGTTGTGTATACATCGATTCAAACATTTGCAAATACAGCCACATCTGCAAACTCCGCTACCAAACACGCAATGTTTTTTTTTGCGCATTGCAAGAGGTTTTAAAAGCTTCAAAGGGCGAGGTTCTCCAGCAAGACTGCCAACGACTCACCTTAATCTCGTCATCTGTAATAATACGGTCAAACTTGCACAGAATGAGACCCATTGCAACCTGTACAGCTCATTCGTGTGCCGCCAAATGGCAGAATTCACCCTATTGTAGGCCGTCTTCAAGTCTTTTTCGTCCTCCTTCCGCATGAGTTGGTCGCTCCGCCCTTCTTGCTGCGAAAGGGTTCCTGAGCTTTTAATCCTGGGCCGGAAAATGAACAGGTAACTTGACCTCCGCAGTCGCTGCCATCTTACTAGAAGTCATTTTGTCAGTAACATCACTAGAAACACGTTCTATGTGTTCTCTGTACTTGTCCCAGTTTACGACATGCCTGATATTAGGACCACCCATACGAAAGTCAGCAGTAAATACAAAAATCTGGTAATGGTCACTTCCCATGCGGTCAGGAGCTGTTCAACACTTCACGCAGACATCAGATGAATGCAGGCAGATCTATAGCTGTCGCTGAGGCTGGAGGTCGGACGAACATGGGGATTCCATCATTGGCAACATATAGATCCAAACTGTCAATATCGTATACGAGTATGCGTCCACGGGAATCCATGGTCCTGTCCCACCAGACAGAATGATGGGTATTAAAATCACCGCAGATGTTTTGAGGAGCTGGGCAGCGATCGCAGATCTGCTGCAGAAACAAATCAATTGCTACATTTTTCCGTGGGGAACCGAACACGGACCAAATAGAGAGTTCGAAAACCGAGTTGTATTCTCACAGCCGCTACCTCAATGCCATCCGCGAAAAAAATTGATATCGTTTAAAGAAACATGTGAAATTATCCTTCATATGTAAAGCGCGGCACTGCCTGCAGGAAATGATCTTATGGTGCAGTTTTTATGGGACACATATTGAGCCACATATTTCCCGCTTGGCAGGCCAGCTTCGGATAGGTCCAAGTCTCTTTCAAGAATTTTTTCAGTTCAGCTAACCGGCTTAAAATCCCAGTGCAGTTACATTACAATACAAACGGCACTTTTAGGTGGAATTTAGATCCATGAGATTGACCACTAGCCATATTAGGTGGAGAGGGAGTTGGCTGCGAAGGCGGCAATCATGGATTCCAATGAAAGCACCAGCTGTGAGAAGTTCTCAGGTTATCAGGCGGCATCGCTGGAACGTGTGAACGGAGGCCGCAAAAAACACGGTCAAGGTCGGACGCACCTTGATTTCTGAGCTCCTAATATCTCGAAACGCACTCACAACGTCGACAAAGATGCCGACGGGGGCACTCTCTTGGCCCCAGTAGCTGGTTTTCTTGTCGCTTGTGAACCATAAGAAAGCCCTCTCTGCCGTCCAGTCTGGCTATGATCCGGTTGCTCAGAAACTTGGCCACTTTTTACTGAAGGTCGAATAATCGACTTGCACGCAGTGGATCTTGGCATCTTGCGGGACTCAGGTCTCTTAGGGACACTACTGGTTGACGCGATATCCGCCTCCAACACCGGGAACTCTTCAATGCCTCGCACAGACTTCTCAGTCGGTTGAGTTTTGGGATCAGCTATGAAAGATATTCGACAGTGTAGAGCACTCTCACGGAAGGGCCAGCCACCGAAGGCCGCTGAATAATCATCACCGCAGTTGCCACAAGCGAAATCTGTCTTGTAGGTTTTAAAATAGTGGTCGCCACTGCACCGCTTAGAGCGTCGATCCTTTGTGCAAACTTTGGCCACTTGCTGAAACCGTTGGCATTTATAACACCGTGGAGAAGCTTCTGTGAAATTGGTTAGTGCAAAGCACATTTCTTTCGGGACGCTTTAAGTTGGGAGCGAATGTCAGCACGACAGAGTTGGTATGTTTCGCTGACCATTCCTTTTCTTGAGACTCCACATGACGCATGAGTCGCCTCACATGCAAAACACTTTGTGGTTTCAAGTAACCAAGTAGGTCGATTTCTGAATACCACTTTGGTATACCCTTAATAAGACAGGTGTTCGTATGTAGGAATGGGCAACCGCACTTTAACTTTGATGCAACAAATCTGTGAGCACTGCAGGAGCTTGCCAAGCTGCTCTTCTGTTGAGATATCCACTTGAAGAACCCCTTGTATGGTGAACCGGCTAGGAATCGGAGCTGATCCGAGGAGTGATTGAATGGCCGCGAAAAGAGACATGGGGTTCCTCTCTCTTAAAGTAATCCTTTTCTCAGTTCGCAAAATTACTACTGGGATCCCGATGGTTCTTTGCTTTCGGTGACTCACCGACTTGATGCCCTCGTTGTCCACGTCAGCCATATCGGCCACCGACTCGTCGCCGTTCACAATCGTTAACTGAGCGCTGAGCTATGAAGTCTTGCTGCTCGGGGGGTTGTCTATATGTTTAGGTCGCTGCATAGCCTGGGAAGCCATGGCGGCCTCTTCCGTGCTAGGCTCCTTAGGTTAGAGCGATCTCTTTAGGAATGCCGGCGCCGGAGCATCCGTACTCTTCCCACAAGGACAGTACCGCTTTGGAGATGCGACCGTCTTCGAAGATTCAAATAAATATAGGAAATTAGGCAAAATTAAATGAATCATTCTAGCTGAAACGAAAGCAGATCAAACGTCTTCGTCTTCCTTCTTTCTTTTAGACATATACGTCACCATAGCCGCCAGCAATGGTCTGTTTTCACAGCTTCTAAAGCAGCCCTACAAGCCTTATAAGCGGCTCTTCGCCGTGGAGCCCATGAACAACTCTTCGCGGAAATACAAGAATTTCATCCCTGTGCCATCAATAAAGACACAACATCATCTAACAATGGCTTCCAGGACACAGCGGCATAGCGGGCCAACTCCATGCTCACGAGGTCACGTGAACCGCCCACCAAGGCGGCGATTGTGTGTTGATCCCCTTTTCCATGGCAGACGCAGCGGGCAGGCTTCGTGCGCTTCAGCGGGCGCTCACGCTAGCCTTGCGGAATTCTCGGCACTTTGCGATTTGCCGCTTACAATCCCTGGACCCCGACTTGAAACTCCGGATTTCACCCGGTCTACGCCGACGTGAAGCAACTTTGCTCTGCCGCCTGTGGGTTGGTGCAGCGTTCACAAACTATTCTTTGTTTGTGACACTTATGGCTAATAGCCCTGCATATGCAACTTGCGGGTGCAACGAAACCATAGCCGACATTATTTGTCAGTTCCCCATATTGTATAGAAAGATAGTCTATGCGCTGGAGCTTCTAAATGGACTCCCACTGACTGAAATCGAGATTCTCGGCCACTGGGTGCGGTGATCGTCGGCGGTGATGGCCTCCGAGATACTGCTACACTTCATTAAAATGACGGGTCTGATCGATAGGCTGTGAGTTACTGATTATAGTGACTTCACTGATTTATTGACTTCATATTTTTGTAACTCTCTTTTACCCTATACTTTTATAAACGCACCCCCTTCCCCCAGTTCAGAGTAGCAAACCGGTTCCTTCTGCCGGTTACCCTCCCTCTCCAGCCTCCTCCTCCTCTTTGGCTTCTCCAGAATAAAGGTGTTAGTTGACTTCTTTTGAATGTTTTCTTGGGCAGGAGGAAGATTGCTAAGCACTGAGATGCTGGTCCTTCAAAGTGATGACCTCAAGTGCGGCGCATTTTTGGTCGCTGTTCGTTGGTCAGGAGAGCACATCGGTAAATACCTTGATATTTTTCCGCGGGGATCTTTTTTAAATGAAATTGTTTGAATCGCAAGAAACTAGTTAGGAAAAAAACTGCCAACTATACGAACAGAAATAATTAGAAATAAAGGCCCTTCAAAAATCACAATTTACGTTTGTATGGACAGAAGCGTCGTAAACGACAGTAGGTAAGCAAGCTTTGCAAAATAACTTCAAAATTAAAAAATAAAATCCTGCTTATTAAGTTGAAATAAATTGATGCTTGATGAATTGGAATACATATGAAAGTTATATTGATGCTTTATGGGGTAGATAAGTTTAATCGCGTAGATATTGGTAGAAAGCCGCTTCAGTGTAATGACAATGCAAAATGAGCTGCAAGAAAAGCAGTGGAAAAATTCGCAGTCAAATAGAGTTCTCGGTAAGAGCAATTCAAGCTTGTGATTTATTTTTCATTCTCATTGTGTTGTTCGGACTATTTTTATAAGCATCTGATTAAATTCACTGATCTTTCCACTAAATTCACCGACTTCAATCATTATCGGTCGATATGTTTTTTTCATGCATCTGCTTCTTTTGTCCATTCTAATAACAGAAAACGTTTCCGCCGAGAGAATTGGGTGGCAGTCCAGAATAAACCATGTACATGGCAACCGGAAGGACTTCGTGAGCGGCTCACGCAAACTCAGGAGCCGGCTCTGCCCTAGAATTTTCACAAGTACACACCTCAAGGGCACCTTACGAGGCCCGTAAAGGACGCTGCCAAATTTCAGTCCCCTATGTTAAACACGTGTAATACTTGCCGTCGGAATCTACATATTCACGTTATCTCACTTTAGTGCGGACGCATTCACAAATGAGCATGCGAATTTCATAGTAAGAGGCTCAATCGATGCCTAATGGAGCTCCAGGCAAAACAATCACACGAATAATTTTTCACCTGCGAAAGTTCCCCTTCCATCAGTTTCTTTTGTTGAACTCCTCAGCGCTTACCTTTTGAGCTTTGTGCAGCTTAAAAAAAAAAGTTCATACTGAGTACGACCTTTCTTTGCGCGCTCCAGAGATATACCATTTCCTTGTTGGTGCTGCTTATAAAATGTTAGAGCGACGCTCAACTTACAGCGTCTTTAACATCACACCTTTACTCTGCGGCTAGTTATATATTTCGTTAAGCTTGGTTTTTGGGGAAAGGAAAAAGCTGCATCTCTCTGAGCGCCTTCACTATCCCTTTTCATTTCGCAAATACGCTTACATTTTTTGTTTAACTTAACTTTTTCGAATGGAAGGCGCCATCTTTAACTCCAGACTGTGCACTTACAATTATCGCAGTTGCATATGTCGTCGATTCAAGCCTCTATCTCAAACGAGCTTCGAACTTGATTTGCAGATAAATCTTATATGTACCACCTTGAACGCAAAAAACGGTTGCGGCACCATTTTGATGTGAAATCGCGTACATATGTACTGAGGCTCCGTTTATCTGAAAATTGTTATGGCGGCAGCGATTGCGACGCCTAATACCCTCATATTGGCTGACTCCTTGGTAAAATATTTAGTAAGGGCGGCGGCTTTGTGGACGAATTTAAACAGACATACTGCTGTCGTCTGTCGGACGCCTTTTTACCTATCAGTGGTTTATGCAACTAATAAACGAAAAGGAAAACAGCACCAGCATCACCAACAGCTCTTACGAGGAAAAACAATGCAGGTAAAGAAAATAAAGTACCTAGATATTGGCATCCTCGATTGTTTGGTAGAATCTATCATCGATGGCTCTGGTGCAGCTGCAAACCTCCAGAAAATAAAATTAAAGGCTTGTTGGTAACAGGTATACAATATTTCAATTGATTGCAGTTGTCGAAAAATTCCTGTTAGATACCACAATCTCTTTGCATCAGCTGCATAGGTTTAAGAGCATTCTTAACTGGCAAATAAAAAAATAGGATAGAATGTTTTTTATAGCTCCTTACCGGTCTCTAATGTACTCCATGGAAAATGGTCACCTCAAGCAGCTCATGCATCAAAAAGAAATTAATGATTGACTTATAGTCTGAATTTGGGAGAGCTATACACATTACAAAATAAGAGCAAAGCATAGCAGAAAAAATGCAGAGCAACGCGAAAACCTATTAGTTGTGGTTCAATTTCGCAAACGTATTGGAAGTCTAAAAAAATATTAAGTGTCGACAGAATACGAGTTATATGCACACTTTCAACTGTAAGCAATTTCACTTTTAAATCTAGACTGGTTTATGATATTTTACTATCGCTTGGTTCAAAGGTTTCGTGCTGTCATTTTCAGGTAGAGTGCATCCGAAGCGGCATTATGATTTCAGAGTGAAGGAGTCGGGTATACTTCAGAATGGCAACCCAAACTGCATCGCGAAGCTAAAGGAGCAGATGACCGAACTCAAGGAAATGCCGCTTACGAAGGTGTACGATCCGGTATGCTCTGCAAACCTGAAGAATCGACTAGAGAATAAATCTAAACAGTTTGAAACCTTGTGCTTTACCAAAGGTTAACTGTCACCATCCAATAAATACCACTGAAGAAACGTTGAATTTGTGTTGATTTTGCACCTCCTCTGTTTTTTATTTTTGTCAAACGTACAACAATTTATGAGAAAGGAAGCTACTTCAACGGAGATGTAGCACTGCCCTTAAGCTCTATTCACTGTAACAATTCGTGTCGAGTACCTAAATGCATCCAAGAGTTTCCCGCTACCGAATATTACCGCAGTGCACCTGTGTCTGCCCTGCCGAGATGCACACCAATAAGCCCACCTGTTAAATGCATCTACTCTAATATCAGCAATGCTTGACCGAGCAGGTGATGACTAATGGTGCCTTAAATTGTAGAATGTGTTAGTGGTTTCACAGAGATAGAGCACCGGCGGCCAAGCAAACACATGTCTCACGACATGGACTGCGAATCTGCAATTCTAATGCCCATTTTTGTGCATGTTAGGAAGCTTCTGGTTACCCCACGGTGATCGCCAATGCGACGACAAGACACAGCCCAATTTCAGATGGGAACGGCCTCACGCCCTCATCCAGAGTAACTGCCTTTCTGCTTGCTCCATCTGCTTTCCAATGTCAACTGCGCGTTGAAGAGTGAGAGACCATGTCTCGTAAAGTAAGCGCTGTCGTATCTTTTGTGAAGTTGCTCCCTCAAGTAAACGGCCACGGATAATGCTGTCAGTTGAAGTCACGAAATTGCGCGTTGCGGAAAGTTCTCGTAGACCGTTTACGTAGGATTGAAAATTATGACCGGGTGGTTGCTTACGCTGACGCTACTGGTGACGATCCAACATGCAGTTGGCGTACACTTCCTTGACGTACACTAGACGTACACTTGTCCAAGGATCTGCGATGCTTCTTGTTGCCTCGAGGCTGTGGTACCCACATTGGTCTTCGACTCCGAGGGAGTTCAGAAGTATTGCCTTGCGATGCTTGCGCTGTAGCTCGTCGCCTCCAACCACTTCCAGAAAGTTCAGGAAGACCAGCCTCCCCTGTTGTCAAGGTACTGCAGGTTCGCCTGGCGTAGACAGGAATGGTGGAGGCGGCTGATCGCACCACCCGACATGATTTCGAAAGTACAGTTAAAGTGCAGTCCTTGGAACGAAAAACTGTGCTTGAGTCCTCGTCGCTATTTTATGGTGTCCGGTATCCGGACGGAGGGAACGAACAGGCGCAGACGGCAGCTTAGGGTAGACTGTTTATTTACGACAGAGAGTGTGAGCGCGTGAGCTCGAGAGAAGAGAGACAAAGGTGCTGATGATAATAGTACTGGCGTATGCAAAGAGTAACCAAAACCTGTATGGGATACGACAAGGAGTACATACGAACTGACCAGAGACGAGATCAGAGCAAAGACCCGAAGAAATCGAAAAACACGAATATACAGCCCCCGCCCCGCCCTGTCGCCCTACACGTCTCGTCGAGCAGAGAGCCCCTTCAGAGCAATGAGCTGAAAACATATCATGATAACAATAATAATAACAGATGAGAAAGACTGTCACTGCCCCGAATAGACAAAGATCTAAGCATAAAGGAAGAGGTTAGATGGAGAACGTTGCAGGCGGTTTTTTTTTCAACCCATTCGCACTAAGCTGATGAGATCCGGCGATACAGGACCAGTGGTGCAAACACTAACAAAATTGCAGGCATGATATACATGGTGTGGACATGCCCTAGCTACAATGAACCAGACAGGAATATGAAGCCCTGGGAGGATCTAACGATCAGCCAAAAAAAAAAGACGCCCAAAGAAAATCGACCATCTAGCCCTGAACTCGCTCAATCCCAAGGGGTACCAGACTGCGGGAAGGAGAGGAAGGTTCCTTGACGGGCGTAAATAAATGTATTCGTCATCATCATCGAGACATCGGTCTCATGGGTGCCTTTGTGGCGAATGCCTGAAGAGCTCCAGGGGAGGTGGATCACCCAAACATCATTGTGGTCATCGTCATCCTGGTGGCAAGCACATCATTCTCTTCTAAATTTTCTTGAGCATTCTCACCGTCGTGTGAAAACCGACTTCAATGAACCAATCAGGACGATGGGTTGGTGGCCCAGGGAAGAGTTGCGAAGAAGATCGGCAGTAGCGCAAGAGCAGTCCTCGCTCTCGGCCAGCTTTTAAATATTAATTTTCCCTGTCCCAATGTTGTGGCGTCTTTTTGCGTGTCGCCACGCAACAAAATATGCTTAATAGGCACCACTCATGAACTCACACATACCATTGCGCTGCAGAAAAGGCTGCTTGTCAAAAAGGCTAAAAGTAATACCCAATACGATTTTCAAAAAGCTTTAAAAATTGTCGAGAGTTTCACCTGTTTGCGACCGAAATAAAAGCTCTAACGATACCGTTACACATGTGGAATCTAAAAGGTGAGCTTGAGGAATGGAATAAACTAAATCCTCAGCATTAACGGAGAAAGCATATCCCACATTGTGGTTATTTTGGTGAAAACCAAGAACTTCTTCAGACCTCTTTGTTTAGAACACCCAATTCAAAGCGTTCTTTTGTGTCGTGCCATCTTCTTGTGCGCTCTCATTTGCGGTGTCTATTTACCGAATGATGAGATGCAGATTTGAGACGGTATATAAGCTTGACAGAGTAACAAGAAAGGCGTTCTAGAGTGCACAAGTATAGGTGCGATATTTGAAAAATTTGGAAGACGGTGGTGGCGAACTTACGCCTGGATAGAACTGTTAAATTATTAGGTGCACTCCATTCATAGCTTAGGTGCTGGAGGCGGTGACGTCTACTGCAGTTCATCTCTTGCACTGGAGCTTGTTTCTCTCCGTCTAGCACTAAGCCAGCAAGATATCCTTAATATTGTTACGATACGGCAAGCCGATGAAAACAGGAGAACAGAGGACAGATAGATGGTCGATGACAGTGAGATGCCGTTTAATGAAAAAATGTTGCCGGGCCTAGCGCGAGCGCTCCTGTCCGCGCCACTGCCCGCTTCTTCTTCCTTGATGTCGTCCGTAACATGACCCGGGGCCACCGAGCGATCATCCCGATCGTGGACGAGGAAATGCACGATGTTGATGATTCCATGGCATGATGATGGGCGTGTCTAGATGCTTGAAAAAGAAGAGGAAGAAGGAAGAATAGAATGGCTTGCCGGCACGATGATTCGCGATGAACCTTGGCAGGACACTCTCGGGCCATACGTTGCCACTACTCGATGGCGGAGGCCAAGGCACGCACCGCATGGCATAGGCAGGGGAGAATGTCTTGAAGTGTAGCGGTGTCTGGGGTCGTAGGGTCCTTGGTCGGCACATCAGGTCAGTGGGGTCACATTAGGTCATTCGGGTCTCTCCTTGTGTCTTGTGGTCATGTGTGGCGTCTCGGGTCAGTCTCTCCTTCGTCGTGTCTTGTGGTCGGGGCGGGGGGGACGGGGCGGAGCAACGGCAAGGTCTTGCTGGGTCCGGCAGGCTGGGGAACAGCCATGCAGTGCCTCCTAACCTTTCGCCGACGGCGCAAGAAGTTGCAGGGTGCTGATGCTCCGGACCAGGATGGAGGGTGATGATGAAGTACCAGCACCTCCAACCAAATGTTACGATACGGCAAGCCGATGAAAACAGGAGAACAGAGGACAGAGAGATGGTCGATGACAGTGAGATGACGTTTAATGAAAAAATGTTGCCGGGCCTAGCGCGAGCGCTCCTGTCCGTGCCACTGCCCGCTTCTTCTTCCTTGACGTCGTCCGTAACAATATGCTTAGCGCAGACTTCATCACAGGTGGAGAGCCTTATGGAGATGCCTGTTGCGGCTCTGCAGTGCCTTGACAGAGTTTGGAGACTTTGGCAGCGACCTGCATTTTACGGCACATGAGGTCAGCTGAACCAGGACCCCACAAGAGGGGTTTGTCAGAACAGCCAAGCACAGTGCCACAAATGGTCAGCGAGCCTGGCCCGGCGTCAAAATCTGGGACCAAACCAAGGCAGATGAAACATTGTCATAATTTAGGGAAATAAACCCTGCAGAAATTAACAGCACGGTAGTAGAGCACTGTGTTCGGTTTCACCGAGCCTTCAAAAGTGACCAGTGCGGTGTTTGTTTTAGATAACATTCCGGCGTCAGGAATGGGAACGTAAAGTGCTTGTAGGTTATTGGCAACGAGTTCCTGCTGCGCCATGCTTGCGTCGGTACCGTGCACCACGCCTCAACAGGAGTCATCGGGTGTGGCTACGTATGCTGACACGATGTATTGCTTGCCACCCAGGGTCAGTGATTGCTGCTAGAATATTTTCTGAGACGCCTGAGTCCCGCGTTGTTGCAATGGAGGCGATATTCCTTGTTACTTCTTCATATCCGGAGTCAGTGAGATGCGGGTCTCTGAAAATGCTCATTGAAAAATCTGCGTGATAATTTTAGAGTAATCCTGCTCTTGGCCTGAGCATTATTTTGTTGCAGTTCGTGTTCGTAAGATATCCTCCTGGTTTTTTATTACCAAAGCAATACTACTCCAGGTTTCGGCCCATCGCGTAGTCCGTGGCTGCTTTCACGAATGACCTTGAACACCCGCAAAGAAGATGAAGACGAAGAAGAGGAATGCTCGGTCACCCGCGGGAGAAGAAAAAGAAGAGCGCTACATTCTGGCTGTTAACTGCTGCTCTGCTCCTTGACGATCGGCTAAGTATTGGGTTGCTGGTCCCGGTTTTGTCTTTCCCCTGTGCTTCTTTTGTTCTCTGTTGACTAACGCACGCGGTGACATTGTCAATTTAAGGTAATGTCGACGCACTTCCCCGGCCAAGGGCGCTCCCCTTGGTCGGCTTCCCTTCTGACCGATGATCTGCCCTTGGAAGTTTTTCAGAGCTCCGGGGTCCGCAACATCCCTGTGGCACTCGTACCTAAGGATGGGGGCACCATTAAAATGAACAACACAGGAGCTGTTCGAGCTGCCCTTCAGGAAATCACTTCCTTCTACGAAGGAATAGCCTAAGTGCGCCAATTTGGTCGCGGTGGGATTCTTTGCCGTTCGCCAGAACTATCATGCATAAAGGACCTGCTAAAATGCTCCACTTTCGCCTCTCATCAGGTAAGCAGTTTTATCCCTTCACACCTGGCTTGCACAAGAGGTCTAGTCCGAGGTGTAGATTCCTCATTAAGTCCACAAGAAACCCTTGACCTTCTTTCCGCGGCAGGCGTTGTTGCGGTCTATCGCTGTAGCCGGGATGTAAATAATGTTCGTGTGCCAACAGAATCGGTTATTGCTACATTTGCAGGCACAGTCTGTCCATCGGAGATTAAAGCGTGGCCTTTAATATTCAGAGTAGATCACCTACCATCAAAGCCTCTGCAGTGCAACAACTGTTGGCGTTATGACCATACTGCAGGCGGTTGCAAATCCACTTTGCGGTGTTGCAAATGCGGTGAAGCACATAAAACACATTTATGCTCTGATCAAATTGTCAAATGTTGTCTTTGCGGCGGACTTCACTCAGCAAATTCTTTGGAATGTCCCTCTAGAGCGCATGAAATGAATATTCTGGAGATTATTGACCGCAAACGTTGCTCGAGGCGTGAGGCAATTCAGGAAATTAAAGACAGAGCTCATGGGTATGCAGGTGTGTCGGCCCATTCAGGAGCACCATTAGATTCCACGATGTCTAAAACCATAATAACTGCTATGGAAGCAACCATGACCAAAATGGTGGATAGGATTGTGACAATAGTCACAGAATACATAGCCAATGTTCTAGCAGCTCAAAATTCTCAGACTGTGCAAACTGCTATGGTTTCTCCTACGGCACCTGGACATTCACTATCAGTGCAGCACTCATTAGCTCCAATGTCTTGTTCGCAAAATGAGTCTCTTTCCGCATCACCTATGCAAAATTCCAACAAGTCAGACGAGGCTCATGATGCAGATATGGAAGAGACAGATACGCGAATTCTAAAACGCAGTGGATCCCCGTTGTCAAACCCGTCATCACCTCGCCCACAAGCAAAATCAAAAAAGCAACAGCTAGGCTCTAAACCAAAGGAAAACATTTTGGGGCAGGCTGTTGCTGCTGCCCGGATTACATAACCATAGCAAAGTTAAAAGTTCTTCAGTGGAACTTTAGATCTCTTCTTTCAGCTACTACAGATTTAGTTTATCTTTCTTTAAAACATAATCCAGTAATAATCGTTTTACAAGAAACTTGGCTTACAACTGAAAAACATTTTCACTTACAAAATTATCGATCATTCCGACAAAAGCGCCAGTCAAGAGGTGGTGGGTTACTAATTCTAGTTTCTTCAAAATTTTGTCATAGGGCTAAGATTTCTTTTCAATATTCTAGTTTAGATTCAGAATTATTGGCTCTAGATTTTGAAATTCCAGGGTTCAGTCCGTTTACATTAGCGAATGTTTATTTCCCTCATGGTGTTCAGGACACCAGATCTCTAGACCACCTACTAGTTAATTTTCAAAGTTCGGTTATTTTGGCTGGAGATTTTAATTCGTACCATGTATCGTGGGGTTACAAAACGGATCCCTGCGGCAAGCGTCTGTGGGATTGGCTTTCAGACAATAACCTTCACTGTATGAATTCTGGCTTACCAACTTTTGTACGTGCTCACAGTCAATCTGTGATAGATTTAACTTTTTCCAGCACTAGTGTTTCTATACTAAATTGGTCGACAATTGATGGTGGCACCTCTAGCGACCATATACCTATTGTTTTTAAGGTTAACTGCCGCTTAACTCTGCCGACATCTCAGTTGAGATCATACGTAAATTATAACCAGTTTCACTCATTTTTGATTTCGTCTCTTGTGTCAGTGGTTGAGTCTACAGAATAGTTAAAATCGCAAACATTATGCCAGGCTATTGCATCCTGTCGTAAGAAGTGTGAATTCTTAGTACGTGCATCTAAAGGCAATGCATCAACAAAATGGTGGAATGCAGATTGTTCGCGCGATTATAGAAGAAGAAAGGCTGCATGGAAGAAGCTCCTTCACAACCAGTGCCCCAAAAATTGGCATGATTATAAATTTTTTGCAGCTGCATTTAAACGCACAGTCGCACAAGCGAAAGATAATTATGATAATGAGTATTTCAATTACCTTTCACAATCTAATAACCGACGTGCACTTTTCAGGTTTTTAAAATCGCGGAAAAAGATTCCTGTCTCAGAAAACTTACCCTCATGTATTTCGACTCCTAAAGAAGCTCTTAGAACAGTAGAAAACATAGCTAAAGGTTTAGAAAAGCGTTTTTTGTCAACACTTCCCAAATACCCTATGTTTGTAGGCCCAGTATATACGGTTAAGGATGTCCCTAAAATTACTTTTTCGCAGCTTTCTCCGATTGTAATGACGTTGCCAACTGCTGCGCCTGGCCCTGACGGAGTAACGTCAAAAATGTTAAAAATCCTCTTTGAACTGTCTTCAAATTCCTTGTTAGAATTGGTAAATTACTCAATTATTCATTCTTGGATACCTGGTGACTGGAAACTAGCCAAAGTGATTCCTTTACGGAAACACAATGGTGGTGGCTATACTTTGGAAAATATCAGGCCAATATCTTTAACATCAAACTTGGTAAAATTAATTGAAAGGGTCCTACTCAAACGGGTTACCGAGTTTGTCGAATAAAAACATATTCTTAGTACCTGTCAAATCGGATTTCGAGCAAAATTTTCAATATGGAATGCACATACCGACCTTGAGAGTCGAATTCTTGCGCGGTGCAAAAAAATGCATGCTGCATTGGTGACTCTAGATATAGAGAAGGCTTATGAGAGTGTAGAGCCCCGAATTTTATTGCACAGGTTAGAATCGCTATGTTTTCCACAATACTTAATTGATTGGATATCTACATTCCTACAAAACAGACAATTTTACTGTTCATTGAATGGAGTGCATTCTAGCAAATATCAACAAACCAGAGGGGTCCCTCAAGGGGCAGTTCTCTCGCCCGTGCTCTTTAACATTTTAATGAGTTCAATTCCCACTAATCAGGAGGTCCGCACGTATGTCTATGCGGATGACATCGCATTCTTTACGGCTGCACCTGACATTCAATCCCTCAACAGGCGCCTGCAATCGTACCTAAGCTCCCTTCAAAATTGGTTAGGTGACTTAAGATTTAAATTAAATGTTAAAAAGTGCGCGTTCCTTGTTTTCCAAATTCAGGATCCGGTAACTCTTGCTCTAACATTTAAGCAGGAAATGATTCCTCAAGTTAAGTCTTTGAAATATCTAGGGGTGATTTACGATGACCATCTGTCATGGAGGGATCACATTGAACATGTTGCAGCGAAGGGGGCACGTGCTGTGGGTATGTTGCGCAGGTTAAGCAATCCACGGTCTGGGATGCGGCGAGACGCACTTTTATTGATTTATGTTATGTATGTCCGCCCAATTATAGAATTTGGATCTGTGTTATTTTCTGGTTCACCTGCTTACAAAATTCGTCCGCTTGTTCTTTTAGAGCGGGAAGCGCTTAGATTATGCTTTGGGCTCCCCAAATTCGTGGCTAATAATGTATTATACCTTGAAGCCCGATTACCTCCGTTGTTACCTAGATTGCAATTCTTGACTGTCCAGATGTATCTGAAAATATATGAATCACAATTCCACCGCTCCATATTAATTTTTTGTTGCGAGCCAGACTCCTTTTTTGGAGTCGGATGGCCTCGGTTTCATACCCCGCAGGTAATTCTAGTGCAAAATCTGTTACAACCTTTGCACGTAGTCCTTTCTAACATCCTTCCAACAAAAGTAAGTGCATCGTCGGTTCAAATTGTCTATGATGACATTTTCCCAAATAATGCAAAACACTTAGCACCTCACATTTTAAATGGATTATTAGAAGATCATTTACAAAGTCTTCCCGTTAGCATAACGATAGCAACGGATGCTTCTCAATTTAATGAAAAAGCCGGCGTTGGAATATACTGTCCGCTTTTAGACTGGGCTTTTTCAGTCCGTCTTCCGGATTTTACTCCAATTTTCCAGGCGGAGTAGCTGGCGGTGGTGCTTGCTCTGCGCAAACTAGACCCAACATACTCAACAGTGGCTGTAATTACAGACTCTTATTCTTTGTGCTTGTCGCTTTCTTCGAATATGGACTCGCTAATCTTAAACACCTTTCTTTCATTGCTCCCCTCACATTTGAGCCTCATACATATAGTGTGGGTACCAGGACACAGCAATGTGACAGCCAATGAGATTGCAGACAGACTAGCCAAAGATTCTCTGAACCGCCCTGTATTACCCATCCTCCCGGCAACAGCGTACATAACAGCAGCACAAATTCGGCGGCGTGCCTTATTAAGCACGCAGTCTGGATCTATTTTATCCTCGGATGACTACCTGCACCTCAAGTATTCCTGGAATAGGAAATCATGTCAATCAAGGCAGACTGAGGTCTCTCTAACCAGGCTACGCTGTCGTATTCCGCCCCTAAATTTCTATATGCACAGGTCTGGTTTGGCGCTTTCTCCTGTCTGCGCATTCTGCGGGGAACCGGAAACAATAGACCATTTCTTGATATTTTGCCGCCGTTTTACCATGATGAGAAAGCGGTACTTAGAGAAGCCGTTACAACAGCTGGGTCTTAATTTGAGCAGCCAAATTTTATTATCGTTCGGTGCCACCATGCTTGGGTACAGCCACAGGTATGTTTTCAACGCCATTCAAAACTTCTTAATAGAAACAAAACGTCTACCTGGCTAATGTGCTTTGAAGTTTTAATCTGTACATATAAATCTTACTATTCCCCTACTGCGTGCGTTAGTATTTACTCATATATATTTTGGTTTATCATATTTACATTTCCTTTTCTATTCCCTAGCATTTATTATTATTTTTTTTTCCGATGTAGTTATACACCTCAAAATCTAATATCTCTGCACCCCAATTCTTGGCCGATCCCCCTGTGTGGGTATGTGCCATCACATTAGAGGACAACAACAACAACAACAACGACAATGCTTGCGCTTCATATTCGGTCCAACGGCGTTGAACCCACCTCATGTTGTTGTTCGTTGTCGAATTGTCTGTGCTTAGAAACCAGAATCCGCCAGAGCTGGCAGGGGAAGCCCTGATGCGAGACAGTCACGACATCACATCAAGCTTGGTCGGTAGAGTTGGCGGCAGCATGTGGGACTATCCGGCAGACGTGCAGAGACTCGGGAAGCCTGTTGGGGTTGACGCGGCTGCGTGTAGGTTCGGAGATACCACGAAACAGTTGCAGAGCAGGTGCGATCCGTGCGCCGTCTGAGAGGAGATTGCGGCAAGATCCATAGTCCCTTCGACCTGTGAGACGGATGTCGTCGGGATCTTGTTCAGGGCTCGCGACGTTGTATTCAGCACATTTGCGACACGAGTTTGATATCGCGATTGAAGTGTGAACTGGGTTCCGTCGGAGTGTGGGCACTCCAAGAGCAAACAGAGAAAGGGAGAACACAATTTCTTACGTCTGCGCATTCCTCCCTTCTCCCCTAAGAAGAACATAATGTACCAGTCGAGGGTGCCGATTCCGAAGTGGCATCGCGTGCGAAATGGTACCTCAGGACGCTCGAGGAAGCCGAGAAACATGGCCGCTTTTTGTTATTGTAAACGCTACGATCACATAGCGACCGTCCTTTTTGTCTTTTGTTTTGCCGTCTTACAGCTGCATCGGCGCTTCCCATTATCCGTTGAGCAGAGATGTTATAAACATTTGCCCATTATTCTGGGATGAAGCGTCTGCACGACGGAGCTGAGGTGGTTTTGCTCTTTCTTGTCAATGCATTTTAGTTGTGGTCGGAAAGCTCAGTTTATGGGAAAGCGAGGGAACGAGTGTTTTTGCACGATTACTGTGACTTCAGTTCGGCCGCACCGATACCAGGGCAGGACTGTGGACGCTGATGCGCGAGTTCGTTTGCGACTTTCATTAGTTATGTTTTGTTCGATCTCGTGAGGTCTGTGCGGGTAGCGATTTAGTTGTGTCGCTTTTCCCAGTGTTTCAGCGGATCACTTGCGCAAGCGTGATCATGCGATTAAATTCCGCTTTTTTAACTTTTTTTTTGCCAGGTCACGTGACACCAGCGTCGGCATGTGATTCAGTGTGCTTTTCTTACTTTGTGTATTGCAGGATCGCGAGAGCTGGGATGGAAAGATGGTGAGCTCGCCTATATACTACACGTCTTCAGGCCACTGCTACGTCAGGAGAGGGCCGACCAACAGCCAACGAGCCGAGTATTCACAAGGCATTTTCTCGGGAATATATTGGTTCTGTTCAGAAAAATGTAGAGCTCCGGTCAGGGAGCTCTCATGCGGCTTTCTGCACTTCTTACTCGACCAATTTGTCCGCCTTCACTCTAACCATGCTATTCTTACGGACAAGCTTTATGCTTTTCAATTTTGTACGCCTCAGGATTCATCTTCATACTTCTCTTCTACACGAATCAGGAAAAGAGGAACATAACCTCTATTGCTTTTTTTGACTGAAACATGAGAAGCAGCTAATTTAGTAGTGCTGCTAGAGGAACTAGAATATATGAAATGAAGTGTCATTAGGCATAGTGAGTTTAGGAGGCCGAATGAGGCACATACTATACTGAAAGACGGGCATGCACTGTGTTATCGAGGTTTACTGGAGGGGCGAAAACTAGGAGCAGGTTTCCTAGTCAATAAGTATATAGCTGTTAATAGAGATGAATTCTAAACCATTATTGAGAGGGGGGAATGAATCGCAACTAAGCCTAATACGCGGTATAAGCAGAAGGTTGCACAGGACTACGAACCTACATGTAGTTATGATGACCAGGCAGTTGAAAACTTCTACGAAGATGTAGAATCGGCAACGCGGAAAGGAAAGACTAATGGGCGACTTCAATGCCAAAGTAGGGGAAAATCAGTTAGGAGACCAGGTAATAGGTGACTATGGTATTTACTCTAGGAACAGCATGGGGGGTTACTAGTTGAGTTTGCAGAGCGCAAGAGCTTAAGAATCACGAATACCTTCTGCAGCAAACGGAAAAACCAGAAGTGGACATGGAAAGGTCCTAACGGGGAGACTAAAATGAAATTGACTTCACACTGTGTTCAACCCCCGCCATTATGCACGATGTAGAGGTAATCAGGAAGTGCGATGTAGTGACCACATAATGCAAGGTCTCAAATTAGCCTAAACCTGAATAGGAATATGAAACAGATTACTATAAATTACTATAATTACAAATCAGTGGTGAGGGGAGGACAGAAGTGGTCAGGATTTTGCTACAGAGTAAATATTGAGCTCCAACCAAGGATTACATTAGCCTAGAAGCAATGAACAATAATTTCAGAGATAATACTGAGTGCTGTGTAGAATTAGCTGGTAGGATATAGTTCGAGAGGATATCGGTAAGCTATCCAAGTAGACGAAAGAATGATTAAGTAACGCCAAAGTATGAAAGCTTCCAATCGAATAGACCAAATGGAATTGGCAGATATATCAAAGGAAATAAATAAGCGCAAAGCGGCCAATATAATGAAGTGTAACAAGGAGAAAATTGGGCATGCTGTAAAGAACGGGGGAAGCGATAATGCGCTGAAGAAAAAATTCGGTAAAGGGAAAAATCAGATGCATGCGCTAAGGGAAAAGGTGGGTAATATCTTCAAGAATATGGACAAAATATTCAAAGTAGGCGAAAATTTCTATACTGATCTCAGCACTATAGCCGAAGTAGTGAGGACAATAATGAGATTGGAAGTAGGGAAAAGCAGTCAGACGTTCCAACAGCGACGAAGGACGAGGTTAAGAAAGCGTTAGAAACTATAAAAAGAGGGAAAGCAGCTGGAGCGGATCAGGTAACCATAGATTTGTTGAAGGATGGGGGATGCGTCGTAGAAAAACTGCCCCCCCCCCCCTGATACGCAGTGCCTGGTGTCGTCGACAGTACTAGAGTCATAGAAGAACGCAAGCATTGTGTTAATTCATAAAAAAGAGGACGCTAAGGACTTGAAATTACACATCAATCAACTTAGCATGTGTTACGTATAAGGTATATACTATGGTAATCGATAATGGAATCAGGTAACCTCAAACTGCAATCAAGCTAAAGATCAAGCAGGTTTTCGGGAAGGGTACTCTACTATCGGTGATATCCATACGATCAACCAGGTGACAGTGAAATGCACGGAATATAACCAGCCCTTATACATAGCATTCGTTGATTAGGAGAAAGCATTTAACTCAGAAGAAACCTTGGCGGTCATACAGGCATTGCAAAATCAGGTTGTACTGGGTGATATGTATAGTGGCTGCACAGCAAACAAAGTTCTGCACAAAAAAGTAACAAAATTTCTATAAAGAAGAGTGTTAGGCAAGGAGATCTGCTGTTATCTGTTTTGGTTTGGCTTGGCTTGGCTGGCAGCTGCGACTGCGATAGTGGCGCAAGTGTATCTGTGGCGCAAGTGTGGCGCAAGTGTATAAAAGCGGAGTGCGAGAATAAACGGGGGTTCATCTCGTCGCCTGGGAGAGTGGTATCTGGACTGCTTTCTCTTGCAGCGTTCCGACGCGGGTGCAACGGCGCCCCCCCCCCCCCCCCCCCTCTGCCTGGGCTAACACGACATGGTGTCAGAAGTGGCCGTCTACGACATGATGTCAGATGGTCAAGAATCTTCACCACTGAGCCAGGCACCTTCCATCCACGATGTCGAAGACGCCTTCAATACGGCTGCATGGACTGCAGCAACCGCCACCGCTGGACTTTGACCGCACGTCAGAGTGGCCGGCGTGGATCGAACATTTCGACGACTTTCGATATGCAACGGGACTTAACGAATGCTCCGGGGAGGCTCAGGTACGAACGCTGTCGTACACAATGGGGAGGCAAGCTCGTGACATATTCAAGACGTTTTCACTATCTGACGAAGACGCCAAGAACTATGAAACCGTAAAGAAAAAGTTCGACGGGCACTTTGTAAAAGAGAGCAACATCGTGTACGAAAGCGCCTGTTTTCACAGACGCGTACAAATGCCAGGAGAGTCGGTAGACCAGTTCGTCACTGCACTACACGGCTTGGCGGAACGTTGCGACTACGGTGAACTAAAAGAACGGATGATCCGAGACAGACTGGTTGTCGGGCTCCGCGACGCAAATCTCTCGGAAGTTTTGCAAATGGATTCTCAGCTCACGCTGGCTTCGCCGCTGTCGAAGGCTCGCTTAAAGGAAAGCGTCCAACAGCAGCAAAGTACTCTACGAGGACAACACAGCCATCAGTCATCGGAAATTCGTGACCAGGACCCCAATGTGGACGCGGTGGTTCAGCAGAGGCACAATGGACGTCTGCATGGGCAACGAACGCCGGAGGTGCGGGAACATGGGCAACGAACGCCGGAGGTGCGCTGTCCTTTCTGTAGTGGCGACGCCCACCCCAGGACAATGTGCCCAGCCAGAGCTGCCAAGTGTCTTCACTGTGGCAAGAAGGGACATTTTGCAAAGGCCTGCTTGAAGAAAGCAACGGCTTCCGCTCAACGAAAGGTACGCGTCTCAATGGTCAACCAGGAAACTGGAGAGCTACGCGTCTCAGCGGTCAACCAGGAAACTGGAGAGACTTTCGTGGGATCAATAGATGCATGCAGAAAAGCGCGATTTGTTCAGGTGCGCATTAATTCTGTGCCCATTTTTGCAAAGGTTGACTCAGGTGCTGAAGTGTCAGTATTACCATCAACGTTTCCGGGATTACCGTCCCGACTGGTAAAAACCGATGAAATCTTGCAAGGTGCAGGAGGCAGTAAGCTTAACGTACTAGGCAAATTCGTAGCAGAGATCGCATGGAAAGAGAAAACTGTGTATCAAACATGCTACGTTGTCAGTCCGTTACGCGACGTCCTTCTAGGATTACCTGCACTTGAGGTCTTATGTATCGTGAAATTTGCAGACGCGGTCGAGTCGGGAAACCTGCAGTACGAGACGCGTTTTCCAGAAATGTTCCGCGGTCTAGGTACGATGCCAGGGCAGTACACCATGAGGCTACAAGCTGGCGCTATCCCGCATGCCATAAGCGCTCCACGCAGGGTACCAATTCCCCTGAGGGAGTCCCTGAAGCGCGAAATAGATAAAATGGAGCGTTTAGGCATAATCAGGAAAGTGGATGGACCGACCGAATGGTGCGCCGGAATAGTTCCGGTAGTGAAGCCCTCAGGAGACCTGAGAGTTTGCGTAGACCTCACTAAATTGAACAAATGCGTAGTTCGAGAGCGATTTACGTTACCAATTGTGGATCAAGCTCTAGGGTCACTGTCGGGAGCGAAATGGTTTTCAAAGCTCGATGCCAACTCAGGCTTCCACCAGGTGCGACTCAGTAAAGACTCGGAAGAGCTAACCACGTTCTTAACCCCCTTCGGTAGATACTGTTTCACGCGACTATCCTTTGGAATTACCTCCGCTCCGGAGTACTTCCAAAAGAGAATGTCGGAGATACTAGGTGGCCTGCCGGGGGTCGTTAATTTCATGGACGATTTCCTAGTGTTTGGCGAAAGCAAAGATCAACACGATGAGCGCTTAAGTAACGTGATCACACGCCTAGCAAGGGCAAATGTGACATTAAACAAAGAGAAATGCTTATTCGGGGTTAGGCAAGTGCGTTTTTTGGGTCACATTCTGAATGAGGAAGGTATTCATCCTGATCCAGCGAAGGTCAGTGCTATAAAAGACTTGAGAGCACCCAGAAACGTTACTGAGCTTAGAAGCATTTTGGGCATGGCGAATCATTTGGGCCGCTTCCTGCCACATTTAGCCCAAGTGACTGCTCCCATGCGTGTTCTTTTGCACAAGGATAGGGACTGGGTCTGGGACAGCAATCAGGAAAAAGCGTCCCAAGAACTCAAAGAGCTCATTTGTTCAGCGCAATGCATGGCTTTGTACGACGCTTCGCTACAAACCACTCTTTCAGCTGACGCATCGTCTTTCGGTCTGGGAGCAGTTTTGTTTCAAAAGCAAAAAGACGGGCAACGTAGACCAGTTGCATTCGCTTCTCGTTCGCTCACCAAAACCGAGCAACGGTACTCCCAGATCGAAAAGGAGGCGCTGGCGTTGACATGGGCAGCGGAAAGGTTTGATGAGTATATACGTGGTCTGGAAGTTGTTTTTGAAACTGACCACAAGCCCTTGGTGTCGCTGTTGGGTCACATGGCAATCGACGCTATGCCGCCAAGAATTCAACGTTTTCGTCTGCGCCTGATGCGATACAGTTTTTCTGTATTATATGCACCAGGCAAATCGCTAACCACTGCTGATACTCTTTCACGTTCGCCGTTAGCTCGTACGAAAGTGGAAATCTGTTTAACTGTCTCAGAGGTAACCGCTTACTCGAAAGCTTGTTTACTGGGTTTAGAAACAGGCGACGATTTCTTGAAAAGAGTAAAAGAAGGTCAAGCAAAAGACGAAGTGTGTCGAAGCTTGCGCACAGTGTGCAAAAAAGGGTGGCCCAGGAAACAAAATGTTCCCTGTTATCTTCTGCCATACTGGCAGGAACGTGCATGCATTACATTGGTGAACGGGTTTCTGCTCAAAGGTATAAGCCTTATCATTCCTCAGACCCTTCGCAAGGAAGCGCTAAGCAAACTGCATGACGGTCACCAAGGCATCTCGCGATTCCGCAGTGTGGCTAAAGGTTCTGTCTGGTGGCCGGGACTTAGCACTGAGATAGCGTCATTCGTGAAACAGTGCAGCGTTTGCGCGATGCATGCGCCAGAACAGATCGAACCGATGATTGCATCGCCAACGCTCTCTTTTCCTTGGGAGAGAGTAGGGGTCGATCTGTTTCAAATTCAGGGACGGCAATATCTTGTTGTAGTAGACTATCTTTCGCGATACCCAGAGATTGCCATTCTTCCGTCAACAAAGTCTGCTACCGTGATAAGCCGAATGAAAAGCATTTTGGCGAGACATGGCATTCCCGAGTGTGTGGTGACCGACAATGGTCCCCAATTTGTCAGTGCCGAGTTCGAGAAATTTGCAAAACTGTATGGCTTCCGTCATGTCACCTCGAGTCCGAGGCACCCCCAGGGAAACGGGGAAGTCGAACGTATGGTAAAGACTGTTAAGAATCTCATTCTAAAATCGGACGACCCTTACTTAGCCTCGCTGGCTTATAGGGCCACGCCTGGTGTTCTGAACGTCAGCCCAGCGGAGATACTGATGGGTAGAAGGCTTAGGACGAGAGTCCCAATGCTGCCTTCGCACCGCAATCCGGGACAATGCTGTCTGCAAGAAGCGGCAGCCAAGGACCGTAAAGTCAGAAAGGAGCAAAGCCGCCAATTCAACCGACGTCACCGGTCGAAAAATCTCCCAAAGCTGGAAGCAGGTGATGTGGTGTGGGTGACTGATCTCCGTACCAAAGGTACAGTGCTCGGAGCAGCACCACAGCCGCGTTCATACCGTGTTCAAACGGAAAACGGGGTTGAAGTCCGTCGAAACAGGAGAATGCTTAACCGTCTCCCAAAAGACCGGGTAGATAGCGGGAACTACGAATTTCCGGATAGTCAGGAACAGCCCAGCAGGGCCGGATTGGTAACTGGAGTAGACAACCAATTTGACGAAGCTCCGGAAGCTTTGGTGCCTCTAATTAGCTCAGACGGAGACTGACGGTGGCAATTCTCAAGCTAGAATTGTAACTACGACCAGATTTGGAAGAGTTGTTCGCAAACCCATAAGGCTGGGCGGGGACGACTGATGCTTGGAGTGACTGTGTTCTGTCATGTTTTCTTGGGTGTGTTCCAATGTTATTTTGAAGTGTATGCATGTAAAGTTAATAGTGCTTGAAAAGGGGGATGTGCTGTTATCATCTGTTTTGGTTTGGCTTGGCTTGGCTGGTAGCTGCGACTGCGATAGTGGCGCAAGTGTATCTGTGGCGCAAGTGTGGCGCAAGTGTATAAAAGCGGAGTGCGAGAATAAACGGGGGTTCATTTCGTCGCTTGGGAGCGCGGTGTCTGGACTGCTTTCTCTGGCAGCGTTCCGGCGCGGGTGCAACGGCGCCCCCCTCCCCCCCTGCCTGGGCTAACACGACAGGAGACACGATCTCCCTAGCACTATTCACAGCTTGCTTAGTTGAAGTGTTCAGACTTGGAATGCGAACAGTTAGGAATAAGGGTAGATGGAGAATACCTCAGTAATCTGCGATTTCCGGATGACATTGCCTTGCTAAGCAACTCGGGGGATGAACTGCAAGTAATGATTGATGACCTAGACAGGAAAAGTAGAAAGGAAGGCTTGAAACTCAATATGCAGAAAACTAAGGTAATGTTCAACAGCGACTGGAAGGAACATCAGTTTACGTTAGGAACGACGCACTGGAAGTAGTAGGCGAATATATCTACTTATAGTAGATAGTACCCGCAGATCCAGACCATGAAAGGGAAATAACAAGGAGAATAAGATTGGGATGGAGTGCATTTGGCAAGCAGTCGCCGATTATGACTAGCAGCTTACTGGTATTGCTCATGAGGAAAGTATACAACAGTTGCATCTTACCTGTACTCATTTATGGAGTGAAACGTTGCGGGTAACGATGAGGGGTCTACTGAAATTGAAGACGAAGCAGAGGACTATGGAACGGGTAATGGTAGGAGTAACGTTAAGAGATAGGAAGCGTGCTGAGTAGGTCAGAGTAATAACTAAAGTAACTGACGTTCTAGTAGAAATCAAGAAGAAATGAGCATGGGCAGGTCATGTAGTGCGAAGAGAGGATAACCGATGGTCGCTTAGGGCAACAGACTGGAGGTGGGCGGATGAGGTTAAGAAGCGCGCGGGGGCCAGTGGATGCAGCTAGCACAGGACCAGGTTAATTGAAGTAATATGAGAGAGGCCTTCGCCCTCCGGTAGGTATAGTCAGGTTGATGATGATGATGAGTATAGCTTTACAAATGCTCTCAGTATATTCTGATCAGCCCAGCGAATGCGAAAATCGAGATACTACGAAAGTCTGGCTACCGACAGCACGCTTGGACACGTTAGGAACAAGCAGTGCACGTAGGGCCGCACTTAAGGCTAACACCCTCACACTGGTACAGCTGTCCCTGTGTCGGTGTATAGCGTAGGTTGTTACTCTGTCACTGAGGTAATTAGGAACTAGAAAAAAAATTGTCGTACGAAATGTATTAGTGCCGCCTCGCTAGGCCAGCGTCTGCCGCGTGCCGAAAAGAGTGAGAAGGCTCTGGAATGTGTTCAGTAGAACACTGACTTTCACCTCAGCCAGAAGGGATCGCCGCTGCTGCTAAACCTGTCTGCTGTAAATTCCGGCGCGATGGTCGCTGTCCGACTAACTCCCATTTGTGGCAGCCTGTCGAATACATTTGTACCCTGCGGCGTTCGAGTATGACAGGCTGGTAGAACCCGACTTTTGACCCTCTGTTCAGGCCTGGAGGTAAGGGGGGTCGGAGTGTGGATCTCCCAAGTGGAGGCAGCGGAGTAAATGAATAGCATTACCAACCATTCATGTAATCATCGAAGAATGCAAACATTGTCTTAATTTATAACAAACGGGACACACTGTATGCGAAAAATGGTAGACAAATCAGCTTACTATTCATTACGTACAAGGTATTCACTAAGGAAATCGCATATAGAATCAGGCAAATCTTATATTGCAATCAACCAATGGCTCAAACCAGTTTTCAGAAAGGCTAATCTACTATTAACAACATACATACTTCAATCAAGGGCTACAGAAATTTTCGAAATATAATCAGTCGGTATACAAAGCTCACTTTTATTACGAAAAAAGATTTTCAGTGCGAAATCTCCGCTGTCATGGGGGCATTGCGAATTCAGGATATAGATGCGCCACATGTAAATGTACTAGAATACGTCTATAATGGCGGCACAGGAATCATACTTCTGCATAAAGAAATTAATAAAATGTACATAAGAAAAAGTCCTTAGGCAAAGAGACAGAGTCGTCTCAGCAATTATCAAAACTAGCTTGGAGTAAAGTATTCAGGGACTTACTGGGGAGCTGTTAGGAATAAGGGTTGATGAAGAATACCTAAGTAACCTGCGATTATCTGATAATGTTGCTTAGCTAGGGAAATCAGTGCATGAATTGCACAAATGATTAATGCCCTAGATAGAGAAAGGTAGGACTAAAATAATATGCAGAAGGCTAAGGTAATGTTCAGCAGCCTAGGGAAAGAACAGCAGTTTACAAAAGGTAGCGAAGCACTGAAAGCGATCTAGGCGACTATGTATACTTAGGACAAGTAGCAATAAGAGATACCAAGCATGAATTGAAAATAACGAGCCGATTAAGGTTAGGATTATGCACCTTCGTCAACTACTATCAGATTATGACTAGCAGCTTACCGAGATCGCTCAAGGAGAAGGTATATAAAATATGCCTCTACCTGCACTGGCCTACGGGGCTGAAACGTGGAGGTTGGCGACAAGAGTACTACTTATGCTGAAAACAGAGCAGAGAGCTATAAAATGGAAGATAGTGTGTGCAAAAATAAGAGATAGGAAACGTGCATAGGGGGTCAAATATAAAAACTCAAGTTAATGATACTATTGTGAAAATCAAGAATAAATCGGCATGAGCTTAGTTTGTAGTCCAAAGAGAGGACAACCGATGGTCGAGAAGGGTAAAACATTGGATTACAGGGGATCGAAAGTGTAGTAGAGGGAGGCCTGCAGAATATTAGGTTTGCGGATGAGATTAAGTTCACTGGAGTTAGGTGAATACAGCTAGCATTGGACCGGGTTAGTTGGAGTAATAGGGAGAGGCCATCGCTTTACAGTGGGCCTAAGCCTACTGATGATCATCATCATCATCCATTCACTCAAACATACAGGTCTATGCAACATGCTCCCCTCCTATCCACTGTCCCAACTGTCATGCCCTGCCTCGGGTCGCCGGCCATTCAAACTGAGCGCTGCAGTCCTGGTGCACTTGAATACATCATCTAGTTTGCTGACGCTCTATGATGCAGCAGCCTCATTTACGTCTCCTCCATCACCTAAGCACGAGCAGCTTTACTGTCCTTGCCGGCTGCATCCTTCAAGCCTAAAATGCCTCCGCCACATCGGCCAGGTTCCTGCCACCCTTTTCCAGCGGTTCCGGTCAATCAATTCACAAAGACCTGGCAGGTGTGTCTATAGTCGACCGCTTGCTCCTCGCTGCGTCAATTTATACACATGAATATCTGGTTCGTAGACACCCTCCTCATTCATTGGCTGCAAAATGTACCGAGCAGTTGAAATTCCCTGAGGTTTCCGGCCCGGTTCCCTCACATAATGAGACGATACACAACGCTTCCGTAAAATCGCCTCCACCGCGTCATGCTGTAAGTGAGGAACCGAGACCTTCATCGATGGAACCAACAAATTCAGTGGTCGGCGCTTTCCTTTGATCCTCAAAGCAGCACACCACCACCTCCCTTATGCGCATCAACAAATAAAGAGCGCTGTACTCGCACCAACACAACAAACACTCGCATAAATTCTAGCCCGCTCTGTCACCCTATGATAATGTATAGCCCCCTTGATATAAATAAAGTGTTCTTATATAAATTTTAGTCCCTCTCTGTTTCGTAGATCACCACCCTATGCCCGAGTTCCTGAAGCGGATGCCTTACTCAGAACCTGGCTGCCTTCTAATGGCAGAGTAGTATGGTAACGTCTTCCCATTCCCGCTGCTTTCGTGCTTTTTTAGCTGGCAATTTCTAAATTTATGGATGGGGTTAGCGTATATTTAACACACTGGGGGATCAAACAAATATATACTGATCCAGATCCCTCCAATGCGTTTTTGTCCGCCCCTACAATCGTTCTTTTCTCATTATTCTCGAAAAGTAATACGAACTCATTGTTCGGGCCTCTCCGATGCGGCGCAGGGATTGTAAACTGTAGAGCTGCACTGTTTGCTAACCTATGTGCGTACCAAAGCATTGCATGTGATATAATAATGATAATAATAACAATAATAATAATTGGTACACATGAAAGAAAATGCGCAGTATCTGTCACACACGCTCAGTGGACACCTGAACCGCGCCGTAAGGGAAATGAGGAAAATGTTAGTGAAAGTGGAAAGAGAGAAAGGGGAGCCGTATTGGAGGGATACGGAGTCATTTCGACCACCTGGGGATCATAAACGTGCGCGGACATCGCACAACATATGAACACCAATTCGTTTCGCCTCCATCGAAATGCAGCCGCCGCGGTCGGGATCGAACCCAGAACTCCGGCACAGCAGGTGGGCGTCGTACCACTGCACCACCGCGGCTTTTTTTTCTTTATTGCCTGGTCTTGACACGAGAACAAAATCAACAAAAATCACTAAAATGCTATTTACATACGATATTTAAATATGACACATTAAAATTCACGCATACACAACAAATGCTCTAGCCTTGAGAGCCACTCGGGAGGTTCTGTTCCAGCTTTCTGGATTGCCAAAAACATGCCCACGCTTTCCCGAAAAATAAATTCTGACAGGCTGTGCATCTTTATCGCGATGGTAACCCGCCATTCTTGAGCGCCATATACAGTGGAGGCCCATGAGCATAAATAAATCAAATGGTACTCCCCCCATCCTCACTTCCTACGCATAAGTACCGAATGCCATGCGGGTCTAGCGGAAAATCTTTCATTAGCGTTCTTTGCAATACGTCCGAAAAATATACTCCTTCCCAACAGTGTAAAAAAAACATGGTCTATGGTTTCTGGCTTCCTGAATATTAAACAGTGTGATCCCCAGGGTATGAATAATCCCTTTTTCTCCAAAAATGTTTTTACCGGCAAGGTTCGTGGCATATAAAAGGCATATTTCATTTTCGCCTATTGAAATTGCACGCCCTGCTCTCTCTTGTTGCCGCAAGGCGATCTATCATTCATATTACTTCCCAGTTACTGCTTTAGAGTCGCGACGTACTGTATTGATATTTAACTTGAACTTAGAAGTCGTGACGCCAACATTCAGTTTCAGTGCATCACGCGTAATCCAGTAGGCGAATGCGTATCTGAATAAAAGAAGAGGGGAAGCAAGCAAGACAAACAAGACGCATCGCCGTATTTAGGCAGCCGTGAAGCCTCTTCAAAGATCGAAAACTACCCACTGACGAATATAATCGGCGCGCGGTGCTACCTCCGGGCGTCTGCTTGCCTCTGTAGCGATAAACAAGAGGAGATGAGAGCAACGGGCGCGAACTGCACTCAGAGAGGAAGCGCGCTCAACTCGTGCTACACGGTCGGTCAAGGCTCCGCGCCAACGTCGCTTCCATACAGCGCCCCAGAATTTCACCCCTAAGGGGAGAAGCAGGGGGAGAAAACATTTATTTACAATGAAATGATTTGGGAAAAGGAGGTGCGTATGGTTGTGGAGCTAAGTGGCAGACCCTATTCCGGGACGCCATTGGCCGTCGCCGCTGCCCGAGCTCTCTGGACCAGCGCACGCTGTGCCTCCAGGTCCGAGCTGGACAGGGCCGCCTTCCAGTCCTTCCTAGTTGGCTGCTTTAAACCTTTTATTTTTGTAATTTGCTGGCAGATCCACTCCATGTGGTATAGGTGAGCATACTGGCCGCAGAAGTTGCACCTATCCACGAATGTCGGGTTCACGTATTTTAGTATGGTAGTATGGCGGGATTTAGATAATACCCGGTTTGAAGCCGACTACTGTGGCACTCCTCAGATTGGTCGAGACGTTTGGTGGGTCCCGGAAGAGCCCTCCTGCAGAGGCGTAAATAATGCGTAATGTCCGCATATGTTATGAGCGGAAGGAGAGCGAGCTGCGGTCGTGCAGCCAAAGTTGATGTTGGGTTTCCTACTAGTAATGGAGTTAGCACCGAACCTGAGCCAGCCCCTTCTTCGACATGAGTTACCGCAGAGGTTGTACCCAGCTGAAAGTGAGCCATTTGCCTTGTGATGATCTCTGTGAGACATCTGTCCTTCTCTTTTTTCTCCTGCCCTTCTACATCCCGGGCCTCTCTTACACGGTGCGCCAGCCCGTTTCTCATCCTGTACTCACTCACTACACACGTGTAGCGTCTGGTTTCGCCTGATACGACTCCGCAGGTGCTTTTTTCCTGGCGCTCCCCAGTAGCCTGTACGTGTCCTCGACCTATCAAGGGTGTCTATCAACCGGACAATAGGCAACCTTCCTGCTTTATACTTACAAGGTCTTCCCTTCTTCCTGGCCACCTCACAGAAGGAACGAAAAAAGACGCCAGCGGGCACCCCTGCGCCTACGGCACCGTTACTCATATTCGGTCTTAACCCCCTCCTCCTTTCTTCTCATTTCTTTCACACCAATCGCACCTTTCCCCCCTCTTCTTCTCCCCCTGACCGTTCGTTTACTTAGAGCTGCACTAAGCCGCACCTTATGCACCCTTGAATAAGGAGCCGAGCTGGCTCCGAAACACCGGGTATTGTAAAAAAAAAAAGTGATAGTTGGAGGAATTTCAAGTTTCAAGAATAGAAATGTTACTTCGCTAACAGAGATGTGGAGGTTAGACGTACCGCGCCGGTCAAATATGGATTTGTTAAGATAACAGTGGAACCTGAATTTCACGCAGCGTAAACACCTTTGAATCTAGATGGGACCGCCGCAGTCATAACTCGGTAGAGCATCGAACTTATAATAGTGTTGTCGTTGTGTCGTCTAACACCGCGGAATGTTTCTGTTTGCTCGTCGACTTCATATTAAGATATAGTGCAGATTTAGATGGCCACATTATTTATTTTCCTTTATTCGACATTATATATGAAAGGAGCAAGATTTAGGACGAAGAACAAAATTATTCTTTTTACTTTGTCACCGAGAATATGGTCAATTGTAATAGATTTCTCTTCCTTTTTCCCCTAAACTCAAAGGGCGCCAGGGCGCAAAAAGCGAAATTTTGAAAGCCACTCGCAACAGTTTCCCACAGCGCCCCGTCTAGCCCGCATTACTTGGGAGCTTCTAGTGAGCGAGAGTGCCAGCAAGCCCCGATGGCATTTACGGGGAGGGAGCACGCGGAGAGGTATCGCCCTAATCGCTTGCTGGCGATTGCTTTGGCAGTTTTTAAACATAATTAGTGGTTTATAGGATGTACACGAAGCTTTTAAATATGACTTGCAAATTTACAAAGTTCTCCTTTACGGTTTCCTTGTATTATAATATTACCGCAACTACCGTTTCAGAAGCACTTTAAGTTTCAGTCCTGGTACAAAAGGTAAAATAAAAGGTACAAAAGGTCCGTTTGTAGAGATCAAGTAGGCCTCAGACAAAACCCGACGTAATAGGTGATAGCGCCTCATTTCTGGAGCATTATAAAATTATCTGGCCTCTTAACGCAACTTAAGAGGGCAATGTGATACAAGCGTCTTCCGTCTGAATTGCCCAGAAATTGAAATTTATGGCAATGGCATGTAAATATCCCAGTGCAAGATACCGGAAGTTGTACGGAAATTGCGTAGTGCTGCGGTGCATTGTACAACGAAGCTAGTCTGTTCGTGCTGCCACTGGGTGAAAACCAACTGGCAACCAGGAATTGCTTTACGCCGCTTTATTTTTATATCAAGCTTGCTTCAGACCAAAACCTATGAAATCGGTGAATGGGGACGCAGTGCCAAGTAATAAAAAATTGGTAGTGCTCTCTTGTAAGCCAGTGACATAACGGTGAACTGCATTAAACATTTTTTGCGCCGCGTGTTCATCAAGTTTATGCGAGCAGTGTGCAAAGAGGGGAATCAATTAAAGCCCATGAGTCAATCTGTGCTAAGTAATTCTGCCTGAAGACAGAATCCCCAATCGGAGTGAAGACAGAAGTCTTACCGCGCGTCACTATAGCCAAACGTTAGCTAATCGATAAACAAGCCTGTGACATTCTGCAACGCTGCGTCACTAAGGAATCTTCAAGTCCTTTGGTGGATAATATTATCCTGGTTAAAAAGAAACATTACACTGCTATTCTCTGTTGATTATCGTCGACCTAATGGTGTGACAAAAAGGGACGTGTATCCCCTTCCATGCATCGTTGATGACATCGACTACCTTCACGCAGCTTCCTACTTTTTCTTAGTTGATTTGAGATCAGGCTACTGGCAGATACCAATGCACCCGACTGACAATGAAAAGACAGCATTTGTGACACCCGACGGTCATTATGAGTTTAACGTAATGCTATTTTGATTATGAAATGCACCTGCCCCGTTTGAAAGTTTCATGGACGCAATTCTGCACGGACTAAACCGGCGAATTTGTTTACGCTATTTGGATGAAGTTGAAGATACATTGCGAAGCTCCAAGAGGAGATTGAAGAAGTTCAAAGAAAAAGGCAGCCGAAAGAAGAAGCTTCAACACAAAATGATGCAGTCACGACGAACGGGGGCTGGCATGTGATGCTTGCAAGGTTAGAACTCATAAAAGTTGACTGCAAAGAAGTACCATGGCAAGACTTTTGGGAGCAGTTCGAGCAGATGATCCACAGAAATGACCATCTGACAACCTGGGAGAAATTCGAATACCTAAAATCTGTGGTAGCAGGCGGAGCAGCGAGAAAGAACCAGGACCTTCCCCCTACATGGCAGGGCCATGACGACGACATATTGCTACTAACAATACGTTTCGTGATAGCGGACGCCATGGTTCAAGCGAAGATGCGTGCCCTCTTGGACCTTGAGCCTGTGCGGAGCGCCGAAGAAAGACGCTACCTCCGGCAGTTATGCGTTTCCCTCGTCTATCGGATCCGCGGCCTGCAGGCGCTTGGCCAGGAGCAGGGAACATACGGAACACTGCTCTTCCTTACTCTTCCCCCTCTTACAGCGCGCTCCGCAGAAAGAATTATTGCTTGACTTCCATCGAGCGGTGGCGAAAAAGGAAGCGTCGGAAAACATAATACGCAGCCAATGAGGAGGAGGTATTGCGCTGCCGGCGACGACGCACCGCAAGGAAAGTCAACAGAAACAGAAACAGCCACAAAAGGTTTGCTGTCAGTACCGTGGAAGCTAATCGACTTTCTGAGGGCTGAAGTACAACGCCACGAAAACCTAATTGTGCAGCAAAATATGAGTGGGAAGCACCAGGCGTCAATGCCCAATATGTTAAAACCAAAAGAAAGAAACAAGAACAGCGCTGCAACGAAATTTAAATCATCAGCAGCTCTACTGTACCAAGAAGGAAAACCATATTGTTGTTTCTTTTGCAAGGAGAGCAAACATGAAACGGCCGCATGACGTGCTAGGATTCTATTTGAAGGAAGGAAGAAAACGCTATGATCGGAAAAACGTTACTTTCGCTACATGAAACCGCATCACCGAGCTTATATGCTTTCTACAGCGGGGTTGAGCCGAGTCAACCCACTCCTGCCCCGGAGTTCGACTTGACCATTCGACCTGACCCGCCAGTGTTTACGTCCCTCACTCGATGAAAAGAAAAGAGCAAAGTGAAAACGTAGAAATATTATACCCTCTCGTAAATGCCCCTCAATTAAGGGTGTTTCTAGTGCCACCCTAGCAATTTTTCTGAACTGACATTCTTAGTGCACATACATTTTGTAGATGGCGCTACCTACTACATTTATCGACGAAGAGAAAAAGAGTGTTAAGCAACAGGTGAAAAACACAGAAGGTAAAAATTGGAAAAATTTGATGGAAAAGAAACAGAGTGTGGAATTATGCCGAAAGTGGAAAAGGCAGATCAGGAAGGAAGCTTTCTTTGATAACTCAAGAGGCAGTGCCCTACTTTTTGAAGCTAGATCAGGGTGCCTTACAACACGCAGATACAAAAAGAAATTTAACAATGAAGATGACCCATGTGCTGTTTGTGCAGAAGCAACATTATATGCCCATTTTGTGCAGGACAATATGCGACAACCATGTGTGATCCGGAATTCACCCATCCGAAAGTCAAAGCAAATGTAAGCGATGTAACAACTTTCCCGTGAACTTGCAATCTACATCGGAAGAACCTAAAGAACGAGAAGTTCGGCTACAAACGGCAACGGTACTGTGTGCTGGCGAACGTAAGGCTGTCTACCTAAAGCTCTTTGACGGCGGTAAAGGGAACGTAAAGCTCTTTTGCCGCCGAAGTCAACGGTCATTTATTACGGAGCAAGCATCTGAAAAACTCGACTGTAAATTTCTTGGAAAAAAAAATTTGAAAGTTGGTGTGTTCGGCGGACACTAGCCAGAACGAGATTTTCACAGAGTGCTGGTGTCGCTAACCGTGCAAAATAAGCAGATTTATCACTTAGAAGTTGTTAAGACAAACATAATCTGTGAGCAAAGCATCCCGATTTTTGAACTCAAGATTATTGGATTACTTAAATTTGTAACGGCTGCTGATATCATCTGTGATAACGGAAGAGGTGACATCGATCTCTTTTCGGCTCAGAGCATTACTGTGAACAGGTAACGGGAAGCAGCAAGAAGATCAATAAGAAATTGCGAGCTATGAGAACACCCTTTGGCTGGTGAATTTTCCAACATGTTTTCCCTACTCGCTCGAATGTCTATTTTACTAGAGTTAATTTCTAGTGCCGCGAGCTCCTCCTTCAGCGTTAACCCTCTTTCTAGTAACGCTACCACCCTGGCAGCCTTAATAGCCGTGTGTGCGCATAAGGCACGTCTTGCCGCCTGGCATGCCAAACGGGCCTTGTGTCCAATGAAGCTGCATCTTCTGCGTGGTGGCCTTCAGCCGTCCCTGGACCATAGCCGCAGGATGTGACGCATCATTTCTTCTGAATGGTGGCGACATTCCCTCTTCTACACGGATTGCCTGCGTGTGGCTTGTGGTAAGTCCCGGGAGCATCGCAGGAACTTTCGTGAGTGCTGTGGTCTGGCGGACAAGCATGATGCCTCCCTTTGGAATGCTGCGCGCCCCTGATTGCTCGACAAAATGAAATGTTCGCCCCCCTGTAAGAAAAGTGCTGGTCTTAGGAGGAGCAGATCTGCCGGATGTTTATCGAAAGGTGGTGGAGTTCGGGCCCAAGTTTTGCCTCCAGCCAAGCCTACATAAGATGGAAAAGGTTTCGACCGGAAGGACGATCTCGAGGCAAGTTGCTGTGGAGGATCGTATCAGGTGCATTGTGCAATCTATTGACGCAATGAAAAGATCTGGTGCTGGGACAAAGAGCAAATATTGCCTCAACCGCTTGGTAGAATTTTTGACAGCTAGCAAGCAGCGAGTGGTCGTTTCGGATAAAGAGGGGTATTTTGTTGTTTTGCCTGAGGCGTTATTCAAGGATAAGGCTGACCATGCGATCATAGCCAATTTTAGGCATGTTAAGGTCAAAGCAGCCAAGGTAAAACAACAAGCTTTGGATTTTTTGACCTGTTTGAACCTGCAGCATTTATGCTCTAGTGGGAAAAAGAGTGAAGGCGTAAAACTTGAGGTTTTTTTTTTTCGGCCAAACACACAAGGATGACATACCATTCCATGTTATTGTCACTGAGCGGTCGACTTCGCAACCTGCTGTCTCAGGCTTCCTACTAAACCACCTGAAGAGTGTTGCCTTGCGGGACCAGTATCAGACGCCGGATGTTTTGGCCGTTGTTGATTATCTCAGGCATCACAACCCAAACGGAGTGTCTGCCTTTCGTATTGATGTCAAGAGTCTTTTCTATTCCCGCCAGCATGACAGGTTGTTGAAATTTGTTAGCGATTACATTACTGAAGATAATGATGAACAACACTTGTTAAGTTCCTGCGGTATTTAGGGGTGTTTGTTCTTGGAGTTATTATCGTTTTATCTTGCTTCAATCTTTGTTGACTGGAACGGGCGGTTGTTTCTAAAAAAAAAACGGTGCCTGTATAGGCTCTGCTCCCGTCCTCAGTGACATTTTCCTTTCTCGGGTCAACATATGCATTGAAAAGAATCTGTGTGGCCTTTCCAAAATGATTTTCGGGTATGTTGATGATTATGTAATTTTCGCTGATAGACCTGACTTAACTAGACCGGTGGTGGATTTCCTCAAGGGTTTTAAAGAAAATAGACGTGGCCTGGAATTCACCTTTGAAACGCCCACAGAAGATTGTTTGCAGCTCCTTGACATTAGACATTCTTTCAAGCAGGACCATGTATGCTTGATGTATTCTCCAAGGTCGGTTAAGCCCCTTTTAAATTTTCAGTCGGATCATTCAAAAATTGTTAAATGTGGTATTGCTGTGGCTTGTTTGTGGTCTTCTTTACTCAAGTCTTGCACGCACTTTTTGAATGATAGTTTTTCTGAGCAAGTAAATAAATTACGATTGACTGGTTTTCCAGATAATGTCTTGACTCTTGCCTGCACTAAGGTGTTGAAAGGATGCCAGCAGGTCACCACATAGGAGTGCTGATGAAGGAAAGAAGAAGAAGAATGTAGCGGTTTTTTCATGTTTAACGATTTTCACATTAGCTAAAAGACGTGGGCAAGGGATATGATGCGGACGTAATATCTTCAGCCCCGAAAAAAGTTGGTAGTATTTGTTCCAGGGTTGATGGGTGCTCTGGTTGTGTTGTGCGTGATAAGCGGAAGGTGTGCAATGTGAACCATGTAAACCGGTACATCAAATGCGAAAAATGTGTAGTGTACCAGATTCCGCTGTCTTGTGGGCGCACGTATGTCGGTCAAACTGGCCGTTGCCTGAATGTTCGCTTACAAGTGCCCAACTTGACGTTGGAAAAACCACCTTCTTCGATTTTTGCCAAGCACTGTATGGAATGCAGGGGCTGTAAGCTTTTGCTGAATAAAACAACTGTATTGTTCGGGCATCCTAATCAATTCGCAAGAGCGGTATCAGAAGAGTATCATATCTACAAAAACCAGCCTACATGTGAGAGTGACCCATCTGTTGTCCTGGACATTTTTGTATGTGGACACACTTGCGTGATTGCATAAGTTTTTATGTGTTTGTTTTTCCTTTGAGTATACATTTTCTGTGTTTGCGAATAAACGCTTGGTTGCGAGTCAGCACTAGTGGTTTTCTCTTCCTTGTCCCTGTCCTGTGTGCGCTGGTAATTTTCCAACATGCTTTACCAACTCGCTCGAATGTGAGTTTTACTACGCTCAGATTACAGAGGGCGTCAGCTTTCCGTCAGCTGCACCGGAAGGAGCGCGGCAGCAAAAGACCGAACCTAAACTCGCTGTAGACAAGGCAGTCGTAGAGCCGAATGCTGCGGCGTGTAATCGCATTTTTACTGAAAATTTATTTCAGGAAATGCTGACAGAACAGCGGCACCGCACTCGATCGCAAACAATGAGCAAGGCGCGACAGCTGTTATTTCTGTGACAGCAATCGCGAGCGATGCGATCGCCGGGATCACCGATAATGCGTTGATTGTAGCAGATACAGTTTTCAGGATAGCGGCCTTAGTAGCGGTCGGCATTACCAATGTCGGACCCACGATGGGCGCGGAACTAGCCCCTGCTCACAGCTGTGAACCAGAAACACTCCACGATGCAGCGAGCACCCCGCGCGAGGATGATCTTGCAGTGGGTAGCATAAGCGAAAATCCAAGAGAGTCACATGAAGCGTCCCACACCCTGGCTCGAAAGAACAAAACAACCGCCATCAAACCTAAGCCACGTTGAGCCGGTGGACGTGGGCGGTCCTGCGCGCCTCTGCAATGAGTGTGTGCTTGTGTGCTTAGTGTGACGAGCGAAGTGCGTCAATAACGCTTTGCACAAGACCATCGTGAAGGGCACTGAGCATCGGGAACAGAGACCTGTTGCGGAAGTTTTCCATGCTGTGCAGTGAATGTGCACGAGAAATGTGGTTGTGAGTTTTGTGTGACAGGAACTGTGACAGGCGATGAATGTCATGCATTCCGCGAAGCTACTGCGAGAAGAAACTCTGCATGTATACTGTATGCCAGGGGACAAAAAGTCGCATCCTTTTGTATGTGTTCGGTTTGGCTGGGCAAAAAAGCCCAGCAATCCTCTTATGGTGGAGCGTGTATGGCCGCGGTGGCCTATTTTCCAATGTTTCGGCGCGCAAGCCGCAGAAAGCGGCGATGAAAGGTTCGAGCAGCTTCGAGACGGCGACGCGACTGATTGTGCAATCTTCGTCACCGCGCTGCGCCTCCTCGCCCTCGTCGACATGGGCTGACTCACGCGTGCATCCCTAAGCACGCACCTTGCCCTCCTCCTCACTTCGCATGGGAAGGCTGCGCGTGCGGACGATGGCTCGAGTAGATTCCAGGTCTTTCCAGCGAGCGGAGGGGGGGGGGGGGCAGCATAGCTTTGGCAGCGCTAAGCTGGTCCCGCTCCTCCTCCGCGCATAGAAGCTCCGGCGTTGGTTATTTGAGAGTGCGCATCACCGCTATCGGCGGTTCTGATTCTGGTCGTCGACAAAGCTAGCGGTAGCAGGCAGGCCCCGAATAACAAGTCCTAAAAGGGGAATGAGCTCATGTTGGTAGCGCGTCAGCTCGTGGAGATGCACGTAGGTTTCATTCAGCCGCCTCTCTTGTAGTGTAGTTGCCGCTGTTTTGTAAATACGTTTTCTGCGCCTTGTGTTTGTATCATATAAAGTTAATTTTCGTCATATTACTTCACATTCGTCGTCCTATGACTCGTGTGTGTGTGTGTGTGTGTGTGTGTGTGTGTGTTTGTGTGTGTGTGTGTGTGTGTGTGTGAACTACACGTCGACTGCCGAATCGACTAGCATCTTGAAGAGGTACAGAAGAATTGAAGAAAAAAAGGAACTTGCCCTTTACTGTCTCTTCCTCCTAAACGTATAAAGCCACCTAAAATGCTTGAGGCAGGACGTCGACCGACTTTTCCCGCTCGCCAAGCGCGCCTCACAGAATTCCCTTTAACGTCCCACATACGGCCAGGGGATACACAACCGACACCCCTAAGGGCGTAGAGCATGGCTCGCTGCACAGCAGGCCCGATTTTCTCTACTCACAGTCCCTACCACCTCTACTTTTACCGGCAAAAGTGTCCCCCCATCCTCACCTTGACCCAACGCATTCCTCATGCTGCGTGGTATAACACCAAGGAGAATCTCGATAGTGATCACTACATTATCGAGGTTCTATTCCTTGCACAGATTGCCAGACTGCTTTGAACAATAACCTTAATGCGGTACTCCTTTGGTGTATAGCCTTTGGTCTATGGAGACAAACAGAGAAAACCCGTTCTTCTCCGCGTAAATAAGAAAAATCTCCGTTGAAGGTATTGTATAAAATCAACGAATATCCCATGTTCAGGTTGATGAGTGTAAATGCCAAGGCGTTATGGTAACGAATAACATGAACTGGCCCAGTCACATCATCAAAATCTTTGAATGAGCCTTCAGAAAACTAGGTTTTCCGTGCTTTAAATTAAGGTCAGCCTCTGCCCATGCTAAGCAGGTAGCATACAATACGCTTATCAGACCTCAGCTGGAGTAAGTCTGTGTGGTGTGGGACCTTTACTTGAAAAAATACGTAACTCAAGTAGAAATAAAAGTAGTTCGTTTCATATTCAATTCATATGGAAGATTAGAACCACCATCGTCTCTAAATAGTGCTAACAACATTCTGACAATAAAAACCAGAATAATTTTCAGACTGCGGTTTCTGTGTCAGCTCTGCAATCCCTAATTTAGTATCAGCGCACAATTTTTCATTCATCCACGCGTGGGTCGTCAAACCCGACACTCCCATTATCACAACCTGGAAGCAATCTTTGCACGTACTAACAGATTCAAGAATTCTTTTTAACGCACTATGTTTCAGTAGAATGTACTTCCAAGAGTTGTTATTTTCGCTAATAACGAAACCGGTTTTGACGAACGTGTACGAAAATTCATGGGTCGATATTTGCTTCACTGTATGCTGATTCACTTTTTCCCAATCATGTGTTTGCACTGTACCCTGTTCGTTTTATATTTTGATTTGTTGCCAATGGCGGCGCTGAAATGCATTTTTTTGCGGCCTGTATTGCCCTCGTGCTTGGTCTCAATGACTGCAGTATGTTTTAAATAAAAATAAAACAAATCCGGCAAACCTCTTCGCCTAACTAAACCACGTCCAATTTCCCTTTCATCCTGTGTGGGCTAGCTTATGGAGCATGTTCTCCAGAGCCGGCTCTACCGGTATCTGGAGAATACCAACTCACCCCTTCGTGCATGGTTGGTTTCCGTCCGGGCTTGTCCAGTCAGGACGTCTTTCTACAACTGGAACATCACATTCTTGACTCCCCTACGGGCGCCAACAAGGCTTCCTCGGCGTCGAATTTACCAAAATTTGACAACGTTTCCCACGCAGCCATCCTAGAAGACCCCCACACTCTTAACGCAGGCCCGCGAATGTACAACTACATCCGCTACTTCCTCCCCGAGCGCACCGCACACTCAACCTGGGCGACAGCCTGCTTTTCGGTGTCTCACTGGGAGCGCGGGAGACGCCTCAGAATGCTGTTCTGTCTCCCCTCCTCTTCAATATATAGCCATTCTCCACTCCCCCACCACCTTGCCCATGTCTCCGACATACAATTTAGCTTGTGCGCTGATGACATCACTGCCTGGGGTAACCGAGGCAGTGATGGCGACATGGAAAACAACTTAAAATTGGCCCTCAACATAATCGACTCATACGTTCGCGCGCACGGCTTAGCCGGCTCCCATTCCAAATCACAAATTTTCCTCCATCGCCCCAGGCCGCCCGACCTAGCCAGACCACCCATATCACTCATGCTAGGTAATCACCCCATTCCCATAGTCTCCAAGATTCGCATCTTGGGCCTTATAGTTCTCTCCCATGGCGCGCACGTCGACACCATCATAGCTCTTCAGGCCCACACCCAGCAAGCCAATCGCGTTATGCGGAGCGTGGCTAACCGGCGCGCGGATCTCAGAGAACGAAACACACTTCGCCTAACACAAGCCTACATCGCGAGCCACACGGTGTACGTATTCCCCTACCTCATTTTAAAGCAAAAGGAGCGGGACCGCATTAACGCACTCCTCGGGAGCTGCAAAAGGTCGCCCTCCGTCTAACCCCACCACCTCTATTGCCCGGTTTCTCAAACTCGACACGACCAGCAAATTTGAGGAGCTGGCAAAAGCTACCCTAACAGCAAACAGGCTCTGCTCTCGTCGCTACCATAATCCCGATGATCCCCTCCAGACCTACACTCCCATCTCATCATCCCTCCACATGCACCCGAGCAAGACGGAGAAGTCCGAGCCAAAGCCTTGCACAACAGTACGACGACAGTTTAGAACTAGCCTACGTGGACGAGGCATAGTACTCGTCGGACTCACGTAGGCTGCCCTTTGTCATCGTTGCTGTTCGCGCTATTTATTCAACACCTGTGTCGAAAATTCTCCACAGTTATATGCAATAGGGAGTTTTAGGTTCTGCGCTTGAGAGGCCCGTCTACTTGCCTATGCGGACGATGGTGCCTTTTGTGTGTCTGATAGTGAAATTTTTACGGCTGTCTTGAAAATCACCCAGCTATTTTGTCCTCAAATTGGAAATTTATTAAACTCGGACAAAAGTGTTGATTTGTGGCATGGATTGTGAAACACCAGACCAGCTGTTTTCGAGAATGTACACTGGTTTCACAAAGTCAATCACATACCTTGTTGTGCCACTTAGCACCTATTGTGAAGGAGGGTGGGTTTGGGCCAGAAAAGCGGACGACATGAGAGAGCTAACCATCCGATGGAGTGAACGTTACCTGTCTGTATTCGCGCGTGCTACAATCTGCAATGTATATCTCGCTGCGAAAATGATATATATCTTGCAGAACATTTAATTGTACTGTAGACGAGCGAATATGCATAATTTTCACCCTGGATTCGCGACATTTATATGTGTCTCCAGTTAAGAGAGGACGTCACAAACGAATCTCTTTCGACGAGTAGGTGAAGGGAGTCTCGCCCGGTCTCACCTGTTTCTGCGCCAAGTGGTGCTACGGTTCATGCCTCTCCACGAATAAAGGCAACCTTTCCTCCAGTTTTATTGCGAAAGCTATACAACGCCAAATTTAGCCGCTCGTCGCTGTGTGCCCAGTCCATGTCCGGGTTCGTGTCGGTGTACGTGTGAGTGTCCGTGATCACCTCGCAGGTGCTGCCAACTTGGGTCTCTCGTGTCACTTTGGACGGTTATGTCAGAATCAGCCTGCCAGCGCCCTGTAATTTACGTTACCCCTATAAGCCACTAAGGTCAGTTCATATGGCTTGGTTAAAACGGGGCTTTATATGTGGGCTCGGAAAGAAGCAGGAGAAGAATAAGAAGAAGGAGAAGAAAAAGAAGAAGGAGAAGAAAAAGAAGAAGGAAGGAAGGACACCCGGTCACCCGCAGCTAATGCATCGCTCCATATTCGGTTTAGCAGCGTTCAACCTTTCAAATTGTTTTGTCCAGTTTATGTTGTCCAACGCATTGCCGGACATTAATGTGTCATCTGTCGAAGGTGGATGTTACGGAGCATCACGTAATCTGCGCAAGGTGGTTGCATCTTATCGCTTCCTAGTTACGCGTTTTTCTAGAGAGTATATGGCATCAATGAAGAGAAAAGTCTTATTAAAAGCTTTAGTTACACAGTTTTTCAAGTTCCCTTATATCGCTCATCTTTCACGGCCCAATCCGGAAGAAACGTCTTAAAGCGAATGAAAAAATGTGTGCCACGCCGGCAACGAAAACCTTCCTTCACCTCCACACAGGTACCCTGCCAGTAAAAACATGGCTGAACGAAAAAGGCATTTATGTACCTAAGAGGAACCCAGTGTTTCCTCTGCGAAGAAGAGAACATAGAACAGGTGTTTATTCACTGTAGTAATGCTGTCTTCTGCAACACACACTGAAGAAAGACCTCCCTATGACACTGCACGGGATTAGGTACTTTCCTGTGACGGACGCCGAAATACCATACGACACAATTTTCATAAAGTTTGCATGCAGTGTGGCGCAGTGTGGTCGCAGTGCATTGGCTTTCCGGCACTGCGACCCTTGGACCCGATGTGTGCACGAATATTTTGTATAAAGCATTGCGCAACTCTTAGAAGTCCCGATTGATAGAGGCTGCAGTGAAGAAACTGGCACCCTGTTTGAAAATCTGAGGCGAATAAAAACGTTATATTACACACTGCCAGTGAGGAGTACAATAGGTGTGTAAAAACATGGCGCGTAATTACTGAAATGTAATATTTCCTTTCCTTAACATTTTCCTTAACAATACCCTACTGAAAAATCCTGTATAAAATTAGTACAGGAATCGTATACAGGTTTACTCTACAGGAACTGGGATACAGGATTGGGGCTATTTCAGCAAGTTCCTGTACTACCCTGGAAAGTCCGGAATGAAACCACTCGGAGCTCTGATACCGGAATGGCCTATATGGTCGATGGCCCTCGTTTCCAGAAAGAAACGCGTCGCCAGGGTGGAAAAAGCATGCAACAATATAAAATAAAACGACTACATTTAAAATAATAAATAAAATAAAAAAAAAATAAAAACACTTTTACTATCAAATGTGGAATCGAACCTCGGTCCTTCAGACGGGCACCTTAACCACTACTCTACGGCGAGTTACAGTTACAGTGGTTATTATTCAGTATATGTAGCTACTTTTGCTCTTTCGTACTTTTATATTTTCCTTGGCAGTAGAATTTCTGAATATCTTTGCAGGCTATCACGAGGGTTAACAAATGTGCCGTATCTTTATAATGCGTCGCGTTATTGAAGGCAAACCGCAATATATCATAATTTGCTAGTGCTGATGTGTTTTTCATTGTCTACGAACGCTTGTAAGTTTTCCTACATACAGAGATATCCGGTGCACTACTACTTGTAATACTGGACGTTTTAGCTTCACGTGCTACCAGCGGAGCATCGATGTCAATGAATACACTTCCGACTGAGCGGTTTCAATATGTAAACATTCGAGAACGCGTCGCCCGGTGTGCGGCTATCTGCGCATCTTTCGATAGCCAGCGATGTTTGTTTATTTTTTCTCGAACAGTTTTTTGTCATCGCTAGCGAAACGATACGTTCGTGCATCTACGTTGTAGGCGGCAGATCTTCAGTCGCAGATATGAAGACGCACCGCAAGATCGTACGAGCTGCAGCGACTGTTGTACGCGCAAAAGCGACGCGACGCGCGTATGTGCTAGCTAGCGCACACTTCGACGGCTTCGCATTTTCGAGGTATTTGGGAAACGAAGCGTGCCCTTTATATGCAGAACAGTTGTATAATATGTTTGGTATCATGCTTATTTAGCGCGCTGGCGTGTCCGGCATGGTCATTCTGGTTGAGCTTCGTCTATCGGCCCGGCTTCTGTTCAGAAGCGGAATACTCTGCCCGGTATCAGTTCCAGAAATGACGCGTTCGTCCGCTTTCTGGTTAATTGATACAGGCTGAACACTACATAACACCACTACATTTGAAAAAGAAAAAAAAATGAAAAAGAAACAAAAAGAAAATAGGAAAGGAAAAAATTTACATGTGATTCGAACTTCTGTCTTTTCAGCCAGCAAGCACGCACTTCAACCACTACACCGCGGCAGGGCACGGCGATGGGTGTTATATATCTGCTTATGTAGTCGTGATTGCTCTTTTGTAGTTTGTGTATTTTTGTAGGGTGCCGAATTTGTGGTCGTAATTGGACGATCGCCCTTTAAACACGCTGCATCTTTTTCCTGGCTATCACGAAGGGTTATCCGTGTCCTGCATCTTTACAATGTATCGCTTTCTTGCAGACAAACCTCCGAATGTCACAATTTACTAGTGCTGACGTGTTTTGTCATCGTCTTCGAACGCATGCAATTTTTGCTACATATAGACATATGCAGTGCACCAACACTTGTAATACTGCTTGTTTTAGCTTCACCTGCTCCCAGCGGAGCCGCGACGTCAATGAATTTACTTCTGACCAAGTGTTTTGCATGCGTAAACACTCGAGGAAGCGACTCCCGATGTCCGGCTGACCTGTGCATATTTCGATGGTCAGCGATGTTTCATTTATTCTCGAGCGTATTTTATCCGCGCTAACGAAACGCTACGTTCTTGCTTGCACTTTCGCGTTGAAGGTGGCAGATCTTCAGTCGCAGATTATGAAGATGCACCGCAAGATCGTACAAGCTGCAGCGACTGTTGCACACGCAAAACAAAACGCGATGCATGTATGTACTTGGTAGCGCACACATCCACGGCTTCATATCTTCTAGGTATGTACGAAACAACGCGTACTCCACATATACAGAAAAGTTTTAACATATATTATGTATGGTTTCATGCTAATTTAGCGTGAAGGCATGTTCCGACGTGGTCATCCTGGCTGAGCTTCACGATCCGCCCGAGTTGTTACTGAGAAGCGGAAATACTCTGTCCCGTATCAGTTTCAGTCATGTCGGATTTGTCCGGTTTCTGTTAAACCGGACATGACCTGTCCTGTATATGAGCTCAATACAGGACTGGTCCGCCCTGTTTCATATCCATACCGGACTGGGATGTCATGTATAAGATGCATATTGGAAATGGTCTGGACTGTATTTATTAACTCTATACCGGATTGGACCGTCCGGATTGAGATTCATACCGGACATGACCAGTCCGATATAAACCCGTTTAAGCTTCATACAGTACTGGTCACACTGGTATCAAATTTATACGGGATAATACAGGACCGGTTCAAACCCGTTTGTCGCGATTTGGGATTTTTCACTAGGGTATGTACTATAATATATTCTATTGTACTTTACTCAACCTGCGGATGAGGCTATGACGGGTATATTATTATATAGTTAGATTTTCTCGTTCATATTTTGTACATTTTTTTTTGTTGTACAAATTGTGGCCGTAATTCACTGATTGCCCTTGAAACACGCTGAATATATTTTCCTGGCTATCACGAGGGTCCCCAATGTGCCGCATCTATATAATGCACCGCTTACTTGCAGACGAGCCTCACATCGTAATTTCCAGGTGCTGATATGTTTTCCTATCGCCTTCGAACACATGTAATTTCTGCTACATACAGAAATATCCGGTGCATTAATAATTGTAATACTGCGCGTTTTAGCTTAACGTGTTGCCAGCAGAGCAGTGAAGTGAATGAAGAGACCCTCCACTGAGTATTTTGCATACGTGAACACAGAGGAAGCATCACATGATATGCGGATATATGTTCATATTTCGATGGTGAGCGATGTGTTGCATTTATTCTCGAGCCTATGTTTGTTCTCCCAAACAAAGTCCTTCTTTCCTGCTTGTACAACCGCATTGAATTCCGCAGATTATCAGTCGTAGATATGAAAATGCTTCGTAAGATCGGACGACCTTAGCTACTGTTGCTCGCGCGAAAGCAGCGCGAGGTGCGCATGCACTTGCTAGCGCAAACTACGGCGGCTTCATATTTTTGAGGTATTTGGGAAACAACGCATATTTCAGATATACAGGAACGTTGTAACACATATATGTACGGAGTAATGCTTATTTAGCTCGCCGACACGCTCCGCCATGATCATTCTGGTTGCGTTTCATCGATCGGTCCGGCTTGAGTTGCGAATCGGAAATACTCTGTGCGGTATCAGTACCATATATGACCGGTTAGTCTGGTTTCAGTCACATCGGACATGGTCGATCCGGTATTATTCTATACCAAAGTGATCTGTGAGGACTGAGAATAATATCGGACATAACCTGCCCACTATAGGCCTATTTAAGCTTCATACGGGACAGGTAACACTAGTATGAGATTTGTACGGGATAATACAGAACTAGTGAAAACCGATTTGGCGTTGGTTTTCGCAATACGGGATTTTTCCAACTGAGTATGAACTGGTGAGGCAAGTTTTCGACACTAAAGCCTGGTTTCGTACCAGCAATACAGTCCTTCCAGTAGAGGCTTTTTCTGCCATACCTTGAACACGCCATCGTTCACGGGTATCTTCAGCGACCTCTCATAAGGAGACACGCCGGGGTGCATCCAGTGCAGACACAGTTTGACATACTGGCTTTCAGAGACGATAATTGTACACCCCCTTTCACCTGCATTTCCTACACGGCGAGCAGTCACTTGCTTCGGAACTGCTAAGTATCACCGCCCAAACGTCACTTACCTGATATTTCCTAAGTGCAATAACGTCAGGGAGAGTTCCGTTGTTAGCCAGGGCGTCTCGAAACTCATAAACCTTGAATACGCGAAGCCTCACATCACCGTGAAGAAAAGGAATGTTTAAGAGAATCCATCTCGTAGGAGGTGTTGGTAGAATAACCTGACAGCCGCTGTCTAATGCTGCACTAATCCTTTTTCGCAATGGCAAGAGCCGCTATCCCCACTTCGGTGCATCCTATTCTACCCGCGTCCGTTAGCGTGCAAGACCGGTTAAAAGCGGTTAGAACCGCAAAAGCTTAGAAAAGGTATATTTCTCCTTATCTCGTCGACTTTGGTGTTTCGCATTTCATACATTGTCGCTATAATTAACCGATATTTCTTTAAACACGCGGAATTGTTCCTTGCTACTGTAGAGTGTTACCAATGTCCCACATCTTAATAATGCATCCTTCTATTGCAGGCAAATCTCAGGATATCCTCATTTACTAGAGCTACGTGTTTTGTAATCATTTTCGAACACTATAAATTTTATACATAAAGAAATTTCCGGTACAATAATGCTTGTAATATTGCATATTTTAACTTTCCAAGATGCCAGTGGAGGAGAGACTTCTTCATAATCTTCCGACTAAGCGTTCTGTATATGCAAACCCTAAATGAAGCGTAGCCCAATATGTGGCTATATATGCATATTTCGATGTGGAGCAATGTGTTGCACTTATGCTCGAGCGAGCCCATTTTTACGGTTGCTAGGAGATTGCTACGTTCTTCCTCGCACTGTCGCGAATTGAAGGCTCTTCTACCACGCATATATGAAGATACACCACAAGATCTGACGAGGTGCAGCGACTGTTGCAAGTGTAAAAGCAATGCGATGTGCGTACTTGCTACTTTATCTTTCGATGGCTTCATATTTTCGAGGTATTTGTGAAGTAACGTGTGCTCCACATATACAGAAGAGTTGTAACCTATATTGTGGATATTTTCATGCTTGTTTAGTGCGCTGGCATGCTCTAGCAAGATCACTCTTGTTGGACTTCATCGATTGGTTTGTATCAATAACTGGTTGGTCCGGTTTGAGTAAAACCGGGCATTGTCTGTGCAGTATATGAGCTCCATATTGACAGATCAGTCCGGTTTCAGATCCAAACCGGATCAACATGTTCGGTTTGAGATATTACCGGAAGTTCTCGGTCGAGTATTAGCTCCATAACGATGCCAGATTTATGACACGTCCTTTTTGAAGCAACCTCCGTTCCGATTAGTAGTCTTGTTTTAGGGCAGCAGCAAAATAAGGATATCCTGTTTAGAAAAAAATGCAGCAAAGTACAGTCAGACCAGAAGCATTTGACAAGTTTACGGCAGCAACTCTAAAACATAGCTATCAAAATTCAAAGATACTGAACGCGAAGACGTTAGACTTGAAAACAGAATGTCAAGGCCGAAGTAGCCGTTCTAGTTTAAATGCCTCTGCAGCATTTGAAACTATGCGAGGCAAATAGGCACCACGTGTTTAGCTTGTGATTGATGGAGTTAGTTTACTCTGATCGTTAGTGGTGGTCTTGATGGCCTGAAAGTCGAAGTTCGGAGAAATGTTGAGATGATAGTAGAGACATTGACCTGACACGTTTACGTTTATAGTTTTTGTGCATACGACCTGGAATGAGAAGGAAGTATTCCACTGTCGACATTGCCCAGAGCTAAACTGAATAAACTTGTGTATTCAGATCACAAGCCGCATCAAGCGAAGTATCTATGCTATAACAATAAGCAAGCCTCATTGCAAATTGAGCGGCATGCATCGCGTGCTCGGAACTCTGATCCGACTCTGTCTAGTGGCTAAGGCAACATTTCCTAAGCTCTTTTTTAGTCTCAGGCACTTAACATTTATGCGCCATATTATTTTTAATCACCTTCCCGGTTCCTGGCTTGCAAAGTGTTAGGCTTCGCACGAAAAATATAAAAAGGAAGTGAACAATACGTAGCGCGTGCAGCACTTTCGCCCTCCGCGGCTGTAAACGAAATGAACAAAGCAGCGTCTATGACGAGTAAGAAATTTTGAAATGCGGAAAGGTCGTTAGCGTCTTTTGAGTGAATCATAATCAATTATTCTACACGCTATATGCAAATTCAGATAAGCCCAGCGAAAGCGAAAAGAGAAGGACAACGAAATTCCAACCGCCGAGAGCGCGCTGGGATATATTACGAATCAGCAGTGTCAAGGAGGCGTCAGTCAAAAATAACGCCCTCCCCGTAATATTGTTTTACTTCAATAATCAGTATACGGCGTGGAGATTGTAACCGTTCTAACATCGACTATGGTAAATGTACTGTACTTCGCTCAGTGTGAATCCTGCCAGTAAATAGCGAATTCTTTATAAATCAAAATCTTACATAGGTGTATACAGATTTGTAACGAAGTCTCTAGAAGCTTCATATTGGTGGCATTTCTGTTCACATGACAAATGTTGGCGTGGAGTTAGTGTTCCCTAACTTTTTCGCTTCACTCTGCTCTATTCGCCGCGGGATTAACTTAGATATGGCGCCATCGTCGCTTTACAGTGTTGATCGGCATCCAGAGGCGCTCGCAAAGTGTAGAGGGTCGGTTTGTTTTCGACTTTATGCCGACTCTTCTGATCAAGGAAATGTACAGTCTTTGTCAAAAATATATGGCCAAAGGGTTTTGCTTCTAAGCCTCGTAACGAAGCTAGCTACGCATCCGCAGCGCACGAAATCTCATAGACGAGAAATCTAGTCCTCACTCGTTTCTATGATTAACTCCATATACCAGTAGTGCTTCCAGTAGCCTAGTTAGAGCGCTTAGAAGCAAACCCCTTGGGCTGTATATGTTTGACAAAGACTATAGCTTCTGGAATGTATGAGCTACGTACTGTTTAGAGTGTTAGAAAGTTTTAGAAAAGCACGGATTTGGCCAATACTGCACAATAGAAGCACGAAATACTGGGAAAAAGCGCGCAGTCACCCCTGTTTAGGATTTGCTGACGTCATTTCTCGCGTGTTTTTTGTAGCGAGCAGAAAATAATATTTCAGTGGCGTCATACCTTGGTATGATAGCTCCTTTTTTTGCTCACCACTTCACTGGTGTGCTCGTGTCCTACAGGCAACTGGAGGATGTGATGAACATGAACGGAATCACCTTATATTCATTTAAACTTGCAGTTGTTGTAGTAGGCAGTAGCCAATTGCAGTGGCTAGTCTTGGATACCCCTTTATGGATCACTGACTTGTCGTGGCGGAGGGGCTTGCGAAACTCGATGAAGTCGTGCGTTCTGCTGTGGAAGGCCACCCACGATAGACAGGTCTCGACAGAGAGTTCTGACAAAATGGGATTCACTGGTAAAGGTAATGGCAACCCACTCCAGTATTTCCTGCCAAGAAAACCCTATGGCCAGTCACAAAAGCATTAAGGATAGGGCGCCGGAAGATGAGCCCTCCAGGTTGGAAGGCGTCCCACATGTTTCTGGAGATGAAGAAAGGGCGATGCCTAGTAGCTCCAGGACGAATTAAGCAGCTGGGCTAAAGCCAAAAGGACGCTCAGTTGTGGATGTGTCGGGAAGCGACCGGAAAGTCCGATGTTTCAAGAAGATATATCACATAGCAACATGGAATGTAACATCATTGGCGCAAGGTAAACTAGATGTCGTCAAGCGAGAAATGGACAGATTGAACATTGATATCTTGGGTATCAGCGAGCTAAAGTGGACCGTAATGGGAGAATTTAATTCCGGCGACTATTATGTCTTTTATGGTGGGCACGAATCCAGGAGAAATAATGGAGTCGCTCTCATAGTAAACAGAAGAATGGGCAAAGCAGTGCTAGGGTACAACCCCCAAAACGACCGACTGATTTCACTTCGGATCCAAGGTCACCCTTTCAACATAACAGTTATCCAAGTCTATGCACCAACCACTACTGCTGAAGAAGCTGACGTTGAGAGATTTTATGCTGACCTGCAATGCCTTTTAGACCGCACTCCATCATCAGACGTCCTTTTTCTCATAGGAGACTGGAAGACTGGAATGTGAGTGATGAAATATCTGGAAAACAGGCAAGTTTGATCTCGGTGGTCCAAATGAAGCTGGGCAGAGGCTAGTAAAGTTTTGTCAAGAAAACAACCTGACCATAGCGAATACTCATTTTCAACAGCACAAGAGGCGCTTGTAAACATGGACTTCACCGGACGGTCTGTACAGTAATCAGATTGATTATATTCTTTGCCGGCAGATGGAGAAGCGCTATACAAGCAGTAAAAACAAGGCCTGGGCCCGATTGTGGCCCCTATCATCAGCTTCTTGTTGCCAAATTTAGGCTTCGATTGAGGAAAACGCAGAAAATTAGAAGGCCTTTCAGGTATGATCTGGATCAAATTCCATCAGAATATTCTGTGGAAGTGAGGAATCGATTTAAAGAATTAGATCTAGAAGGCAGAGAGCCTGAAGAAATGTGGACTGATGTTCGTGATATAATACAAGAAGTTGCTACTAAAGCAAAAGAAATGCAAGAAAGCAAACAGGTTAATGAAAGAGGGATTGCAAATAGCTGAGGAAAGGAGGATGCCAAAAGTTATTGGGGAAAGAGAAAGATACAAGGTTCTCAATGCGGATTTTCAGAAAAGAGCAAGGAGAGATAAGAATGCCTTCCTGAACTTACAATGCCAAACTGTTGAGGACAACAGCCAATTGAGGAACACAAGAGCTCCGTATAAGACAAAAAAATATCAAAGGTAGCTTCTGTGCAAAGCTGGGCGTGATATAGGACAAAATAGGCAGGGACTTGGCTGAAGCCTCAGAGATAAAGAAGAGGTGGCAGGAATACACAAAAGAACTAACTGTAAAAGAAGGCCCCAGATGTGGAAACCCAACACAAGACGGTTGTGATTACTGATGTCGAGCCGGGAATCCTGAAGAGTGAAGTTGAATGGGCCTTAGCCAGCCTTGCTAAGAACAAAGCTAGTGGAATTGATGGCATTCCAGCTAAATTGCTATAAAACGTCAACTATGATGCTGCTAATGTTCTGTATACATTATGTCAGCAAATTTGGACAACCCTATATTGGTCACCGTATTGGAGGAGGTCAGTTTACATCCCCATTTCAAAGAAAGGCAGTGCTAAAGATTGTCCCAACTACCGCACGATCGCGCTTATTTCGCATGCTAGCAAGGTGATGCTGAAACTCCTCCAAGGTAGGCTGCAGCAGTATGTGAATCGGGAGCTTCCGGACGTGCAAGCTGGGTTTCGCAAGGGCACAGGAACTAGAGACCAGATTGCCAAGCTTCACTGGATCATGATAAAAGCAAGAGAGTTTCTGAAAGCCATCTACTTCTGCTTTATTGATTATGCGAAAGCGTTTGACTGCGTAGATCGCAGCAGATTGTGGCAAGCTCTCCAAGAGATGGGAGTTCCAATGCACCTCATCTGTCTCCTCAGGAGCCTCTATGAAAGACACCAGGCCACAGTCAGAACTAGGCGTGGTCTTGCTGATTTGTTTCCGATTGAGAAAAGAGTGAGACAAGGCTGCATACTGTCGCCCTGCCTATTTAACCTATATGCTGAGTTCATGACGAAGGCTGGTCTGGACGAGTCTTCAGCTGGAGTGAGGATTGCTGGAAAACGTATCAACAACCTTTGATATGCAGATGATACCACTTTAATTATACTCCCCTTTCGGTTAGCTGGCCGTTCCCTACTCTATTAATTACTCCCCAGTCTTGAAGCCGTTCATTACAATTCCCAAGCGCGGCACGAAACACGACACCTTTCCCGCTCCCTCAGTGGCTAACGGGAGACCCGTTCAGGCACAAGGGGGGATGGGATAATGGCAGAAAGTGAAGTGGAACTCAAGAGATTTCAGATGTGCGTACAAGAAGACAGTGAGACGTTTGAGCTTAAAATGAACATTAAAAAACAAACATCATGGCGTCTTGCCCTATCAAGTCCTGGAACATCTATGGACACGAAGTGGAAGCTTTGACAGATTTTCTCTTGGCTTCCAAGAATACCCCGGAAGGAGACTGCAGCCATGAAATCAGGAGACGCCTGCTTCTGGGAAAGAGAGCCGTGGCTAGCCTTGACCGCCTAATAAAGAGCAGATACATTAGACTGCCAACCAAGATCCGTATAACTCGTGCTATGGTCTTTCCAGTTGTGATGCACGGATGCGAGAGTTGGACTCTGAAGAAGGCTAACTTCCTAAGAATTGACCCGTTTGAGTTGTGGTGCTGGCGGAGACTCTTGAGAGTTTCTTGGACTGCCAGAAGATCAAATCAGTCGAGATTGTCGATCATAAACCCTGACTGCTTATTGGAGGGTCAAATTCTAAAGCTAAAGCTCAGCTACTTTGGTCATCTGATGAGAAGAGAGGAGTCGCTGGAGAAAGATTTGATGTTGGGAAAGATTGAGGGTCACCGGAGAAGGGGTAGGCAGCAATCGCGATGGTTAGATAGGACCTTCGAGGCGCTGCAGATGAAGTTATGCGGTGATAAGAAGATAGTGAGAGACTGGAAAGCGTGGCATGATATGGTCCAAAGGGTCAGGAAGAGTTGGACACGACTGAACTACTGAACTGAACTGAGTCTGGGATAATCTGGGGGCTTTGCTGTGCGCTCGCGGAAGCTAGCAGAAGCTTCGGCGCGGCTCGTGCGGCGCAGTTACGCTTACGCCGGGCTCGAATGAAGACTGTGTTTATTAGCAGCTCTCGGGTTTCGTCGGCTACTGCTCAACATGATGTCAGAAGTAACACGACGCCCACAGTAAGCCAACCCGGGGCCCCTTCCTGTCACACAACCACCCCTTCTACGTCGGTAAACGTCAAAGCAGCGTCTACGGCTTGGACTTCACGGTCGGCACATGGCATCCTTCGTCATTCAGCCGCCCGAGGCCTTCTGCTTCACGACTCCTGCTGAGTGGGCGGAATGGAGGTAGCGGTTCGAGCGTTTTTACACGGCTTCTGGTCTCTGCGACAAGTCAGCGTCACATCAGGTAGACACGCTCTTTTGCTTGATGGGCGACCAGACCGAGGACATTTTCGGAACATTCAAACTCTCCGAAGGGAACGCCAAGAACTTACAGGTTATCCTGAAGCAGTTCGACAATTACTTCATTCCGCGGCGAAACGTGATCGTTAAACGAGCACGCTTCAAAAAGAGGTTCCAGGATGACGGCGAATCCGTGGAAGGTTTCCTGACTGCGCTTCACACGCTTGCCAACCATTGCGAGTATGGCACCCTCCGAGAGGAACTGGTTCGAGACAGGCTGGTCATCGGTATTCAGGATAAGAAGTTTTCTGCGAGACTGCAACTTGCGCTGATCTTACCCTTCAGAAGGCGCTTGAGTCCATCAGGCAGGTCGAAAGCGTACGTCAACAACAAGCGGAGCTTCACTCAGAAACGCTGATCGTCAACAAAGTTGCAACAGGTAGGCAGCAAGTCAAGCATCCTACAAACGCTACTTATGTCAACGACGGCCGATCGCAGTCTGAACCAAGGCCACATCTACGTGCACTTGACGATGTTCCGACAATGTGTCGTTGGTGTGGAAAAGACCGGCACCCGGGTTCACTACGCCCAGCGCGGTCACAGGTATGCACGTACTGCCACAAGAAGGGCCATTATGCATCTATCTGCATGTCACGTCGGGCTGACATCGTTGAAGCGTCAGGATCTGACAGCGAACAGGCATTTCTTGGAACGGTCTCGTCCTTCGATACATCGACATTGGAGACGACTGTCCTCGTACAAGGCCAACCTGTCAAATTCAAGATCGACACAGGCACCGAAGAGTTGTGGGCAATTCTTCTGCCCGAGGGATGCGCACGACAAACACACAGTGGGCCGTATGACAAACATCTTTAATCTCACAGGGATCGTCGAAGTCGGTGCTAGGTCGTCGTCCGGGGGGCTGTGGCCTGCGGGTCGTCTTCCGTGCAGAAGCTCCAGGCGCGAAGCAGGAGCGAAGCAGGAACGAGGAGGCAGGGACCAAGAGAGGTCGAGACGGCGGCGCGCGCCTTCTTTTGTAGCCCCCTCGCGCGGGACCGGTTATCCCCGAACGAGCGGGGAGAGGGAAACAGGCCGCGCGCAGGGAGCATTGGGATAGTGGCGCGGCCTTCGAATGCGCGGCGCGCACGGGCCTTACGGATGCGTGGTGCAGGGCCCCACAGAGTCTGTACTCCCTCCCGCAATTTTCAGCATACTTCGACACCAGCCTCCGCTGTCGTGTGCTCCGCGTCAGCTTTACGGTCCTGATGGGAGGCTCATCGCAGCCAAAGGCATAGCACGTCTTCTACTCTCCTACCGTGGACATGAAACGCTGCAAGACGTCTACGTCCTGGAAGATGTCCACCATCCTCTACTGGGCAAGCCCGCCATCAAAGACTTGCAGATGCTAACCTTCGTCAGCACCATTGCAAAGGTGAGCCCCAAGAGACGAATTTCCTTCTTTGTTTCAAGGACTCGGCAAGCTACAGAGAGTGCACAGCATTTAATTACGCGAAGGAGCGAAACCATTCGCTTTGAGCTCCCCTCGCCGCAAACCAATTCCGCTCTACAAGAAAACAAGGCTTGAACTGCAGCGAATGAAAAAACTTTGCGTCATTTCACCTGTGGATGAGCCGACTGAATGGTGTGCGCCTATGGTGGTAGTCCAAAAACCAACCGGTGATGTTAGAATCTGTGTGGACTTCACTGAACTCAACTGTCATGTCCTGAGAAAGTGGCATCCAATCCCGTCCGTCGAGAATACACTCGGGCTACTTCACGGAGCAAAGGTGTTTTTAAAGCTCGATGCCAATTCAGAATTCTGGCAGATACCGCTCAGTGAAGACAGCAATAAGTTTACTACCTTCATCACTCCATTCGGGAGATTTTCCTTCAACAGGCTACAGCTTGGCATCGCGTCCGCTCCCGAGCACTTCCAGAAGCAGATGTCAAATATTTTGGAAGGCGTCAGCAGAGTGGTGTGCTATATGGACGACATTCTTATCTGGGGCTCAGACGTAACAGAGCACGACGAGACACTTCGCATCATTCTTCAACGAATAAAAGAGGCAGGTGTCACGTTAAACGAGAACAAGCGCCTGTTTCACCTCGACCAGCTCACATTCCTAAGTCACAAGCTTGATCAGTACGGAATCAGACCCGACGAGAAAAAGGTTGAAGCCATATTAAAAATGAATAGTCCAACTAACATAAGCGAGTTGGAAAGGGTGCTCGGAGGAGCTACATATCTTGCCCGGTTTGTTACCAAACTTGCCGACTAGCTCAAGCCGCTTACTTGCTTGCTGTCAAGAAAGTACGACTTTGTTTGGGACCTTCCTCAACAGCAAGCGTTCGGCAAATGGAAACAGCTACTTTCATATCGCCCAGTGCTAGGGGTATACGATCCTGCTAAGGAGACAGTGGTCAGTGCAGATGCTTCTTCATTTGGACTGGGAGCAGTGATTCGACAGAAACAGGCCAGTGGCAAATTTTAAGTCATTGCCTCAGCCTCCCGGCTTTTATCTGACACTAAAAAACGATACGCTACAATAAACAAAGAGGCTTTTGCCTTGGTTTGGGCTTGCGGAAAGTTCAAGGACTACGTGGTCGGCAAGTAATTTATACTCGAAAGAGACCTCAAGCCACTAGGCACCTATCTTTGTTGAAAAAAACCTTGATGACCTTACATCACGGCTGCAAAGATTTAAGATGCGAATGATGAGGTATCAGGCCGAAGTGACATACGTCCCCGGGAAAGACCTCCTCGCGGCCGATACGCTTTCTAGAGCACCTTTGCAGGAGACTGGCGACATAGAGCTAGAGAGCGATGTCGAAGCTTTCGTCCGCTGCATGAGAACAACTCTTCCCATCAAGCAGCACTGCCTTGAGTGGCTAAAAGAAGCCCAGAAATTAGATTGCGTGTGCATATATCTCCGAGAACACTGCACAAGAGGCTGGCCTTCAATATGAGATTTGCCCCTGGACGTACGTAAGAGCTTTCTACGCGCATCGTCAACAGCTCACCGTAGAAGATGATTTGCTACTCTACGCAACACGCGTGGTCGTACCACTCACGTGCAGGAAAAAAATTTAACGGCTTTTGCAAGAAGGTCACTTCGGCATCACGAAGACACAGGCCCACGCAAAGGACTCCGTTTGGTGGCCTATAGTGGCCAAAGACATCAAAACCACCGTAAAACATTGTCAAGAATGTGTCAAGACGTCCAGCAACCGCAAAATGCCCCTTCAGAGCACTAAATTTCGGTCAAGACCATGGCAGAGAGTTGCAATCGAACTTTTCTTGTTCAATAACCACTGGCGGTTGATTGTGACTGATTACTACTCCAGATACCCGGAACTGACTCATCTAGAGAAGCTATCATCGAATGAAGTGATCAATCACTGCAAATCAATTTTTGCCCGACACGGCATTGCAGAAGTGGTGGTCTCCGACAATGGTCCGGAGCTCTCGTCCTCTAACTTCACCAAGTTTGCTCAAGAATACGAATTCAAACACATCATATCAAGTCCACACTACCTTCAAACCAACAGACTCGCAGAGGCTGCTGTGAAAATTATCAAAACTTAAATGAAGAAGACTCAAGACCCGTACCTGACCCTCTTATCCTACAGGGCGACTCCACTAAAGAATGGCTACAGCCTCTCTCAGCTATTGACGGGGAGGCGGTTACGGACAAAGCCTCCTCTTATTCCCGGAACGCTTGTTCCCCATTTGCCAGAGGTCCCTAAACTAAGGAATTTTAAAACCCAATACCGCGAACAGCAGCGATAAGAAATACAATACACGACATGGCGTGCGGTAACTTCCCAGCCTTCTGGGAGGGGATGAAGTATAGGTGAGGGACGTAAAGCGAAAAAGAACGTGGTGGCACCCTCGGGCGAGCCTAGATCGTTTATGGTTGACACCGGAGACGGCACTGTGCTGCGAAATCGGACCCATCTTGTCCCTTTTCTCAAGTGTGCGGCAGAGAAGCAAAAGAACCAAGACGTCTATGAGGCATCTCTACATGAAGACACACATGAATGTGACGGCGCGGAAGTAACGCTCCCGGAGATTTCAGTTTCTCCAAGAGATTCACAAACAGCTTGCGCTGACGCCACTCACCAGCACACAAAGTGTGGACGTAGCGTCATTCCGCCCAAGAGATTGTTTCTCTGTCAGGGGAGACGTTGTAGTAGGCAGTAGCCACTTGCAGTGGCTAGTCTTGGATAATCTGGGGGAAGCTGCTGTGCGCCCGCGGAAACTAGTAGGAACTTCGGCGTGGCTCGTGCGGCGTAGTTAGGCTCACGCCGGGATCGAATAAAGACTGTTAGCAGCTTTCGGGCTTCGTTGGCTACCGCTCAACAGTAGTCCCCTCCGATATCCTACCACCCGACCTCCATTTTCACCTCACGAGCCTTGCCACACGTCGCCGGCCATACAGCGAGCTGGGCGCTGCCATCCTGGTATAATTTGTGATATCACACTGCTCGTTACCCCTCTATGATGCGACAGCCCTTCTTTCGCTGCCGCCAGTATTTGTACCCGAGCAGCTTCGCTGGCTTTTCAGGCTGCATGCTCCGTGCACAAAATGGTGGAGCGGTTACTGGCTACCACCCTCTGCCGCCTGCCCAGCGCCTCGAGTGACGTCATCATCAGCGCAGAAGGCCTAATCAAAGTCGAGGGCTTGCCTGTCCCTGCACCCATCCACTCACCCAACTGTCTTGTACTCGGAGGTTTTCCCCGGCAGTCCGCTGCGCAGTGTATGGAGTAGTTGCAACCTCTGACATTCCCGGCTCGGTTCCCTCGAGAAGATCCAGTCGTCATGCTACATTTGAGATGAGGAACGGAGGCATTCGTCGGTGGCACCCACATTTTTAAAGGAATACGCTTTGCTTTTTTATATCAGCAGCTTCTTGCATGAGCCTCAATAAATGCAGAGCGATGTCCTCACACCCAGTGACCCCGCGAATACCAACAACAGTGACACAGTTTCTAGCTCGCTCTGCCCCTCCATCATCGTGCACACTCATTCTCGGGCTCGGCCCAGTGACGGCGTCTCTACACTGGTTTCATGTAAACTCCGTTTTGTATTATTATATATATAAATATATTTTTTTAGTTATTGTAATAGAGTCTTTGAACAGGGCGCTACGCCGTCAATAGTCAATGGAACGTTCTGCGATCAGTCGTCGCACTTCTGTAAGCGCACGCACGAGCGTCGGAGAGCTTCGCCGTTGTTTTCTTTCCTGACCGTCACGCGCGTTGAACATGGTTGTCGTTCTCTTCAGAGCATCAGACGCTGAACATATCAGAGCCGAATACCTGTTTTACAACTTCCCCCGGGCGAAAAGATGCCATCCTAGCGGATTATGGCAATGTGATGATGGCAGGGTCGTAGTAAGGTTTCAGGCGGTTACTGTGAACTATTTCGCGATTTGGTCTCCGTATCGGCGTGTCGGTCTTGACAAACTCCTTCGTCAGTACAACGGCCCTTATCGGCCCTTATATATATTGTTGTAGAAGATCTTGAACAGGGACATACGTTGCCAACAGTCAATAGAACGTTCTGCGATCTGTCGTGAGACGTGTCAGCACACGTACGAGCGTCGAAGCGAGCTTTGTTGTCGTTTTCATTCCTGCCCGTCACGCGCGTTGAACGTGCTGGTCGTCGTTCTCTTCAGCAATAGGCGCTGAACATAGCAGAGCCCAGTACCTGTTTTACAACTTCCCCCGGACGAAAAGACGCCATCCTGGCGGCTCATGGCGACGTGACGATGGCCGGATCGTAGTAAGGTTTCATGCGGTTACTGTGTACTATTTCACGATTTCGGCGACGGTGGTCAGTGGATCGCGTAAGGGGTTCGATGAGGTAGTTGACGGGGGATGTTTGCTTGACAATACGGTAGGGGCCCTGATACTTGCTCAAAAGTTTGGATGAAAGGCCGGGACTGGAGGAAGGCACCCATAGCCAGACCAAAGTGTCTGTACGGTAAGTAGGAAGAAGTGCAGATTGACCTCGTGTGGTTTTCTGCTGTTGCTGGGCGTGAGAAGTGAAGGACCGGGCAAGCAGGCGGCATTCTTCAGCATAAGCTGCAGCTTGTGCGACAGTCGTGAATTCGGAAGAATCCGGTCGGTAAGGGAGAATGGCGTCAATGGTACAACAGGGCTCACGACCGTACAGGAGGAAGTATGGCGAGAATCCAGTGGTTGCTTGAGTGGCAGAGGTATAAGCGAATGTGACGAATGGAAGAACGCGGTCCCAGTTGGAGTGGCCGGAAGCGAGATACATTGCCAGCATGTCGCCCATGGGGCGGTTAAAACGCTCAACCATTCCATTTGTTTGCGGATGGTACGCGGAGGTGGCGCGGTGAACGATTTTGCATTCTCTAAGAACAGCTTCGACAACTTCAGAAAGGAAGGCGGGGCCTCTGTCACTCAGCAATTCTTTGGGAGCCCCGTGGCGAAGAATGATGTGATGGAGGATGAAGGCGGCAATGTCTTGGGCTGCAGCAGATGGCAAAGACGCCGTTTCAGCGTAGCGTGTGAGATGATCAATTGCAACGATGATCCAGCGATTGCCTGTTGATGTGCTAGGAAGAGGGCTGTACAGGTCGATTCCCACGCGCTCGAAGGGATGAGCTGGGCAGGTCAGCGGCTGCAGAGGAGCGGCGGGCTGGCGAGGTGGGTGTTTTCGGCTCTGACACTCTTGGCAGGACTGTACCAACCGACGAACATAACGGTACATCCCACGCCAATAGTACCGCTGTCTCAGGCGAGTGAAGGTTTTCAATAAGCCGGCGTGGGCACACTGGGGATTGTCGTAATAATGGGAGCAAATCACAGAGTGCAGATGGGTCGGAATTACAAGCAGCCACTTTCTACCATCCGGAAGGTAATTTAATTCCTACGGTAGAGGTGCTCGTCTCTGATGACGAAATGGTGAGACTGGCGACGGAAGCGCGGCAAGGAGGTCGTGAAGCGCGGCCCGATAAAAATGCAGGAGTGAAGCAATTCATGCGTCTTTGCGTTGCTCGGAAGTCATATCGGTGGGCATGTCGGTGGGATGTAGAACGGATATAGCAGGAGTGGCTTCAGACGGCAAGGGAGAACGTGAGAGAGCATCAGCATCGGCATGTTTACGGCCAGAGCGATAGATGACGTTAATGTCGTATTCCTGGAGTCTCAGAGCCCAACGGGCCAGTCGACCAGAAGGATCTTTCAAAGAAGACAGCCAGCAGAGGGAGTGATGATCGGTGACGACATCAAAAGAACGCCCATATAAGTAGGGGCGAAATTTTGCTATTGCCCAGATGATAGCGAAACACTCTTTCTCGGAGATGGAATAGTTTGCTTCAGCTTTTGTTGCGGTCCGACTGGCGTAAGCAACAACATACTCATCAAAGCCAAACTTCCGCTGAGCCAGTGCTGCGCCGAGGTCGACGCCGCTGGCACCAGTGTGGAGCACCTGTGCCTTCAAACCACACTTTCGAAAACATTCGGGTCATTCTCCTTCAATCAGGCTTCCAAACAAGTCGACAAAGAGAACAAAGAGAATCGTACTTCATACACAAATTTCAGACTCTAACCCATGGAATTAATGAAACATTGGGCAACTTTGCCTTTCTGAAAAGCCTACATAACTAATAGACGAGGCCTTGATCTCCATTTGCCCGCTCCTAAGAATTTCCTCCTTCTCACGCAAACTATACAGTTCGTTTTTTAGCTCCTTGGCCTCCCCCCTCTGGTCAGTTTTCTATCCCGCAACAAAAGTCTTCACTTAGGACACGCTCGCGGGAACGACTTGACACGAATGCCCGTTCGTGGCATAGGGTTTCGGGTTTCGGGAGAGCGCGTCTGACAGACGGCTCTTTCGTCGCCGCGGCGCCGCGCTGCCCTGGCTCCGATCGCTGGCGCGTTGCTGGGTGGAACAACTCCGTCTAGAACACATAACTCTTATCCCAACGGTTTTTGAACACCTGCACCGCTGGGGAGCGGGCCGTCCTGGTATGCATGCTCGCGTTGTCTGTTTTTCACTTTTTTGTTATTTCGAACCTTTGCTGAATTTCTTGCTTCCTTCGAGGGAGACTTCTCTTGCTTTTAGTGTCGTCTTCGTGGAAGCATGGCGCGCATGCAACATTCGTCGGCTCTCCACTTTCTCTTTTTGCCCCTCTCCCCCCCCCCTTTTTTATTTTTCTCTCCGTCTTTGTTGCATCACCAGCCAATAATCAACTGCAGCTTTTCGCCCTTTCTATCTATTCAGTAATGTTTGCTTCTCCAAAGACGGAGAGCGAGAATTCCTTCTCCCTCTCCTAACAGTGGTGTAATGTGCGGACTTGTTCTCCCTTATCAATTCTACCTTGAAGAAGGACGGTCCACCATCCGAAACTGTTGGAATAAAATAGATAATCGGGAAAGTTTTGTGACATCCTGTTTGAATTTAACTCTAGCCCATTAGTAACAAGCAAACCATGTCTATATATATATATATATATATATATATATATATATATATTGTAGTGTGGTAATCTTCATCGATATAACCACTGACATGCGTCGCGTGCTGCCGCTCTCAAGGACGAAGAAGTTGTTCGCTGCCTTGCTCTTTCGCCACGCCTGACGCTTCGCTGCGAGTCTCCCCTGAGCGGCTGGAATCACCTGGGTTCACCGAATAAACACACCCCTACAATTGGTGGAGGTGCTGGGTACGTTCCCATCCACCCTGGAACTTAGAAGCCGCACGTTGACCACTGCTTCCACCATGCCAGACGAGACCACCTCGACATCGGCGCCCCTACCAACCACGGTACTGTGTTCTGGCGTTCTACGGCAGCGTGATCCATGCCTCTTCAGTGGCACGGCTGACCAAGACGTCGACGACTGGTTGTCGGCGTATGAACGTGTCAGCAGTTATAACAGATGGGACGACACTATTAAGCTAGGTAACGTAATCTTTTACCTGACCGACGTGGCGAACCTCTGGTTTCGCAACCATGAGGCAGACCTGCCATCTTGGTCTGCATTTAAGAAGAATTTTTCGGAAGTGTTTGGCCGTCCTGCAGTTCGCAAACTCCGAGCAGAACAACGCTTGCGTGAGCGCACACAGCATGCCGAAGAGTCATTCACAAGTTACATAGAGGACATCGTTGACCTGTGCAAACGTGTCGACCCAGTAATGTCCGAAGCGGCTAAGATCGGACACATCTTGAAAGGTATCTCCGAGGACGCGTGTCAGATGCTCTGGCTGAAAAATCCTGCCTCCGTCAGTGAAGTGATTAAACTTTGCCAGAGCTACGACGAGCTTCGAAAGCAGCGCGCTTCTACCCGGCGGTCCGGTTTTAGAGACGACACCATTTCTACACTAGCACTGGGTGGTTCTACTTCATCTGAGGACAGCCCTTTGATTCAACAGATAAAAGCCTTCATTCGCGAAGAGGTCGCCCGCCAGCTATCCCTGGTCCCTCAATTACAAGACACTGGTCGCCTTGTTCCTGACATGGCTCCGTCTTTGGCCCCTACCATACGGCGTGCCGTGCAAGACCATATCGCTGATGTCCTTTCGCCCAGTTCCGTGCTCTCGCCCAGCCCAGCGCTTCCGACCAGCCCCGTGCCACCGCAAGTAACGGCACCACTAACGTACGCCCAAGTTGCGGCCAGGCCGCTAATGCCAACCGCACCTGTTTCCTACCAGGCCGCCCCTTCCAACCATCCTTCACCATCGCCTGGGTCGGCGTTCCATGTCCGTATTCCAAGGGTACGCCAACGCCCTACGAACCCTTGGCGCACCGCAGACAACCGGCCAATTTGCTACTCTTGTGGGCTGCCGGGCCATGTAGCCCGTCTTTGACGCCAACGCCTTCCACCTTCTTGCCCTGACCCCTGGAACTACACGTACGACGCCGACCAGCCCTCGCCGAGAACTCAACCCGGTTCCGAGTTCGTTCCTCGGGACAATCAAACGTATACCTCTCGCCGATCATCTTCCCCTCGTCGCCGTTCACCATCACCGCTTCCCCGACGTTCTACCGGCGCTGTTGAGGGAAACTAACAGTCGCAGTTCCCGGGGCAAGAACTGCGCTTGGTTCGAACTCTTCAAGTCCTCCGTCTTCTCCCGCAAACGTAATACAAGTGTTCGTCGACGGTGTCGCAATACTCGCTCTTGTTGACACGGGCGCTGCCGTATCCGTCATCAGTGAATCTCTTTGCCGTCGTCTTCGCAAGGTGACCACCGCACTACCCGACTTTTCGCTTCGCACCGCTTCATCCCAGCGCATTCATCCCTCAGCAGCGTGCACGGCCCGTGTTCTCATCGAAGACGTCTTATACACCATCGAATTTATTGTACTGGCTCACTGCTCACACGACATCATCCTGGGCTACGATTTCCTTTCCGCTCATCATGCCGTTATTGACTGCGCCCGCGCGGAAGTTTCCTTTTTACCTCTTTGTGATACCGTCTTGTGTGACGTCCCTACCCGGCCTGCAAAACTCCTCGTCGCCAGTGACACAGACATTCCTCCATTTTCTGCTGCCCTCGTTCCACTCTCCTGTGAAAGCGTTATTAGTTCGACTGTCTTCTTCACACCTTCCGACGCCGCTTCACGCCATCCCTGCCTCCTGCTTCCATTTGCTGTCCTCAAGTTCGAAGATGGCCTTAGTGCAATGTACGTCTCAAATCCATCTTCGTGCCCGTCCGTCCTGCTACGCGGCGAGTGTCTCGGTCGTATTGAAGAACTTGATCCCGAGCTTGTAAACACTCTTCCTGCAACGCCTACTTCATTAGACGTTAATGTGCTCAGCTCTTGCGATACAGCGACCGCTTCGACACCACCCGATGTTCTTCAACAAGCTATTGACGCAGATCTCCCACCCGCACAACGCGATCAACTCGCTGCTCTTCTACAGAACTTCACTTCTGCCTTCGACCTTCCTCACACTGCTCTGGGTCGCACGTCTGTCGTTACGCACGCAATCGACACTGGTACAAACGCACCTTTACGACAGCGTCCTTATCGCGTGTCGGCCTCTGAGCGCCAAGTCATTGCTGACAACGTGGACGACATGCTTCGCCGGGGCGTCATACAGCCATCTAACAGTCCATGGGCTTCTCCGGTTGTTTTGGTCACCAAGAAAGATGGTTCCATCCGGTTTTGCGTCGATTACCGTAGGCTTAACAAAATCACGCGCAAAGATGTCTATCCTTTGCCGCGAATCGACGACGCCTTGGACTGTTTACAGGGAGCCGAGTATTTCTCCTCTTTGGATTTGCGCTCCGGCTACTGGCAAGTACCGATGGCTGATAATGACCGCTCGAAAACTGCCTTTATAACACCGGATGGATTATACGAGTTCAACGTTATGCCCTTTGGCCTCTGCAATGCCCCGGCTACTTTCGAGCGCCTGATGGACACTGTTCTTCGTGGACTCAAGTGGCAGACCTGTCTTTGTTATCTGGACGACATCGTAGTTTTTTCTGCCGACTTTTCTTCTCACCTTCTCCGCCTAAAGGATGTCCTCACGTGTCTCGCCGGCGCTGGGCTTCAGTTGAATTTGAAGAAGTGCCACTTTGCCGCCCGAAAACTCACAATTTTAGGCCACGTAGTTTCTAAGGACGGCATTCTTCCCGACCCCACCAAACTTCGCGCAGTTGCAGAGTTCCCGAAGCCAACCTCCCTGAAGCAGCTTCGGAGCTTTATCGGCCTCTGCTCCTACTTTCGACGTTTCATCTTGAACTTCGCCTCTATCATCGCTCCTCTGACCCAGCTCCTTGCCGGCAGCTCCGACCTTTCCGCCTGGACTCCAGCCTGCGATAAAGCCTTCGACACTTTACGCCGCCTTTTGGTTTCGCCGCCCATTCTACGCCACTTTGATCCGGCTGCGCCTACGGAGATCCACACTGATGCCAGCGGTATTGGGCTTGGTGCCGTCCTTACCCAACGTAAGCCTGGTTACAGCGAGTATGTTGTGGCATACGCCAGCCGAACATTGACAAAGGCAGAATCTAATTATTCAGTCACAGAAAGGGAATGTTTGGCCATTATTTGGGCTATCGGAAAATTTCGTCCTTATGTGTATGGTCGACCGTTTTACGTTGTGACCGATCACCACGCTTTGTGCTGGCTTGCCTCTCTGAAAGACCCATCCGGTCGCCTTGCTCGCTGGGCTCTTCGTCTCCAGGAGTTTGACATTCATGTCATTTATCGATCAGGCCTAAAGCATACGGACGCGGATGCTCTTTCCCGCTCGCCAT
>JAJIZL010000027.1:179608-219845 GCA_023969395.1 Amblyomma maculatum | reverse complement strand
TTATATCGGTGTCGATGCTGACCGCGGACTGCTTTCGCGTGGAGGCAGGTTTTTGGTCGACAGTGAGAGATCGAAAGACGCGCGCGACGATCTCTTGCAAAGGCTCCGACCTACCAGAGTGGCTCAGTAATGGTAGTGAGCATGCTGTGTAGGATTTTCTTTTTCCCACCATAGGAGCCACCTCTTTATCAGAACGAAACCGAGAAGGGGGAAGTTCAAATTCCTCTGAACGGTGGAAGTAACTGGAGCCCTCCATTATAACGGCATCTGATTGCCCCTCCGTGAACCTATGCGTAAATCGCTTGGTAAAATTCTTTTTTTTTTTTTTGCGGGTGCTGCCTGAAACCATAATTTCTTCTTCAACTTCGTGAAGTTCATGCAAAAATGCACCATGCTATCACTAAACACCGACTAACCACCGCAGAGCGGGCAGCAGAAGTCACGCGGGGGAGTACGTAACTTAAAACGTGGCGGCGTTGTCGCTGCTCATGTTACTACGGGCGGTTTTTCGCAAAGACGTCACGAACCTGAACAAGTTCCGGCTGCTAACGAGTGCAGTAGCTAGGTTTTCTCCGCGTACGCTACAGGGAATCGTCTATCGCGCAGCTTGGACTTTGTCCATGAATACTACTACCTCTCATAATAAGCTCCATAAAACCCCGGCCCTCAGTCACCAGCGGCTGCGGAACAACTGACCACGGCGGCAGTCAGACCTGCGACGCAGCAGGGGGTGCTAAGAATTCCTGGCTCCGCTGGACAGGCCGTAATTGGAAACTGACCCTGGCAACGTTTAACGCTAGAACCCTAGCGAGTGAAGCTAGTTTAGCAGTGCTGTTAGAATAACTAGGGGGTATGAAATGGGATGTCATAGGGCTTAGTGAGGTTAGGAGGCCGAATGAGGCATATACTGTACTGAAGGATGGGCATGTACTGTGTTGTAGGTTTCCTTGTCAATAAGCATTTAGCGGGTGATATAGATGAATTCTATAGTATTAATGAGAGGGTGGCAGCATCGTAATTAGGCTTAATAAGCGTTATAAACTGAAGGTTGTACAGGCCTATGCACCTACATGTAGTTGTGATGACCAGGCAGTTGAAGGCTTCTACGAAGATGTAGAATCGGCAATGCGAAAAGTAAAGACGCAGTATACTGTACTAATGGGCGACTTCAATGCCAAGGTATACGGAAAAAGCAGGCAGGAGACCAGGCAGTAGGTGACTATGGCATTAGCACAAAGTGGGCTATGAAGGGTGGGCCCCGGTGGGTCCGATGTAGGCAATGCAGGACAGCCCCGGTGGGCTCAATGTGGGTGCTGCGAGAGGGGCCGACGTAGGCCTGAAGGGGGCTGTCGACAAAGCCCCGATGGGCCCCACTAGGGACCGATGCAGGCAGCCCTTGCGGGGCTGCCCACATTTTTCCGGCATTGCCAAAAGGGCACATCCCGCCAACTCCCCCTGATGGTCCTACTTTGGACAGATTTGGGCAGCCGCTCTGGATGACCATTTTTTTTTATTTCGGTTAGCCCCTCAGATAATGACATAGGACCGATGCGGGTTCTTTGGCGCAAGCCACGCTTGGGCTTGCCCACATTATTCTCATAAGGGTCCGACGCAGGAAATTGATGGAAAGCCCTAGTCCAAATTTTCCCAATCAATATTTATGCACATAATTAGGTAATTATTTTATACATGTCTGCACTTCCTAAACAGCCACAGTATTAAATTTTACAATAATTCATAACATTCATCTAGCCTAAATGACTTCATGTACATCTCGTTCAGGCTACGGAGATGTGTGTTCTGAGCAGTAATATTGTGCTGAGAGTTGCAGGCTGTCCACAGCAACCACATTAGGAGCAACAGTTAGCAATCAGTTTGTTTTAGTATTTTAGCACAATTTGCATGAGCGCGAAAACTAAATCCATGTAAATTTCTAATCGACTAAACATGGCAACAACTGTTATACAAATCATCTATAATAGTAATTTAGGGCAACATCGAAACAAATAAAGGTTGGAAACAATGATTACGCAATTGCACGCACGCCTTCTAGCCCCATTACGACCGATGTGGGACCTACAGCGGTTTTATGTGGGCAGCCCCAAGTGGGCTGGGTGTTGGTTTTGAACCTAGAGCCCACCTGCTGTTTCACGTGCCTTCGAAGTCCCCACAAGGGACCGATTTTGGTACGATGCGGGCACGCCCGCCTTCCAGCCCAATTACAGCCTATGTGGGACCTAAAGCGGTTAGCTAAGGCTGCCTCATTTGGGCTTCAGGAGGGCTTGCCCAAATTGAGCTCTTATTCATATTTCGCCTGCCCTCAAGTAACCTACAAGGGGCCGATTGGGGCAGCATGTGGGCATGTCCGTTTTTTTTTGCCCCACTACGGCCGATGATGGTCCCACAAAGATTTAATGGGGGCAGCCTCATTTGAGATCTATGAGGGCTTTCCCATAAAAAGCCCACATTTAGGTTGGATTGCCCTCAAATATCTTACAAGGGACCCTTGTGGTCTGGATGCAGGAATGTGCTCTGCATTAGCCCGAACAATGCCGATATGGGACCCATGCAGAAGGAACAGGGGCAAGCCCAAATGGGGCTTGCCCACTTTTGCCCCATCGGGGACCGATGCAGGTTTTATGCTGGTTGCTCCAGCCCCACTTGCCTACATCGTACCTACTGGGGCCCCACATTCTGTGCTACCTGGATTGGTTCAAGGAATAGCAGGGGGGAGTTACTAGTTGAGTTTGCAGAGCGCAGTATCTTAAAAATCATGAATACCTCCTTCAGCAAACGGAAGAACCAGAAATGGACATGGAGAAGTCCTAACGGGGAGACTAAAAATAAATTGACTTCATAATGTGTTCAACCCCCGCCATTATACAAGATGTACAGGTAATCGGGAAAGTGCGATCCAGTGACCACAGGATGGTGAGGTCCCAAATTAGCCTAAATCAGAAGAAGGAACGCAACAGATTAGTAAGAAAGAAACCCATCAACGAATTAGCAGAGAGGGGGAGGGCAGAAGAGTTCAGGATCTCGCTACAGAATAGATATTCAGCTCTAACCGAGGATGGCGACATTACCCTAGAAGCAATGAACAATAACTTCAGAGATATCATTACTGAGTGTGCGGTAGAAGTAGGCGGTAGGATAGTTAGAGAGGATACCGGTAAGCTGTCTAAGGAGACGAAAGATTTGATTAAGAAACGCCAGAATGTGAAAGTTTCCAATCCAACAGACCAGATCGAATTGGCCGAGATATCAAAGCTAATCAATAAGCGCAAGGTGGCCGATATAAGGAAGTATAACATGGAGAAAATTGAGCATGCTGTAAAGAACGGAGGGAACCTTAAAGCGGTAAAGAATAAATTTGGCATAGGCAAAAACCAGATGTGTGCGATAAGGGACAAGGCGGGCAACGTCATCACGAATATGGACAAGATAGCTAAAGTAGCCGAGGAGTTCTATACAGATCTCTACAGTGGCCAAAGTAGTCAGGACCGTAACGAGATTGACGGTAGGGAAAAACAGTCAGACGTTCCACCAGTGACGACGGACGAGGTCAAGAAAGCATTAGAAACTATGAAAAGGGGGAAATCAGCTGAAGAAGATCAGATAACTACAGATTTGCTGAAGGACGGGGGGGATATCGTGCTAAAAAAACTGGCCAACATGTATACGCAGTGCCTGGCGTCATCGACGGTACCGGAACCATGGAAGAATGCAAACATTGTCCTAATTCATAAGAAAGGGGACTCTATAAGGACCCTAAAAATTAGACCAATCAGCTTACTGTCTGTTACGTATAAAGTATTTACTAAGGTAATCGCTAATAGAATCAGGACAACCTTAGACTGCAATCAAGCAAAGGATCAAGCAGGTTTTCGGAAACGGTACTCGACTATCGATCATATCCATACCATCAATCAGGTGATAGAAAAATGCTCGGAATATAACCAGCCCTTATACATAGCATTCATTGATTACGAAAAAGCATTGGACTCAGTTGAAACCTCGGCGGTGATGCAGGCATTGCGAAATCAGGGAGTAGACAAGCCGTACGAAAAGGTGCTGGAAGATATATGTTGCACAGCAATCATAGTTCTGCATAAAGAAAGTAACAAAATTCCCATAAAGAAAGGTGTTAGGCAAGGAGACACTATCTCCCCAGTACTATTCACAATTTGCTTAGAGGAAGTATTCAGAGACTTGGAATGGGAGCAGTTAGGGATAAGAGTAGATGGAGAATACCTCAGTAATCTGCGATTTGCTGATGACATTTCCTTGCTAAGCAACTCGGGGGATGAACTGCAAATAATGATTGATGACCCAGACAGGCAAAGTAGAAAGGTAGGCTTGAAAATCAATATGCAGAAGACTAAGGTAATGTTCAACAGCCTCGGGAAGGAACAGCAGTTTACACTAGGTAGCGAAGTATTGGAAGTAGTAGGCGAATATGTCTACTTAGGACAGGTAGTAGCCGCAGATCCGGACCATGAAAAGGAAATAACAAGAAGAATAAGATTGGGATGGAGCGCATTTGGCAAGCAATCGCAGATTATGACTAGCAGCTTACCGGTATCGCTCAAAAGGAAAGTATACAACAGTTGCATCTTGCCAGTACTCACCTATGGGGCTGAAACGCGGAGGCTAACCAAGAGAGTTCTACTTAAGTAGAGGACAACCCAGAGGGCTATGGAACGAAAAATGGTAGGGATAACATTAAGAGATAGAAAGCGTGCAGGGTGGGTCAGAGAAATAACTCAAGTTACCGACATTCTAGTAGAAATTAAGAAGAAGAAATGGACATGGGCAGGACATGTTGTGCGAAGAGAGGATAACCGATGGTCGCTAAGGGTAACAAACTGGATTCCAAGGGAAGGAAAGCGTAGCAGGGGGCAGCAGAAAGTTAGGAGGACGGATGAGGTTAAGAAGTTCGCAGGTGTCTAGTGGATGCAGCTAGCACAGAACCGGGTTATTTGGAGGAATGTGGGAGAGGCCTACGCCCTGCAGTGGATGATGATGATGATGTCTACTAGCCCTACAAAGCGCATGCGACGCTTAAAAATGCTGTTCTTGAAGCTCACAGGTAAACTACCGACACATTCGTAGACTTGAACTCGGTTTCTAGCAAACGACTTTTTCCTAGAAAACTCGGAAGGTGGCTCATCAGATTTAACTACTAACCTAAATAAACCTGCGTCTGCAGCGGCGCGCAGCCGAAGTCAGGTAAGGAGGCTGATAAGCTGGCGACCTATTATGCTTCTCAGCAAACTGCTTATGTCACTAGGAGGAAATAAAATGAAGTAGTTTCTTTATTGCTCTGCTTAAAGGAATATAGGCACCTCATTTTTGGGTTCGTGTTTTATCTTTTGTAATCATGCCTATGACATTATTGTACACGGATCACCACGTCACGTTCGCTTGCGACTGATGAATAATTTATAATCGAATTTAGTTTCTCGCCTGTTTCGGTTTCAACAGCAGATTTATTTATTTATTTATTTATTTATTTATTTATTTATTTATTTATTTATTGATCGATTGATTAAAACTTTATTTTCCACCGATTTAGGAGGCCCCATACTCCCCGCTCCTGGCACGCACGCCTAAGGAACGGCGGCTGGAACCTCCGCGACTAAGGACTGGCGAATATACATTGGTTATTCGCGGCGGCCTCAGCCGCCAGGCGGACGGCTTTTTTCTGGTCAGCGGAGACGTCGCTTCGCAGCAGGGTTATCTAGGCTTCTCTACTTTTAATATTGTCCCTAGCACCCGGAGACTTAGGGCATTCCCAAAGTATAGGGTCGAGGGTCCCCCTCGCTTCGCAGGCTTTACATTTATCTTTTTTTTTTTCTCATCTATCTGGGTGTGAAACAACCAGACAGGGTTTGGGAAATTTCCTTCTTGTAATCACCGCCAGGCTATGGCCTCTTTATTATTTAAGCTAGGATTCCAGAGAGCAGTTTTACTGTCGCTAAAGATCAATCTAGCCTTCGTTCCGACTCAAGCGCGTAAGCAATGGCTGTGACGTCACAGTCAAGTATAAGTCACGCGAGGGATGAAAATACAGCGATATAATCCTTGCTGTGTCAATTGAATTCACTGCAATAATAAAGCCAGCCTGCCTCGAGAACAGGAATCATTACAAGCGAAGAATGAGCTATTATATCGCTGTTTTTTCGTGCCGTGCACGAAGACATGATTGTCTTCATCGCTTGGATAACGAAACAGCCATCGCTTGGATAACGAAACCGAAACTGGTGAGAAAAGAAAATTCAGTTATAAATTATTTTGCGATTGTAAGCGAAAACTGCGTGCGGATCGATATACAGTAATGACTAACGCATCATTAACAAGAAGAAAAGTACCATCAAATTTGGTGTCTATAGTCCTTTAACACATACCACTGAAACGCAAAAAGATTGGTGCAACTGATTCGTGACCAGAGCAGAATAATGGCTCATGACTCTGTTGTTGCTGTACGCCCTGACAGCGAGAACGCCGGGCGCATTTCAGTTTCTAAAAGGGGGGGGAGGGGGCAGCCATCAGAAAATCAGCTCATCCCAACGTTGGTCCTGACGAAAGCCCGCATCTTAAATGAAGGTTTGTGCATTCCGTATCGGCAGAATCATGCACCCGCGCGGCTGGTATTGTGAGTAACGCTACCTTTATCACAGTATATCTTTTATAAAATGTGTTGGGTGATACACTATCAGAAGGAACCTGCAGCAGTTTCCCTGGTTTTACAAGCAGCCCCTATGCCTCACTGCCCACGTTCTCACGAAGTGTGGAGGCTGGTGGAGCATTCGCGCGTCATTAATCCTCACTCGAGAGACACAAGCAAATTCAAGCTGCTGCCTTCATTTGTTCCAGAGAAATAAACTCATATCTGGAATGTGCAGGTTCTTGTAGGGTGGCCTGAATTTCCACTCGGGCAGACTGCTTTTGACAATCCATAGTCCAGTAAACTGGGCTTTGGGTGGATGACTGCTATAAAGAAAATGCCGCTGCTCGCACGTCTGCTCAAAAAAAAAAAAAAAAAAAAAAAGTAATGTAATCATGTAGTACACACCTACCTTTTAGCTTGATCCTAGAGATAGAAACGCACTAGCTACGATTTAAAATGCTGCCTTTCAGATAAGCTGCTTTCTGCCAGCCGCTAGCACTGCGCCTGACACTCGGCATCGGCGCCTACGCCAACAACAGTGCCTCGTCTCGCAATTTTCCCCCCACTGGTCGTGAGTAACTTGTCGTTGAAGCCGAAAAAGAAGGCCGAGCTAGTCATGTATGCGTACATTTCAGTTGCGCCAGAAATTACTTAGGTACCCTGGTTCTGACGCATGCGGGTTATGGCTCTAACGCCCATAAATGTAATATTTTAGCGGACTCAGTCTTCGCCACTCATGACGCCCATCACATCGGGAGTTCCTTGCAGATTTTCAATGGCTTTGTCGGGGATACTCACCGGTGACGGGCAACTGAAGCAAGTGTGCAGACACTGCCTACGGCTGTGTCCGTAAGTTACTACACCATGCGCTTCGTAAATGGTATGTGGGGCATTATTTCTGCAGCGAACAGATACTGTTATACTTTCCGTCTAAGGAAAGGTATCTCGCCCGGCCTGACGCAAGATCGCGGCAACATATGACGATAATAGTGACCCCTGAAGTTTGTTCTTGTACCGTGCATTCGACGGTTGCTACTCGCCGTGTATTTGAAATCGCCCGCTAAGCGACACTTATGTTGCAGCCGTTCAAAATAAGTGACAACCTAATACAAAACAGGCTGAGGAAAGTGTCAGAACAAAAGCTGCCACGAGCGTTTTATTCCTTGCAAAGTTCAGGAATGAAATTAAATTTAACCATTTTTAACACTTTTTTTGTTTGGTTTTCTTGAAACCATGTAAAGAAAAAACTCATCGCACATCAGAAACTCGAAGATACGACACCACTTCCTTCAGACAGTACTTGTTCAGCTTGTCAAACGTTGCCACTTGGTGGCTCCTTTTACCTTGTGACTGAACGCATACGATTTCCTCTTTAACTACCCCCGTAATCCGGAAGTAGTTGTCCTCAACGAAGCGTTCGGCCTCCCTTATCAACGCCAGTGTCGACGGATGACCAGTGCTTGCTCCAGCCTTGCCCAGTTCTCGATGAAAGAATGCGCTTCCTTTGAATAGTTCAAACGCTTCGGCTCCGAACTTGCCCACTGTGTGGGCCAAAACAAACTCAATGGCTTGCATCATCGAGTACATGTTGTGGCGGAGACGTTTCCTGATTTTAAGCCCCGCGCTGCTGGAAGCGGTGTAGCCCAAATCAATAATCTGAATCACAGGATTGTTCTCAATGCCCGCACTGAGAACACTGAGGCACGCCTCATCAACGGACAGCCTGCCGAACTCCATGCAGCAGAGCGTCCTGTTCACCTCCAGAGCGGCGGCGATGGCTGTGCAGGCGATCATGTTGAGAGATCTACTCTGGGCACTGAACCGCCAGATGCTCTTATTCTTGACTAGGCCATCGAACATGCGGATGAGGCACGTGGTGCTCACCTTCTTGACGATAGTCACCGTCCTGATGGTCGTGGTCACTTCGAAGAGGCGCGCCAACGCGGCGCCATCCTCGATGCTGAGCGAGCAGTCGATTTCAACCTCCTGGATGGACTGGTTTGTTTCTAGCGCAAAGCACAGCGCATGGATGTCGCGGTCGTACAAGCAGACAGACAGGGACTGGAGCGTTTTGGTCAAAAGGAGCGAATACGATAGCTGCTCAGTCTCCAGATAGTAGCAGAGTGAGAGTTTCACCCCTCGGAGGGCCTTGTTGAATGCAAGGGTGTTCATGAAGACTTCCACAGACCTGTTGTCGTAATCGTACTGCAGCATGGCGCTGACTCGTTGCAGAGTCTCGTTGCTGGCCAGCACTTCAGCCAATGCGGCAACCCCGTTCTCGCGAAATTCGTTGTCAAAGAGCGACAAAACTTTGAGTGTTCTGTTGCGAAGTAGGGACTCGGCAAAGGTAACAATTCCGTGGTCTGAGATACCATTACCGCATACATGTAGCTCTTCGAGCTTGGTGTTTACGGCTAGCATCTCGGCGATCGCATGCGCTCCTTCGGCGCCCATGGCGTTGTTTCGCAGGTCCAGAACCATGAGCGAGTTATTTATCTTCAATGCGTCGGCCAATGCCCGCGTTCCTGTCGGTCCAATGCCGTTGCTCGCAATACACAAAGCAATCAGCGTGGTATTCTGCTCGAGTGCGGACGCTATAGCCATCACTCCTTTGTCCGGTAGCCTCGCACTCTGTACAGTCGCCGACCTCAGCGTCTTGTTCTTCTGAAGAAGCTTTGCAAACTGCTGCGCCCCGCGTATGCCCATCGTGTTCATCTCCAGCTTAAACTCCACCGTATTGCTGGACTCGAGCGCCTTGAACAGCGCGACGATATCAGCCGCTTTGAGGCCGACATTTACCAAGAACACTTCCTTCAGCGACGCAGCCGACTCGACGTAATTTGACAGCGTCGTCACGTCACATTTGCGCAGTTTAAGATTGGAGACCTGGATCCTGGCCAACTGTCCCCGCGCCATGGCCTTAAGGAGGCCGTATGCCTCGTTCCTTGCCATCCTCTTTCCATCCAAGTGAAACTGCTCAAGCGCGGCATTGGGGACCAGACGATCTAACATCCTAGGTTCGAGAGCAAACAGGCGGCCTGAGTAGCCGCAGTGCACGTAGTGGATGCACCGGTGAATCTCGAGCAGCTCTCCCAGAAGTGTGGCGCATACATGCCCGTATTTGGTGAGGCTCGGGTAGCTGTGAGGCGCGAACGTGAAGACGGACAGCTTACCGAGCCGGTTTTGGCGGAGCTCAATGCCGATGCTCTCAAAAAAGCGGTTCCAGACGCTGGCTCTCATGATAAGCCAGCAGCCGTGTTGTCGCTTCAAGAGCCCTGCACCTTCCATGGTCTCCGAGAAGTCTGTGTCCGAGCATGGCTTCCTTACGTCCAGATCGAAGCGCCTAAAGTACGTCTTCAGGCCTTGCACAGTAGTCGGCCTCGTCATATCCGGGTCGGCCTTATGCTTCTGGGGCCTTTTGCGTTTCATGGTGGCCGAGAATTGTACTTTGGGGGTATTATGCGTCGACGAGCCCGAGATGACCGAGATCGGCAGCAGCGAACCTGTCTTGAAACGAAGCTGGTGGGGTTCGGCGGGCTTGCGGCGTTGTTCTCGGGTGCACCACTCCTTTCGGCGGCGGAGTGATGGCGTCTGAACTTAAAGCGCGAGGCCCGCTTTAGCGGGTGCCCGTGTCTTAAAGCGCAGCGCCAACGTTGTCTTCTTTTAGATTACGGACGTTGGCCGGCAACAAATTGACTCTCGGTTGGAGCGTGCAGCGCTTCAGACCTCTCGCTGCAACTGCCCCGCACAAAGTAAACGCTACTGTGGCGCCGAAAAGGCTGCAAGCGCAGTGCACGGACGATAACCGCAGGTGAGTCGTCATTTTAATCTTCGATCAGTTCAATATCAACCCCGTGACAACCACGCGCGTGACTAGTGAAAAAAAATATATAGGGGGACGTTCAAACTTCGCCAGGGCGGAAGTACAGTGGTGGCGAAGACTGGGCCCAAAATCGGTTCAGCGGTACCGCAGCATAGCCACAGGTCGGGGGGCCAATCACTCGATCAGATTAAGAAATTTTACTACTACAAATTAAAAAGTATCAATCAACATGAAAAGAATAGGCATATTGATAACTTCGCTTGTGAATTAGGTACAGTATTTTATAAAGACATTCTTATCTTTTTTTGTTAATCTTGCAACACTCTTATCGCAGTCCCTTGATGTTGCAGCGGTCTTGACGAAACTTTTCAGGCCTTGTTAGGCTCTTGCAAAGTAGGCAACCAGAGGTAACCAAGGCAACGGAGATGACGGAGCTGACGAAGCATGAAACAGTTTCTTATCGCTGTCTGCTGCTCGTCTGCTGCGGAGTGGGCCTTGGTGCGCCCGGGAAAGCGTATAAAGTTAGTTCCCAAGTCTTAAAATGTCCCTCTTGCGAAGATTTCGACTTCCTTGCTGGTCGCCGTTTGGTGAGCTTTAATATCCCCCTGCAGCCATGTTTATTTTTATTTCGTTCCCTTCGTTGTGCGGGCAGTGAGAAGTCTTTTTGTAGCATTGTATTGCGCTTAGCGTTTTATTGCAAGATGAGCTCGCACAAAGTGAGGAAGTGATGCTCTGTGGCACATTGCGACAGCGTGGACTCAACCTTCGGAGTCTTATTACACCGCTTCCCGGCTGACTTTCACCAGTGAGCAGATCTGGAGGTTGCACACAGACTCAAATGCTCCTGTGTTAATCACGTTTAATGATGCTAAAGCTATGTGTACTGGTGCAACCTTGAAATTTCCTTGAACACTGCTGTATACTTTCTGCCGAAGATTTAAATGTGAAGAGTATTCCCAGTGTTCTATGCTCCACGTGTGTCTTGGTGCACCTACTAATTCATGACATTTTTATTTCAACTGCAGCTGTCATAGCTTCGTTTCCTGTACATGCATGTTTCTTATCTGGTGATGTTTTATGGCAGGCACTTCAAGCCTTTTCCATGTCTCTTGCAACGTGCCCGCAGCCAAAGGTCTAGCTGGAAGTGCAACGCTAGTATGTTTCCAGCTCGTGTATCGTCCACGTGAGCAAAGTGGATCGCTCTTGCCATACGTTTGAGGAGCTTAGGAACAGTACGGCCTTACGAAATGGAATCGTTTCTGTAGTGACTAGTCTACTTCGGTGGCCAACAGTATTAAATTATGACTGGATTTCCGCCCAATGAGTCCAAGACTTGCCCATGTCGGAGTTATTTAAATACTGTTGTCACTTCTTGCAACTCAGCTACACAATATGTTTCGACGCAAGCAACAAGATACGAACGCTAAACCGCGATTTCTGCATAGCAGGACGCCCAAGCGCATATTGCTCGCGCTAAATGAAGGGAACAAATCCGTACACATTTTAATCCTCATCCTTTGTCAGAGGCTTGTTCCCCCTCCTCTGCGTCCCTGCCGTACACGGAATCATCGTCAGAGTGGCCAGTGAAAATAATTTTGTTTACATTAAGCTACAAAGATGCGGCAATGAAACGTTTGTCCAATCACTTCAGGCGACGAAATTTTGAAGACGATTGCCATGGAAGCCGGTTCAATCCCGTAAGGAAACTTTCTCGGGTGCATTCTGCACTGCAGGAATTCCCGTCGTTTTTGGCCTCTGGTGGAGCCCTCCGCATGGCGGAAGATGGCGTGGCACATTTACAATTCATGTGTGGTGAAGCACCTGTAAAAATTATGGGGGACACTTGAGCTCTGCATGTAAGCGTCTGACGCAATATAGCAATAATGTCTCCTCTCTGCTGCCCCCCTTTCATGGGGATCCTCGTTCACGCAGGCTCTGCAATTATGAAATCCTTATGTCTGACTGAATTTCTGAACGGCTCTTGACTGGGTATCTTAAGGAACAAACAGTGAAAAAAGAAAAAAAGACAGTCGGCGAGGAGAGACGAGTTTCGCTCGGGGTTTACTCACGGTGGCGGGATTAAGGTGCAGGTTATGCACCAAGCCGGGCCGAGTGCTTCAGCGTCACATTCGAAAAGGGCATAAAATTGCCAGCACCACTCGCCGGTTTCTAATGGGTCCAAGGGGCGTTGTGTTCAGTTATTCTGGGACGAAAAACTTGAGAAAAGGCTATCAGAAGCCGCAGACTCAATGACAAAGGTGTAAAAATGTTACCTGTCTCCCTAAAAGGGAACACTCTACGTGCTCCGTTCCTTAATCATTTCAAAAGGTATGCTCGAATTACTACCATTAACGTTGGTTCGGCATATCTATGGGCAATAACGACAACTATATTTACCACAGAAGGAGATCAAAATATGTGCTATCTGTAACTTGATATCGCAGGAGAAGTTATCTTTGTCGGTGGACACATATCCTTGTTAGGCTAGCGGCCCGCTTCTACAGAAGAACCTTGTACATTGTAAAAAAAAAATTCTGTTGAAAAATACAAATTTTCTGGCAGCTGTCCTACCAGATATTTTCTGTTCTGCTATGTTTTCTGTTTTTAAATTTTCTGTGATTTTAAAGTTTTTTTCTGTTTCTAACTGAGAAATTTTTTGTAAAATCAGAGACATTTTTTTGTTATGCGGCGTTTTCTGCTTTTGTTTCTGCCGCAGTTAAAAGAATGATGCAAATATATCTTTTTTTACTCGTCTTTCATTTCACATGTTTTTCTGCCTATAAAACCATTAAATTGTGGTAAGCGCCAATTTCTTCAATGAACACCATTTTTAAAAGCCTTACTAACTCCATCTCACGAATCTCTCGGCGCTCGCAATACTCAATGGCGCCCATAAAGTTCGCCGCGCAACAGCCGTTTTCTGGCCACCGAAAAGAGGGAAGAAGGAAAATTCATAATGGATACCACTGTAGCAGGGAGCGAACCAATAACGGGCCTCAATGTGGGGCCCCTAGTTTTCTTCTTTTGTTACGCAACCGATCGTCAGACAGCGCCTTCGGGGTTGTCATACCATCTTTCTATTCAGCATTTACCTACTATTCAAATAAACATCAGTTTGCGGTGGAAAACTGCGCATACGACAAAAATATATCGAACTGTTTGCCTTTTTGACTGGAAAACAGAAAATTACTGTCTTTTTCGTGAACGTATTTTGGTCAGTGAAGTAGAATAGATATTCTCTGTACGGGAACAGAAATGTACTTTAGAAATACCTGTAATTTCGCACCCATTTCTCGCAGTGTAGGCATTGTGCTTCAATTTTAATCTTTTAGTTTCACATGGTGAAAATAAAGTTTAAAAAAGACCGAGACGTATCTGTGCCTTGCGTGTGTCTTTTCGATCTGTGCTTTGCAGCACAGTTAATTTTTCCGTCATGAAAACTCATGCAGTCTCCACTTTTCCCTTCCGATCAAGCCCAGCTTTCTTAAACATCACTTCTAATTCTACGCTAACTGTGGAATGCTGTTAACTTGCTGCTATAAGCAATTTCTTGGGAATAGTGGAACGTTTCAAAGCCGGAATCTTTCCTTTATAGTTTATCCTGGGCTTGCGCCGAGTAGTTGGTGCTTCTAAAGCAAACCAATGGAGTGATTATCTGGCAATAAATTCGAGAAAGCCGGAAGCGACCCGTGGCGACCCGCGGTTTACGAAAGGCTAAAAAAATTGACTTGATAAATAAATTTTCAGTGAAGAAAACACTCGTCCAGAATGCTATCGGGAAAAAAATTTCCTACAACACGCAAACGGCAATGAACGCCCATGACTTTCGTATCAACCAGCAGTTTCAGACTATACTCTGAGTGTGTGTTTTACCATCTTTCTCTCAACTGCGCTATACAGACCTAACGCAACTATTTCTTCACGTCGTGCTTTTAGTGAATAGTTCCCAGACGCGCGTTCCGGAGAATTTTGACACCAACAGTACTACAAACACTCTGTCGATAGTAATGATTTCAACAAAATCTTTGCTTTGAGCGCCTTCATTCCATGTCTAGAAGATGCTGAATTGAGTGTAGCGGGAGTGCAATCTGAGAGTTCGGCAGGTACCTCTGAGGACGATAAAGAATGATGAGGTGGGACTCAAACCCACAGGGCCCTTATAACGCTGTTTGAAGCTTCGCCAGCACAAACGCCACGAGCGTGCGTCTGAGAGGTGGCATGGGAGCATCTCTGACCACAAGGTTATGACGCCATGACACCATGATACCACTGAACTCGAAACCTTCATTCGAAATTATAGGATGCGTTCGATTTTCGATCCCGGGCAGTCCCGGACTACTTATTGACTGGTGACCGGCGTTCGATTTCTCTCGGACAGCCCAGAACCTCCGCCCACCAGCACAACTCCTTAGCTGGTGGCCATTTTGAGTTAGGCTCTGAGCGCATTCTGAGTACTTTTAGTGTTCCTGCATACGATATCGTGCACTAAACCAACGCCTCCTAAACTACTTAAGGCCTGCGCCCCGTGTGGTGACGTCACCATCAGCCGGCCTACTGGGTGCGTTCCGCCGAACGCGCACTGGGACGCATCACAACAAGAAGCGGCGTACGAACGGCGTAGCTCTCCTCTTGCTGCACGCTGCTAGTTTGTCGAGCCAGTCGCTTCAGCACGGACTGCTTTTCTCGCTCGCGTTCTGTGGCATGCAGACTTCGGCATGCGAAACGAGTGTTGTGTGCCTATGTGTCCAAGCAACTACCGGACGGGGAACAAGGTCTAATGTTTTCATTCCCAAAGGATGAGGAGCTCTACAAGAAGTTGCTTTGTGTGATTCCCCGAGATGATTTTGTGCCTACTGCAGAAAACAAGATACATATCAATTGTCTCTACTGTTGCCATAAATGCTACGGTATATGAGTGAGTCAAAACAAAAAAGGAATCTCTCCTTCGATATTAGGTATAGTATTGCGTTGGTAATATAGTGCGTAGCACTTTTACTATTGTAATGCAGGTGTGCGCCTTACACTACCATGCATCCTAGTCTCGAGCGCACCTCATCGTGCACCGGTCCCCAGACCGGAAAGGTGCCCAACATCCCACTAAAAGTCCACATCTCAAATGAGTGCCAGCACAATTCCCTGGCTGCACCTCGGGTTTCTCGAAAGAAGATGGCCTGCCAGCGATGGACTCCCTAGATGAGAAAAAAAATGAGCCGGGAGGCATGTCTTACTCGTGCTATAAAGCATCTGCAGCCAGCTGTCAAGAGGAACAAGTGCAGTGTAAATTTCCATAAACCGCATAAAATGATGGAGCAGCTAAAAAAGGATTGTCCGAAAAACTGTCACACTGATATTTCGGACTTTATGAGGTGCTCCGTCGTGAAACTATGGTTCTCGGCCGTGGCAGTTGACAACCACGGGGTGACATTGTGCATGTAATGCGACTTAAGCCGTACTTCTCGCTTGACAGCAATGGCGCTCCACTTTAAATTGTGTTCGGGCTCTTCGGTTTTTTTTTTTTGTTTTTGTTTTTGACCATTTTCTTCGAGCTTTTCCTCTTCATGGATTTTATGCCGTGGTATTCCTATTCCCCTTTAATTTATTTTTTGCGTCTATATCTGATTTGTACATACCCTCTCACAGAGATAATGCTCTTCTTTTCCGGTGGACTTAAGCCAAGGACCTGGCACGACCTACCTGAGCGCTATGCCGTGATGAGGACGAAGTGGTAGCGCTCGAGTGAGATGTGCTAGAGCTGGCTCTGGTCTGGGCGATTAAACCTCGGCCATTCGGCGCTTCGTCTGGTCCGCGACAATATAAACTGTTTACTTAACCTTCCTTTACTTTTTAACTTTCCTTTGTGTCAATGGCGGTTGTCTCCTTTTTTATATGCAGCGTAACAAAGCACTTCATTTTTTTCTACATTTATTTGCTGAGACGATATTTGTGAATCTATAATATTGAAGACGTTAACGTAATTTTCGCGATATTACGAAGCGTAGAGACACCATAATATAATTTATGAAAAACCAACCAAATTTCCGATATAAATTTTTGACACTTCATATTTCGATCTACTCCGCCGATTAAGAACATTTGAAAACGGGGCTCGCCTTTAATGTCGACATAATTCAACTTTTCAGTATAACATTAAATCCTCAAAATGACAATTAAAGTAGTTAATTAGTTTATTACACTGAATTATTCGTCGAATAATTAAGCTTTATCAAGTGCATGGTGTCCGTTTTGCTCTATAACCCACCTTCACAAAACAGCGCTGACGTACTTAACGTTTTTTTTTTTAAACACATGTTTGTAAATTGTTTATAAATACTATCTGGTATGTAGTATATTCGGTTACAAGAAGTGTCTATGTCTAGCACCCCAATCGTGGCGCGCGAATGGGCTAGTCACGTGGTTTTATTTGTATTTCGCGGGCTTTCTTCTGAGCCCAGAAAAAAAGATATACCTGTTGTTTTCGTTATCGCAATTGCTGGAATGGGAGTTTCTGAAGGCGCTCTCCAACTTTCCCATTCACATTTTTGGTCTAAAGTCCATATTTATTAAATTAGAAGATTTAACATAATTAACCAATTAAGTTAATGCAAAACAAAAAAATTTCCTGTAGTGCGCAAGGAGACTGGCAGTTGTATGCAACTGGTTTCACTGACCTAGCTCAAATATATTATTTTGTAACCCTTGGTTCAAGTTAGCTGGAACACCGGTATATATATATATATATATATATATATATATATAATATCGCAGTACCCGTGTTCAAACTCGACCGCAGCGCCCGCCTTTGGATAAAGGCGAAATACAAAGGCGTCCGTATGATGTGCAATGTCAGTGCATGTAAAGACCCCTGGTGGCCGAAATTATTCCATATCCCTTCACTGCAGCACTTCTCTCTCTTCATCTTTTCACTTCTACCTTCCTTCTTCCCTTACGGCCCGAATGAGGCTTCCATCGAGGTGTCACAATTAGTACGCCTTTCGCTTCCTATGAACTTCAGCGCAATGTGTGTGTTGCCTTCCAATCTGTCCGTGTTTCTAGCGCTGTTTTAACATATGCTCCCTTCCCTTACGACACGGTTGATATGGCCGAAAGCTTTGGTTTCGTTTATAAGGTTCACCGTCGCAAAGCGACTCAGGCTATGAGGGAGGTCGTAGCGGAGGGCTTCAGAAATTTTGGCCAATTCAGGGTTTTTAACGCGCACAGATATCGCACAGTACACGGGCGCTTGCTTTTCTCCAGGATGGAAAAGCGGCCGCAACGGCGGGGACTGTCCACAGAAAAATGCTACAGTTACTCCTCCTTTTCTTTCTATAAATCAACTTATATTGAAATGTATTGTTAGTCTTCGGGTGCGTGCTTGTTTTGACCTGGTTTTCAAGTTCACTCAGTTCGATGCAGATGAAACTGGGGTGTACGTGGAATTGTAGAGCTTTATAGCTTTAAAACTAGTGTTTCGCAGCTTTAGCTGGGCTCTTCTGTACTCTTCTTCTAAGTGATATTACACGCGATTATTTAGGGCCGCGGGGTTCGCGGTAGCAATACATTTTTTTCCCTTCCGTGCTCTCTACTTAGAATCTCCAGTTTTCTCATCTCCATTCTTTCTGTTTGGCTTAATTCTGTCGACTATTTACCTCTCCCTATAATATCCTCCTTCCCACATTGTGGCTTCGCACGAAAGCCAACAATGACGGATATTTGTAAATCCCACTGCTGCTGCTACGCAGTAAATCAGAGCGCTCCATAAGCATCCAAGTTACGGAATATCTCGCAGCAAAAACAACCCTCGGGTGAGCACTTGTTGAGGACATAAACGTACGCAATGGCAGGTGTTTATGCGTGCCGGGGACATAGACGGGTGTCGTTTGCTTTTCAAAAATCCTAGCGCGACCTCTGCCGTCCTCATTTTGTCCAGCGCCCTGACGCTTAGCACCTGTACCCCTTAGCAGACGCTGCCACAGCGGCGGTAGAAGGGTCGAGGGTTAGCGTCACTGCTCTAATTTTATCTTGTGTTGTAGTGCCTTGCAAGTGAACAAACAGCTTGATACGGCGTTCACTGTAATTCGATTCGGCCTTCGGAATGAGAAAGCTATAAAACGAACTATGAACAGTGCCCGCATTGCTATGGTAAAATGCAGCTTCATACAACTGACCAGTGGCGTAGCCAGGGGGAGGGCTAATGGGGCTTCAGCCGCCCACGAAATTTGTTCGTACTGTCATGCACTGCAGACCAAAACAACCACCAGAGCCGGAAATCAATCTAGACTTTGTCTCCAGTATGTCTTTTTCACGCTCAAAAAGAGATCTCGGCGGGAATGAAAAAAGCGAAAGGTGCATTTAATTTTCTGAAATCGTTCATCGGACCATACAAAGGAGACAAGCCATACTATCACGCAAGCTGACAAAGCACGCCGAGATGAAATGCGTGGAGAAATAAAAAAAAAAAAAGCTAGGAGGGAGCATGACTCCACATGCGCAGCCTCCATGGGCCGAACTTGATCTTCTGACGCCGCACTGTCTTCTTCCACTCGGTCCTCTTGTTCGCACTTAATCTCGGTGTTTTTAGCCGCTATGTATGCTCCGGTAGAAAGTCTGTCGAAGTGGTCTGCTGAGAGTCCTCGTCTGTTCGTAACACTACAGTTTGTTAGAGTGCAGATTCTGCATTATAATCAAAGTTATAAGCACACTGGAGAGAGTTCGGGCAACCATTTCATCTGCGGGTCCGTCAGGAAGACTATGTATTCGAACTAATGTTATTTGTATGGCTGGAAAACTGGCTATGATGAATCTTCAGTTCTGAATTTGCTAAATTAAGCAAATGATTTTCGTCTGAAACAATAAATGCGCAGGATACTTGATGGAACGAAAGCGCCGGACGGTACTATTCTTCCGTGTAATCTTTGCATCTCGGCATGCAGAATTTATGGCGCATTTGAGAGGCGACATGTTGGTGATAGGTATCTCGATAGGGAGGAGGCTGAGCAGCAATGTCAGCTCCCTTCGAAAAAAGGTTCTGGCTACGCCACTGGCTTACACGATAATTACGCCTTACATGGTGACGATAGGTATGCAAGTGACAAAGGGCAAACGTGATCCGTAATGGGAGCTTCAGCCAAAGGGAGCCATTAGCGGAGCCATTAAAGGCGGAGCATAAGTGTCCTCCCCAAAATTTTCTTTATCTGAAGGCGACCGAGGCGGTACGTAAAATTCCCCTCCCTCCCCTGCTGAATATTTTGACAACCTTGTAGCATGGTGATTATGCTAGATGATAGCCAGCAAAAGGCACTGTTCACGATGTCTACAAAAGTTGCCAGCTTCCCGTGCTGAGCCCAGCAGGCATCGAGCAGCGAAAATTTTGAAGTTTTTACACTGTTCCTTACATGCACATCTCCTTAGGTATCCGTCAATGTGTTGTCTTTCTCCTCGCGAACTATTATTGAAATGTTGGGGCTTCAGGTGGGCGGAAAGAACAAAGAAAAATGGCCAGGGCTTTCTTTGTTAAATCGATCTATTGTAAAAGCATGGCGGAGGTTTAACCACGGTCACTGCGATCAGCTACTGCGCAACGTTGCGCTTGATCTCGGAGGCCATGGGTTGATTCTACTTGTGGCGCCATCTGGAAGCAGCCCTTTCAAATGGCGGATATTTGCACATATTGGTTATAACGACCGAAACTCTCCTGCCAGGTGGCTCAGTGATTCTTTTGTTTGTGTGTTCAAGTACAGCCAGAGATCATAGTTAGTTACTAGTCAGCCATAGGCTCTATCACTCTCTTTGTTACCTGGTGAACTTAAAGGACTCGTCGGGGAGACTCGCGCGTTGGGGCCTCTATACTGCACTTAGTCTGAATTGCTCGTGCAAGGCACACGTGGCTGTGACTTCACGAAACAGCTTAGCCGATCAGAGTAAAAACAAGATCGGACGAGATTCTTGAATGGTGGTGTATGAGTGCTATGAGTGCTTTTGCACTAACGCTTCCTTCAACCACAGCTTCAGTCGACAGAAGTTATAAATGACAACAAATTACAGAGAAGGCCTCTCGTGCTCTTCCTCCATAACTAATCCTCATTATCTTCTTCGCTCCATGGCAAACAGTAGAGAGACTTGCTTCGTCACCCGATATGCGTAGCGCTATACTCTATGAGCATATCTTTGTCTGAGCGTATCGCGCCAGCCTGCACATCCCCAGTCGCTAGCTATGAAACCGAGAAGTCAATTATTTTCTGTTAGGGTCTACTTTTTTCCCCTACCGACAGTGCACAGAAACACCCCCTGGTACTCTGAAAGAGGTTTCGGTGAGAGCAACTTCACACCTTTTGTGAGATATAGTCACGCTCGGTTGTAGTCCACGGGAGCCGTAGTTGCATATTATATAGGAATATCCGTAATTACATGTCCGCTCTAGTAATTAAAGTAAAGTAGGGTACATCACCCATATTCGGACTAGCTTTTCTATGCGTTGCGTATTTCTTTTATAATTTGCTTTGTGCTAGCGCCGAATAGTAAAAAGTGTCATAAAAACCAAAACAAGCAAGAGCGATAGACTGAAAGCATCCTGAAGAATGATTTGCGGATTAAAGATCGTTATGGTGCAATCTTACGATATGCGGAATAAAAAATTAAAAAAACCTGCTCTCATAAACGGCGTCCCGTTGACAAAATATTTGTGCAGAATTTCTATGTGTTATCTCCCTCGCTTTCATTCTACAGCAGAACGAAGACTCACTTAGCTGTATCCGTCATGCATGAATAAATTATTCTGTACTTATGACTGTGCAAATCTAAGCATTATCTGAATACGTTCAGTTTAAAAAAAAAAGGGGGGGGGGGGGGGAGGGGGACCTATTAAACGGCTTGCTCTCAATACAGGGAAAACATCTTTTACTGGGTAGACAATAAAGTTCGATATAAGAGCCCAGAGCATACCATAAATTACGGCCCTTAAGACCATTTATACGTAGCACTGATTATGACCTATTTTGTTCTGCATTTTGTATGTAGCCTAACCAGACTGCGATAAAAATACAGCGTTAAGCACTCGGCATCATCAGGAGTGCATGTCACGCAAACACTAACAAAAGCGCGAGCGCTTTACGCCCAATGGCAGGTACTCACAACCAAGGGAAACGTCAACAGGGACCATATGTTTTGTGCGTTCCCACGCTCCGACTCTAAGCTCCCAGCTTAACCTTATTAGCGAGCAGAAGTCTCGTCCGTGCACAAAACAGTGGAAATGACGCAAGGAATCAGGGAAGTGTGCGAATGGCTCCTTTTGATGGCCAATAAAAAGCAACACTGAACAAAAGGTTGCGCTCACCATAGGCTTGCTCGGGGATTAATACTGCCTAATAAGGGTTGACGGATGGCAATGCGAATGGGTTCTTTTATGCTACTTCGTTAATGCGCCATGTCACAAATGGATCAGTTTCTTTTTCGTTTTGCTTGGTTCAGTGCAGCCTTGACCTTGTTGAGCCTTGCGATGGTTGTTCATTAACATAATCCTTTCCATTCAGTTTTTCTGCAAAGTTTATTGCGTCCTGCTTCTGTGATCGCGCACTAAGTGAAGCAGCACCTTAACCTTGCAAAGGTGGGTGAACTTGTTATAAGGGGTCCGCGCACTGAGATGCCTTTGAATCATTTCTGTGTTTAAACAGGAAATACTGTCGCCGTGTATCTCCTTTACAGAAACTTTTCTCGGCTCAGAAACATTTGTTTTGCTCTTAATTCCCCCTCAAGAAAAGCAATGTCAGTTGTAGTGTTTGTACGACGGTGTTTTATACTTGCGGCTGGAATGACTGCCTTATGTGCACATATGTTTTGCGCACGATATCGTTGGCGTTGCGCCCTTTTTTCCCAACAAAGATAAGCTTATTTTATTCGTTCCCCTTCGTCACTCATACTTATTCACTTAGTCTTGTCGATGTTCCGCTTTAAAATGGCACTGCGGGCGACGTCATCCAATTAATGTTTTCAGTTAAAATTGATTACTAGTCTCTGGATTGTTATGCTAACTATTGTACGACAGCAAGAAAAATTGTGTTTTGAAAACTGAGCTTTAAATCGCCCCTTGAGTAAATTCGTGCCGTTCACGCTGACGTTTTGAAGTGCAGTCACGGTGTGGCATGGCCTATATGAAAAATCGATGTCGACAACTGCGTTTTCTTTACGATTACGTTATCGAGTAGAGATGATGGCACTTGTATTTGATTTTTTTTTTGTGTATTTCTAGCCCCTAAAGATTCCCTTTTTAATGAGATTGGTCTCTTTTTCATTAGTACGTACGCAGCACTATACCAATAAAGGTTAACTTCAATGGGTCATCGGTGTCTCTTTAAATCATAAAACTTGGGGCATATTACAGGACCGCATAAAACAATCTGCCGTGTGTAAGGATCCTATTGTATAAAGAACTTCATTTTAGATTGAGTCTGGTTTAGTTATCTTCAGCATGAAATTATGTTACTAAATTTTTCGATGGGGAAAAGTTGCATATTTAGAGGCTTGTTGCGAGCAGGACAAAATTCACAGGTTCACAGATGGTGATACGATAATATTTTTGCACTTCACGCTGCTCCCTTTTAATGCTGCCTATTACCTGAAAGTTGAGGCAGTTGATTCCGCTTTTATCTGTTGCGTTTTACTACGACCGGCTTTATAGCCCGCTAATGGTTTTATATACTTTTACATGTGCTTCGTTGTACGCACTTCGTTTTTCATGGTGCACCGCGTTGGATCAGCCGACAAACCTTGCTCGCTTTCGACTCCGTTTTTGTCGCCGCATTCGCATCTCGCTTGATGGTGTGTGTGCCTCTCCGCTAAAATATATTCGCTCTCTTCACCTTCCGCTCGTGCAGGTATTCCCAAGTCTCAGCTTTTCGACTGAAAACCGCGGTGAGATACGGTGGGTTCATTCGCACTCTGGAAATGAGGCTGCCGATGAACTTGCACGAACTGCGTACGATCCCTCCGTGCCCATGTTCGAAGAACGCTAACCATACGACGGCACAAAGATCATAATCACGCAACACATCTCCGCGCGGACCATTCGCATAGCAGCACGACTCTCCTTTCGAGCTTTTGACCCGCGATGCTTCGCACGACAGGACTGCAATCTCCTCCCGCGACTGTGCGACGTTCGTATGTGGACCAATACACGCGCAAGTCGCATTCGCGGTGGTACAACTACCTCGTGTGCTTCGTGCGAGGGCTCAGAGACACTCGAACACATTCAGTACGTGTGCCCTGTCTACGCAGCAACCCTTCTCTCTACAGGAAGACTCAGTTCAGTTCAGTCATTCAGTCGTGTCCGACTCTTCGTGACCCTATGGACCATATCACACCATGCTTTCTGGTCTCTCATTATCTTCCTAACATCACATAACTTCATCTGCAGCGGCTCGAGGATGCCATCTAACCATCGCGTTCGCTGCCTACCCCTTCTCCGGAGACCGTCAACCTTTCCCAACATCAAATCTTTCTCCAGCGACTCCTCTCTTCTCATCAGATGACCAAAGTAACTGAGCTTTAACTTTAGAATTTGACCCTCCAATGAGCAGTCAGGGTTTATGGTCGACAATATCGACTGATTTGATCTTCTGGCAGTCCAAGGAACTCTCAAGAGTCTTCGCCAGCACCACAATTCAAACGCGTCAATTCTTCGGCGGTCCGCCTTCTTCACAGTCCAACTCTCGCATCCATACATCACAACTGGAAATACCATAGCACGAGTTATACGGATCTTGGTTGGTAGACTAATGTCTCTGCTCTTTACTAGGCGGTCAAGGCTAGCCATGGCTCTCTTTCCTAGAAGCAGGCGTGTCCTATTTTTATGGCTGCAGTCTCCTTCCGGGGTAATCTTGGAGCTGAAGAAGAGAAAATCTGTCAGTGCTTCCACTTCTTGTCCCTTGATGCTCCAGGACTTGATAGGACAAGACGCCATGATCTTTGTCTTTTTAATGTTCAGTTTAAGCCCAAACTTCTCACTCTCTTCTTGTATTCGCATCATAAGTCTCTTGAGCTCCACTTCACTTTCTGCCATTAAAGTGGTATCATCCGCATATCTAAGGTTGTTGATACGTTTCCCAGCAATCTTCACTCCAGCTGAAGACTCGTCCAGACCGACCTTCCTCATGATGCACTCAGCATATAGGTTAAATAGGCAGGGCGACAGTATGCAGCCTTGTCTCACTCTTTTTTCAATCGGAAACCAATCAGTAAGACCATGCCCAGTTCTGACTGTGGCCTCTTGCCCTTCATACAGGTTCCTGAGGAGACAGATGAGGTGAATTGGAACTCCCATCTCTTGGAGACCTTGCCACAATCTGCTGTGATCTACGCAGTCAAACGCTTTCGCATAATCAATAAAGCAGAAGTAGATGGGTTTCTGGAACTCTCTTGCTTTTTCCATGACAGGAAGGCTACCGAGTATTTATTCATCGGAGCTCGTATATCTAAACGGCCCGCCTCCAGTGTCACTGCTGACTGCTGGCCTACCTCAGGGACAGCGGCTTCAGGGCGGGCGCGGGATTAGGCAACCTTCCGCTCTCTTCATTTGCGTCACTGTACCTCTCCACTCCACGGGCATTGAATTGTTCGCTAACAACAGTGGAAATACCTGTGCGAGCCTCAACTGCGCCGACGACACGACCACCCGCATCCTCTCTTACCTTGCTCCCTCACGCGGCCCCGTTGCGGTGTTCACTGAAAATTCTAGAGGTAGTTATAGTGCCACGTAACTATCCACTCAACCCACTCCGCTCCCCTACTCTCCACCTTTTATTTGTTATTATAAGAATCTAATCTCATTAACCCTGGCCCATCGTATAGCGTAGTTGGGGGGGGGGGGGGGGTGCGCTCGGCTCGTTGCACTCGCCTAAGGCTTCATTCGGCAGAGACACAAGCCTGCATTTTCGCCTGATGGCACTTAATTATACTGCTGACGTAGTAGCGAGGGGATACCCTGTGACTGACTGTTATTGCGGATATTCATTATTCAGCCCACTTGGTCCTTTTGAACGCGATTTATCATTCAAGACTGCAGTAATCATTTTATTAGTCTAGCTGATTGCAATGTTTTGTGTTTGTGTTTTGAAACGCAGAGCTGGAGCCTCCCATTCAATCTTGCCTTCTTTTCGTGCATCTTTATTTTTATCTAGAGGTGCCCAGAAAACAATATTAGGCCTCCAACAGATGCATTGTATACTCTAAAAGAGCTACCTTTCCGAGCCACTAATATATCATCTGCCCTTCCTCATTCTTGGAAAATAATATTTTCCAACTATCTACTCGATAGAAACAAAGAGAGAAGTGAAAATAAAGCCTCCTCGTCCGAAGCTAGGCATAAAGTGGGCATATGACATGTATTGTCTGTCTTAACACACTAAGGTACGACGTAATTATAAGTGAGCCTTAGATGTGGGCCCTGAGCCTTAACAATCGTCGAGAACATCGAATGCGAAAACCGACGTGCCTAGCTAGCTTACACGGAAGAAAAGAGGTTTCACCTCTTGGTATTTCCGACGTAGCAAAACAATAGGCAGAGACCAATAACTAGGAAAAAAGAACACCTGAATCGTCTGAGCTATGCATTGTCACGAAAAAGCTGCTGCCTGTCCCGATTTGTTTAAAATTGCAGGACGCCCATTGTCGCCAAACTGACAACAAAAACTTTTCAAGGACGAACTAATCCTAATGCTTTTGCGTAAAAATATTAGTGCCTTAAATTCCGCCCTTTTTCTTTCTTTTTCCTGTACTGCTTCTTTTTTGGCGGTAGGATCAGATGGTATGGTGTATTAACAACTGCAAAATATCTGCCCTCTATACACTTAAAAATTTGGATTTGCTCTACTCACGTAGACATTTCCAAAGCGACCATACTACTTCCTTAGCTACTTGCTTCTCCCTTTTTTGTTTTTTATGTGTTTATTTTGCCTCTTTCTCAGCGAAGCTTAAAATTTCTGCTTTGCTTAACTATCTGCTCTGCTAGGTTTCTAATTTTAATGTTACGCATCCTTTCAGAATGTTTCGGTGACATGCTGGATAATAAAAACATCAGCCCTAAACATTTAGGTCAGTGTTCAGCTCCTCCGGACTGCATGTGCGACGGCAACGCTTCTCGGAAAGTCTATCATCGCGCAATATAATTGCCGTGAATGTTTGCTGCAAATAATCTTGCAACTTTACGGGAGCCTGTAGTAACATATTTTTATTCCTTGCTCAAGCTGCAACTGGAGTTCGGGAGTAGGGCTCGCAGGGGAAGGCTTTAGATTAATTAGGACCGCTTAGGGCTTTTATTGCCCACCGAGATTTCGCAACATGAGCGTGCGGGCGCGGGAATCATCCACTGATTGCGTCACTGCTTTGTACATTGAGTCGAGCTGGCGCCATCTGGATGCCGGCTATCGTGCAGCTTAAAATACAGCGCAGGCAGTAGAACCAAGAATACTGCGAATCCTTCCGTTTCATCACGGTTAACACAACATACATTGCGGACAGGACAAGCCCGCAATGAACGCTGAAACAAGATTGCCCTTACCCGTCTTGGGACAGCAAACATCGTGAACAGCTGGGGGATGATACGTATTGCGAATATTTCGCAACTGGGTTTCCCGCTGACCTTCAAGTTTTTAACTAACTTTATCGCTGATATGCCGGCTTTCCACGAAACACAGCGAAATCAGTGTGCACAGGATGAATCCAGTGACTTGATGCTCTGTTAAGGTTGCGCAAGAAGAATACGGAATTCTGCTGTTCTACCGCGTGGCGAGTGGCACAGTTAATTCAGCCTATATTTCGCCAGTTTGAGGCCTGCATGTTGCGCTTGTATAGTGATGGGCGCACAGCGGGAGCTCGCACAATACAACCTTTTTCAACCGTGAAAACTTTTGTCTTTGCCTGAGTGCACGCGAGTAACGAACAAGCCTGCCATCGCAAGTTCGTTTGAAGGTCCCTGCCTTTACATCACTGCAAGTACTTACATAAATTCCAGAAAGTCACTTTGTGGTGCTCTCTGCAGGAAGCTGAAAAATACCGGGCGTTTCGCTGAAATGAGATACACCACGCCAGGTTACAAAAGTGTAGCCCCGAGCGCACGAATGGCACGAACATGTTAGGAAGGTTGATGTGCGTATGTGAAGTGGAAATTCGCGAGAATGACGTGCATGGAAATGCGCTCACACCGAAGCTTACGTAACGAAGCAGCTGCGGATTCAATTTATACGTTCCCATTGCACGTGCGCTAACGCATCATGTAACGGACTGTATTGTGGACGTTTTTTTCATTTCTGCTTCGGACGGTGATCTACAAACATATCTGAGCAGGCGTTCGGCGTTTTTCGCTTCCTGCGAATTATTTTCCCGAGTCCACTTTCCATTATTTTCTACGTCCGCAACACATGGCACTTTGGGGACATAAAGAAATGGTGCAGCGGCACCATGCTGTCAAAGTCATATTCACATGAGCTTCTGGACATTCTTGTGGAACTTATACCAAAGCGTCGAAGATATTTACTGGCTAAAAAGAAAAAAAAAAGAAAATTCAGACGCGAAAATCTGCATTACGTATTTCCTCGACATTGGCGCATAGAGGTGTTTTTGTATGTATCCACTTGTTGCGTGCCCTTAACACGGTTCGGAATGTAGAGAACGCACGAGGCGCAAAACGTGACTGGTGATCCAGAGCATACATTACCGCGATGTCATCGAAATTCGCATTTTTTGTATCTCGGATTCTGATTGACTTTGGCGGCGTTTGCTTAGAGGCTCATGATCGAAGACAGGTTGCTTCACAGAGCAATACGCGGCACACAGAAATAAGACAGTAGGAGCGCTTCTTCCGTCGCCTTTATGTGCTGTGCGTTTCGTTGTGGAGTGATCTGTCTTCGCTAATTTACTTGTACTATTAGTTTCTGTACGTTCCCGTACTAAGATCGTTTAAACTGTGCTGAAGAGTTGCTTGGGTGGCATGCGCCCGCACAAGGGAAGGATAATTATGAACAAATCTCCTTCCGTGTAATGGCAGTTGTACTGAGAGACCATGCACTTATTTCTTCTCCATGTAGTTAACTTCGAAAATAGAAAATCTGCGAATACGGCGGAGTTCGCTGTTACCGGTAGAATTTAACCATCGTTGGAACTAAAACGTATACGCGCTAAAGACTGGCGCGCATCTAGTCTGCGTGGTCTAGGTCACTCGCAACATTTTCTGCGTACGAAATGAGCAGTACATCGACAGCATTGTCACGTAATGTCCCTTTATGATGTGATCATAAGTAAGTCAGCGCCTGTCAGTTTGGCACCTTCTATTATCGACAATAAAGAGGCACCTGCTGTCCGCTACTATTTCGTGCTTGCGTATAACCTATGTGCTCACAACTACCACGCCAAAAATCTGTAGGTCTACCTGCCTGGGTGTTCTTTCTTTCTTTCTTCTTCTTTTTTTTTTTTTTTTTTTTTTGTGGACACTGTTTCCCGCTCACTTCCTCATTATCTTTCAACGCCGGGCAAATTCTTGCAGTAGCTCTAAATTTAGCGTGATTTGAAGCCAGGTGTACGTCTCTGACATAGACAAAATTAGCTCTCGCCTTTAGTTGCCTAAACTTTACTGCCGTCAATATTTTATTGCTATCCTAAGAAAGGCAGGCACAGTTAAGCCGGAATACTAGTTAAGGCTACGGTTTCAGTAGACATTTTTTTTTGTGCACAATTCTTGTACCTTATAATCTTTAAAACCCTACTTCCAATATAGCTCCTCGATGGCGCTTACGAAAATAAGGCCGTTGCACTAGCTCAGAGCAAATATGAGTTCTCATTTTATTATTCCGCGTTATTAGCGCGTGCCCAGTGCAACGTCATTGAGGATGGGTCGCGTTTTAACCATTAGTGTTTCTCCAGCAAAAATATTACATCTTTCTTCGTTAACTTTCTCACCATCAGTTTCTGCGCAAAAATCTCACTGGGGGGTCTGCAAGCATTCACCACCCGTGAGCTTAACTTGGGATTCCCTCTTTATGAATAAAATAATTTCATTGGGGACAACGCACACATGCACGCCTGTAGTATAAAAGGAATAAATTTATTGTCAACGCATCAATCGACAGCAACAATTTTTCAAATAATAACGCGTTTCTTTTCCCTGCGCGTCAATCATTTTCTTAAATTTTATTTACTTTATTGGGCTCATCGTCACCCTTCCTTTTGCTGACATTTTGTTAACAGCTCGTTGCAGTATTTAATCTTCCTTCCATTCTAGCGTCGACCCTCGTGGCAGATTAGAATCTGAGTGTTATTGATGTGTTACCCCCATATTATATTTGGGAGGTGTCTAAGTCTAAGTAAAACTCCTCCGACTGCTGGCCTGCCCTCATTCTGCCCATTTTAAATTCCAGTGCAATAAGAAAGCAGGAACGACTGAGCAGTCATTTTAACTCGTGCATAGCGACTTCATTCAGCTAGTGCAGAAAAGAAAGTCGTTCACTGAAGACATTTAGGACCTCGCCAATGGCGCAGAAGCCTGTTGTGGATGGGACAAGACTTCCAAGTTCAAATTATGAAGGCAATAATAAGCATTTTCTAGATTCTTATTTTATTAAAAAAAATTGGTTTTGTTTTTAGGTTTAGTTTGGTTTAGTTTGTGGGGTTGAACGTCCCTAAAGCAACTCAGGCTATGAGAGACGCCGTAGTGGGGGCGCCTCCATCGAAAAGCGGCCGCCGAGGTCGGGATTCTATCCCGCGTCCTTGGGAACAGTAGTCGAGCGCCGTAACCACTGCGCCACCCCGGCGGGGTGTTTTGTTCTTATGTTTAACGAAGTTTTCTAATATTTTTTTTTTATTTCCAGAGGAGTTTGGAAAGCTGGAAAAGCGACCGTTGGATTAAGCTTGCACGGAGATTATCACGCATAACGAAAATCCATATGATAGTTATCTTTCTTTGTGCATTTTGCTCATTCATTCAAATGAAAAATTTTTCACAACACAAATGATGCATTTCAGGATGTTGGGCACAATGAACCGGTCTACTTTTCGGTTTTTATTTGCGCAGAACTCGCTTCCCTCACATATATTGGACAAGAACCGGGAAAGGCGATCACATGAACAGGTTCACCATTGATAGAACCTATGAAAGATTCTTCATTTTTAATTTCATTTTTTCAATTTTTCAGTAGCCAAATGAAAAAGCCTTAATCATTAAAAGGCATTCAACAGAATCTGCTACACATCAGTGGAACAAAACGGCCTTCACCTCTCTATATCATGGGTAAAAAAACTATAGGGGTTGGGACTGACGGTCGGTACCCTTATTTTCTTCGCCGGGCTCTGGTTGGAAAAGAATTTCTGATGATTTACGCAACAAAGCTCGGCACAGGAGTTATCTGCAGCGTACGTCGCTTGAAGGGCGTGAGGACAGGCTTAAGAAACACGAGTAATTGTGTCACTTCCTGAAAACCCAAATGCGCGAAAATGCGCCGTTCTGTATTCAGTTCCGACCGAGCAAGAGGAACTTTAGCGAAACCACGTCGACTGTATATGATATTCTGCGCCTCTCATCAAAATAAACAAATAAATAAATACACGAACGAAGGACTCAAGTCCATCTGATCAAAGCTTGTTCATTTGTTTCGGCTCGAATGAAAAAAAATGCTTCCATTTTTGTAGCCCTATAACCTGTTCCCTCGCGCTGGCAAATGGTTGCGAAATGTCTCGATCAGTTTCGCAAATGGGCTGCTTATGGTGACAGGCCTCGAGAAGTGGCTGGACCGAGAAGGCTCCAAGAGCCGCGCGGTCCACTTATTCAACTCGAAACGAAGCCTTGCCGTACCTTCGGAGCTGCTAAATGCTTCGGTGGGCACCGGAAATTAAACATCCACCTTTAACGGGATACACGCTTTTTCTTCGAACGGGATGAGGTAATCCCCCTGAGCCGGCGTTCTGCACCAGGTGTCGTTTGCGAAAGAGAGAAGCGTCGCTGTGAGCGCCTCTGAATACTTCGGCCGACTTGTCGGTTCTTTTTTAGCGCGAGCAGATTCTCCCCCTTACGCGGCGTGCGAACAATAGCGGTCAACTGACTCTAATCCAGTTCGTCGTGGTTAGCTAGCTCGCCCACACAAAGCCCAGAGGTGGGAAAGCCGGACTGTCAAGGCCGCGGTGTTGGAAAAAGTGGGACAACATGCCGGTTTCAAAACACCCGAGCCTCACTCTTTGTGTTATGCACGAGGTAACTGAAGCACATCCAGCGCGTCTTCGTTTTTTTTGTGTGTGTGTTTTTTTTTTAAACGCAAGCACGGCGTGTTGAGCTTTTTAAGAGAGTGACGTTCATTTGTGGCAATCTTTCTTTGAGCCGAAAGTCACGGGGAGAGCGGTTCCTTGAGAAAGGCTGCTTATTCCGCGGAGACACTACAGCTCGGCTTTTCATTGTCTAAGGCGTGATCGCCAACACTTTATGGAACAGTTCTGGTTTTAAGCTATCGATGCATTGTATTCACACGCGTGGTCGCCAGTAAACTGTTAGCCAAGTTTATTTTTGTAGGCATCAACAGCGATGACCGCTGGCAGAATATTTTGTCGGGTTATGAAACGTTATCAACGCTTGTACGAAGCGTCACCTGCTATATAATCTAACCAGATGAAATTTTGTCGAACCCTACACTGTACTCTACTGTACTGTAGTGTACTGTACTCTACTGTATACTGTATTGTGTACTGTACTGTGTGCTGTACTGCACTGTACTGTACTGTACTGAATGGGAAGGACAAACTGTGGAAGTGGTAATACAGCTTCAAATAGCGCATTTCGATCGACGTTATGCCGCTCTGAATGAAGAGCATTGCCTGCTGACGCACCTTCCACAAATACTTGTTGGGCGCTCACAATTAGTCTTGTGCTGTGGACAAAGAAGATTACGAATGGTAACAGACACTGAGTCCCTATATGCACGGGATCATGCCCCATTGCACCCCATCTTCACCGCTTAGACGACAATGCGCCTGTAAGAAAGGACGGACGCAATTTGCCGATAGTCTAAGCAGCAGCACCGAAATATTTCGCTTTGGGGAAACCCGAGTGAGGCCGCGCTCGCTTCTCAGGTACGAAGAGCGGAAACCGCGCTTCCAAGTTGAGTTTGAAACTATGGAGCAACTTGCTCTCGACCGCAATTTTCCTGATTTCACGGTTCGTGAACTGTCTTTGGAGATTTGCGCTTTTAAAGTGCACGCAGGAAGGATTTCAACCACACACCATGCCAGGCTTCCGAGAACACACGGCGTTGACAGGCAAGTAAGGTTGTTAGCAGAGGACTCGTTGCAACATCGTGCGCCCCGTTCAGCACATCGTTGACAGCCAGCGTCCTCGGCTGTTCGCCGACTACTCTTCCGCTCCCACATTGCACTCCCGTGGACTTTGCGAGCCGGTAGGCTTTACACTTCGTTGTGTACACTCTTAGCCATGGATGTGGGCTGGATACACTCGATGGCAACACAGCTGTAGAGAAGGGAAAGCTAAAAAGCGACACTTTTGTAGATGACCTGATTTATGCTGGGAGCGGAAGCCATTTATTTTCGGGTATCCGGGAGGAAAATGGTGCCCAACTTTCTTTTCGCTCAACATTTTCAGGAGCAAGAAATGGTCTACTTTGTTGCGTGTTATAGCACCAACACAGTCGTATGGGGGCAAGTAATAGCCGAAGGGGAAGAGAATGAAAAACATGGAGTAAACATATATCGCGTTAAATGCAATTCCCAGTTTCCCATAATTCTAAAGGGAATCAATAAAGTGGCCTACCTGATCTCCATAATTCGAACATTTCAAAAGAAATGAGTGACGAGGTTAGGGGCATCCGTCGTCACTGTTTTGGATAGGGTACTCATATCGCCCACCTATGCACGAAATACAGATGTTATAAGCCACACGCACTGTGAAAAAGTATTTGTGCGCATAGTCAAATTGATCGCATTGGGGATCACATTACACATGTGTCATATGCCAGGAAACGCTTCACGTCTGCGCGCACAAAATTTACACGTCCACATACACAGAATTGCATGGAACCGCCGCCGACTCCGAGGTTAGTTGGAATCATTTTCCCGTGCGCGTCTCCCTTGTGTGGTGCAGTTGGGCATGCTATGTGCAAAAGATGAGCCGAGGTAATTCTGTAGCTCACGCTTGAAGAAAAAAGATTTTCTTCACTACCGTTGCTTTAAAAGAGCATACAACACTGTGTGTATTCCCTTCGGCTCGGATCCCATCGTTGGCATATGGTTGTTTTTAAGGCGAAAACCTTTAACGCTCCATACTGTCGCCACGATTCGGTCACATACTTCCGTCACACTTATTGCTGTCAATCATCCCGGCTTAGCCACGCCGGGCCCGTGAGAAACGTATATCTTAGTTCTCCTGGTATACCTTCATGCCAACACAGTTGCCATGGAGACCGTCGCCCCTGTTTACATTTAAAGCTCTCAGTGAAGAACTTTAGTTAGTGGTAGATAGCTACCGATAATGATAGCGTTAGTGACAGTGACAATGATGATGATAATGACACAGATGACTGTGATGTCATCGCGTGGCTGCGTCGTTGGACGTGGTGTAACGTCATGTTTGGTCATGGGCGATTCACGCATATACGAAGCTGACCCCGCTTGGAGTCCGATCCAGGCGTCCGTACGGCGTCTTTCATTTGCCGCTTCCTCGAACGCTGCACATACAGGAGAAGACGCAGTAAAGCAGAAATCAGCGGCGTTTAAAATTGGTTCGCAGGAATCTGTCACACTTCTCCGCAGCCACCTGAACCGCGCCTTATGGGAAGGGAGGAAGGCGGGAGTGAAAGAAGAGAGAAGCGAGAGTGAAAAAAAAAAAAAAGAGGTGCCGTAGTGGAGGGCTACGGATTACCGCGCAATAAAGACTTTCGCCTCATCGCACTTTAGTGATCCAAAATGACCTCTAGAATATTATTTTCTTCTCGTTTAGTGAAACTTGTCTCCTGATTGAAATTAGTATACAGTGTATTCTCTACGTTTATCAACACAACCCCAACAGGCAAAGTAACATGAACCATTCCTTAATTTCAGTGATGTGGCTTCTTTCCAATGCATATCCTAATGACGCCATTATCTCCACTCACTTGTACGCTCGCCGTCACTCAGCGAAGTACAATGGATAGGGGGTAAGAAGACAGTGCCCTTGTGCAACGCGAAACAAAATGGACAAGAGTTGAGGAGAACCCACAGTCCGCTAGCCAACGTTTCAATATGACGATATTGCGATCTCTTCGAGCGCAATTACTTGCTTCGTGGCTTTTTTTTTAAAATCAAAGGAACATGGTAGCTGGCATTACCGTGGCCATGAGACCTGCTTAAAGAAAGGGCTTCTTATTGCTCCAGACTACATGGGAGAAAGTAATTTAATGGAGAGAAAGATGAAGATGTGGCCGGCGGCAAGGTGACCCGGCCTATACTACTTACTCTAGAGCACATTGAGTTTAGTTTACGTGTTCAAATACAATGGCATTGTGCTTGTTTTCTTTTGTTTCATCTCTTTCGAGGTAAGGGTACCCAGCCAGAATCGATATCGGGACCCTTTGCTCAGCAGCGAAGTTCTACAACCGCAGAGTTTTCGGGGCGGTTACTTCTGTATTGTTTCTCGCAGCAGTTGCGGTGTGCAGAAAAGAGGCGCAAGATTTATTTTTCACGACGAAGAAAAATAGAAATGACCCTGCCCTACTCGGTGCAATAATTACTTCTTTTCTGCCACTTTAAAGTGGACTGAATAAAAACGTGTTTCTTTTTCATTCACATAACAGCAGTAGTCAAGAAGACTGAAATATTTGCATGCTAGAGCCAGAAAACTGCAATTGCTGAAAGTTTTGAGAAAACCTTGTTAGCTTGGAAATGCAACAATGCGAAGAACCGAAAAGCTTCCCCACTTTTTGCTGGCGCGTTGAGAAAGTTGCCTCAAATTTGGTTTATCAGGCCAGCTGGCCAGTATTTTCAGTTCAGAGCCTTACTCTTTATGAGCTGGATCAGTGCAGTGCATTATTCTGCCCCAGCTCATTGGAATGCAGCGTCGCCTGACACTTAGCAGAGTAGTCCAGGAAGCATTTACTTACTCGCCTTTCCCTCTTGCGCGCAAGTTTTCCCCAAAGACTGCGACCGAGAAGTGACAGAGGGAAACTGAAGCTGCGCAAGCGAGCCCCCTAACACGATTGATACTTTCCTTGGCAGGCGTGTTTTTTCCCTAGGGCGGAACCTCATGCATAGGGCAAAGTAAGGGTCCAGGCGCTCGCTGGCGACACACATTGGGCGGCTAACTAAATTCGTTACGTGCGCCTCTGGGCACGAGAATGAACGCGCTGCAAGCGGTGCAGAAACGCTCGCCACTGGCACAGGAGGATGCAAAGAGGGGTAGGAAGCGAGAAAGCTAGGATGAAGGGGACGCGTAGGGCACGCCACCCCACCAAGGGGTCGATGAAACAACTTCTCACTGGCAGCTTTCTTTTTTCACGTGGGCAGCCTGGTCAGAAGCTTGATGAATATGACGTTAAACAAATGGTGTTGAACGCAGTGTTCGGTCGGGAGCTGCACAGGTTCTTTCTTGACGTCAGCCTCTACGGCTACATGTAGAGTATGGGTAACCCCAACACATACCGCCTGACGAGTCTTGAAACTTGATAATAAAATAATGAAACAACCAGGCGTGCGTTCGCGCATGTTCTTAGTTCGTAATAAGAGAGTAATTAAATAATTCGAGCCGTGCCGTGGTTAGGGCGCTCGACTACGGTGCCCAAGAATGCGGGGTCGAATCTCGGCCGCGGCGGCCGCTTTTCGATGCAGGCGAAAAGCAAGGCGCCCGTGTGCTGTGCGATGTTGGGGCACGTGAAAGAAGCCCAGGGGGTCGAAATTTCTGGAGCCCTCCACTACGACGTCTCTCATTGCCTCAGCCGCTTTCAGACGTTAAACCCCAAAAACCAACCAACCAACCAACCAAAATATTCGACCAACACCGTTCCCATTTCGAGCTATTGATCAATGCGCTGTCGCCCTACGATCTGGTCTGCTGACCGCCCCGGTTAGCTCATTTGGTGGAGCGACTGCCCCGGAAAGGCGGTGGTACCGGGTTCGACTCCCGGTCCAGGAAGAATTTTCTGAGAAAGCTGTATAGCTTCCCTTCGCGGCCAGTATGACTGCGCTTCGGTGGATAACAATGAGTAATTTCTCCATTATTACAAATCAACTCCACCTTGGGGGATTCTACCAATGCTCTCAGCTCATAACTGGAACCAGCCACCTCACGACACATAGCGGTTAATTTCTATGAAGAAACTATAACTTCCATTCCCATCATTTCGGCTGTGTAGCGCAGTCGAAATATTTGAGTCCCTCGCAGTAATTTTCTTTAATTCGTGATGTTAAGCGCGAAGTACGAAATTTGCTCGCCATAACTGGCCCTGCTGCGTGTGACGATACGACTGAGCGCTTGTTTTTTCCATTTCCTTGCTTTTGAAATTTTATATTTTTCTAATCGCATACCATGAAAAAGAAAGGTCGTCTCAAGTCGAAAAGTCCTTCTTTAGGTCAAGACTTGTTTTTTTTTTTTCTTGAGGACAGTGCACTAGGCGCCTCCAATTAACTTTCTGGTCGGAATTTCTGCGCGCAAGAAATACATAGTGAATCGGCACAAGCATTCCACGTTTATTTTGTCTCTTATAAAAGGCTACTTCTAATCGACAATTTAAATGTAATTCTACGAGTTAAGTTCGTTTCCAATTTCCAATTGGGATTTACAATGTTCTCGTATGGGCCGCCGTCACGAGTCTATTGGGAGCAACGGCAAATTGGCATGCCTTTTGCGAGTTCAAGCTAGTTCAGCTTTGCTGGCAGTATACGACACCGCATGTTTAGCATCGCTGTCTTGCTTGTGATGTACCGTAGGCTATCGTATTCTATATATAGACCCAATAGCATCCGTTGCTCCCGAACATTGATATCCTTCGGCAAGGTCAGCAGACGCCACGTAGTGCGGCGCGCACACAGGCGGCCGCAAACACGAATGAACCTCGCCAACCCCTAGCGTCTGGTGGCCTTGGCCCACGCACTTCTCGCAGAGGGTCGCTGATGGTCAGACCTTGCTCTCATTCGATCACTAGCGCCGCAGTGTTGCCAGGAGCGTTGATAAGCGTGATGTCTTCAAGCGTGGGCTAGGCGTCATAGTTGTGAGTGCTGTTTGCGCACGCCCAGCTCCCTGTTTACGTCTCAGGGGATTACTGCGTGCTCAGTGCAAATAATGTTCGCTGAATTGTGCTATGAAATGTCGTCCATCTAATTCGCGGGGTTTGAGTGGTCCAGGCGATGAAAACGGTCAGGGATAGTTAAAGGAAGAGAAAAAAAAATAGCAGGGGTTTAACTCCACTTAAACCGATTAAGACGAGCGAACGCACTTCCTTGTTTTGATTAACGGGTTATCATTGGGAGTCTGGCGCGAAGTTTAGCAGTAATAAATATGGATTTATTGCCCAGAATACAAATGGACGTATGCATGCTGCCGGTTCGAATTCCTATCTCGAACTAGACTCTAACATCAGTAACAATTGGAGGCTAATTGAGGGGCGAAATGGTATGGCGTCTGCCGCGGGAGGCGGCGACAGCATATGATATTTACCGCTCGCTTCGCGGAGGCAACTGGTTTTCCACTACATGGAGGTCCGTTAGTAATGCTATGTGAGCAAAATAAGCGCAAGGGGCGATACGGGGGAGCGGATCGACCTGTCACAGGGGTGTCTTTTGTGCATGTCGTCATCGTACTCACCGCTTTGGAGGCTGGAAAACGGTTGGCGTCATGATTGCTGCAGCAACCAGCAATGCAAAGCAAGAATTTTGCTCCGGTCTAACGATCGTATGAAAGCTTTCACACTAAAGGTAAATAAACACTGATCATTCACGACAGTTGATCATTCTCTACAGCCCAAGTCGGAAACATTTTATCGGCATTCAGTTTTCCATTGTTTTTCTTCATTTAGCATTATTCCCGGGTCATGGTTGTTTTAAAAATATGACGCATAGATTCCATCAATATCCCTCTCATCAACGTTTCAATGTGCCGAGAGGAAACGAACGAAGAGCATTACTAATTTATCCTTAGTGAATGGGAACGATCAGATTGGAAATTTATGACTGGTTCGGTCATATCCAGCCTATTTTCCCCGTTCAGTGTTACCATGCATTAGTTACCATGCGAAGAGCGTTAACGCAGTTGTCCTGACATGGAAAAATGCGTGTGCTGAAATGTTGCGATCGCAGGTAGGCGCGATAACCCTTGCACATTATTAGCTGATGCGTTTAACTGCCACCAGGGCTCAGCTGCTTTGACGCTTCGGGGGTTGAGTCCCAATTCTGTTGGAGATAAATGCAGAAAACAGCCTTGTGCTGAGCGTTGTACAAGGCGTTAAAAATTCCAGGCACTTGAAATTATTCCGCGACCTCCGTCCACTATACGGTGCAGATTTGTAATGTGTTAAACCTCGCAAACCGTACCCATACCGCACATCCCGCCTCAACGCATCCCACCGCTCTGCTCTGCACCGCACCGCAGCGCACCGCAGCGCACCGCACCGCACCGCACCGCACCGCACCGCACCGCACCGCACCGCACCGCACCGCACCGCGCAGCACCGCACAGCACAGCACAGCACAGTAAAGTACAGCACCGCACCGCACCGCACAGAACTGTACTGGACCGCACCGCGCCGTGACACGCCCCACCATACCATACCATTTCATACCATACGTAGTATACCATGCCTACCACATGTACCATACCTGCCATACCTGCCACAAAATATCATACCATGTCATACCTACCATACGATCCTACCATGCTCTGGCTACCATACCATACCATACCATACCATACCATACCATACCATACCATACCATACCATACCATACCATACCATACCATACCATACCATACCGTACCATACCATAACATACAATACCACACCATACCTACTATATCATACTAGACTGAACCATGCCATCCATACTTATTATATTACAAATACAATACTATACCTTCCGTACCATACTATACCACACAGTACCACACCATGTCACATTATATTACATCATACCACGCTATGCCATATGTCGCGCCATATCGTACCCTATTATGATGCCATTCGTTGCTGCGTTGAATGTTAATTTCGTAAGGCTTCTTAACGTAAATAAGCAAGTTGTACGAAATAAAGCTTGCGCAGTAGATTCATTCTAGACCGTCTGTGGAGTTATGAATACAGGTGAAGTAGTATGTGGTTATTAATAATTAGATATCAAAAAAGAAGAAAACGATGTTTGCCAGCCCCGGTATCTACCATCTTATATCTGAAGCACCTGAACTGGGGCGGCCCGTTTTGAATATTGGAGTTCTTGTTGCGAGGCGCCCTACGAAATGATACCAGTTTGCCTGTCCCCTAAGCTGGCCCCCAGAGAGCCTTAGCTTGGTGATATCCGGTTCAGCTTCACTTCGAGGACACCGAGTGACGAGCCTTTGTTCTTGAAAGGCTGCTCCTCGTTGTTCCTGGCTTCCGGGTTTCCGGGTTTCCGACACAGGGTGAAAGAGATGGAAAAGAAATACGTTAGAGAACCGGAGCAAACTGCGCCCTCATATGTTTCCTCGCGGCGGTGTTCGTTACAAGCAGCGTGGCTGATTGCCTGCTGCGGGGCTTCCTGCTTTTTTTTTTTTT
>JAJIZL010000027.1:153874-167836 GCA_023969395.1 Amblyomma maculatum | reverse complement strand
CCCCCTCCCGTCGAAATTTTCCGAGTGCTGCACAGCACCAGCCTTTCAGCCTTTTTTTTTTCTTTTTCGCCAATTTAATTTTTTGGACGGCGGCGTATAGCACCCCAAAACAATATTGCCGGCTGCGCCACATTAACGGATGTCTTGCAAACTGCCATAATGTCACCTTTGTTCGGCAGCTATGATAACTTCGAAACCGCTTTTATCCTGCGCCCTCCGCGAAATGACATAAAAGGCGCAGATGGATGCTACAATGTCAGAACAGCTTTCCCCATCGGTGCCTTTCATCTTTCACTACAGGTCGCAAGGCTTTGATCTCAAAGCTCATTGGATGTACTTCTTCCGCCGCCGTCGGCATGCTGGGCGCTCTCTTAAAAATCGCGGAGGTCATCTACCGTTCCACGTGATGCGCTACGAAGTAGAACCAAAGGGGCACACACAGCCTTGTATCCACAGTGGCATTACGCTGTGTCATAGAACATTCGGAAAAGACGGTCCAGCTGCAAGCACCGATTACGATTTAGTACCGGCCTTGCCTCAAAGGCTTTGCTCGACGTCTGAGGCGCGTGCTTCACAAATCAGCTTTCGCGTTGATGTCTTACCCGAGGGTATACAGAGGGGAAATGGGTATAGAAGCAGCAGTAGAAGGCCTAGGGCCACTGCTTTATAGCTTACGTAAAGCAGGCACAGCGCGCACACGCTGCTTATGTCGTTTCGAAACTTGGAGACGTGCGGAGGAAATTCGGCCAGAGTAGCTCAGGTCGTGAAGTACGTACGTTGCCAGCTATAACCTGCTTTGCTGTTGCGCACTCAAAAAGATCTGTTCTCTCTTCTACAGGCAGCGTGATCTGAGGCATTTTCCATAAAGCTTTCCGGCACAAGTTTGTGTCACCACTTTTGCGAAGCTCTATAGACGCCAATAATTGGTGGTCTTCTGCAGAATGCCTGCCAGTTAAGGGTGCGTAAATTTGCCTATACAGTTCCGAAGTCGGTTTCCGATGGTCCTGACAGAAATTGCTATTTCTTAAATATTATTGCACTCAAACAAAAAAAAAAAGATATTTTACCTTATCAGGTAGGCTATATAAAATAGTATTGCAGGTAGACAAATTATCTGTGAACTTCTTGACGAACTGCAGGGCTTCTGCAGTTTAAGGCAGAAGAGCCGCCTTTTCAAACTGGTGCTTTGGGGCGACTGCCCGAGTTTCTCGCGTCTGCGCCTCTACCTTCGAAGCTGTTCGAGCAGCGACAATAGTACGCACTCATGATCAATAAACTCGGTGCAGTAACCCAAAGTGTATTTTGGCCGCGACTGTAGCGCGCAATAGGATAACGCATGTTACCGGGGCATATGTGGCTGGCCTAGTTTGTTAAGGAGGAGGGAGGGAAGTTGAGGATACTGTTTTTATTTATTTAATGATTTCTGCTAATACAAATAATATCATTCCATAACGGGGGTATGCGTTTAGCATAGATACGTATCCACGTATTTAATTGGCTCGATGAAAACTCTACCCACCTTTACTCCAGCAGCTGCTGGCAGAGATATGCAGTTTTTACTTATTATGCCAACACTGTTTGTACTTGATAAACTATATACTCCATAGCTACGGGTGTAATTCATTCCGCCGCGTTCAGTGCGATCATTTCGTGTGACACTTTCATTTTCGTATGGCAAAATAAAGCAACATAATTAAATGCCTCCCATATGGGGCGCCGCGGCATGAGACTTGCTGCTGCTTTCGTGCATGCGCTCCCCTTTGTAAGAGTTGAAGCATCGTATGGTGAATGAGGTGTTATATGTTGCCAACTGCAACGACGTTTGCAGTTTGTTTGGCTTGGTTTATGGGGTTCAACGTCCCAAAGTACCTCAGGCTATGTGAGACGACGTTTGCACTTCACTTAGTAAGAACTGCTGTCTGATTTTCTGCAAGGTCGACTTGAAACCTTCTGCTTAGTGGCATAATGGCACAACCAGTGACACCAAAGTACTATGCGGGGAGGACTGCGCGGTGGTGGGCGCAGTCGCGCTCACCTAGTCTCAGTGGGGCTTTTGAGACGCCTCCAGTATGCGGCCTCAGTCTTCGGCAAGGCAGGAGAATTTGTAATACACATCTATACTGTCCCCGTGAACGCTTACTTTAGTACGTATTATACGCGTGCAGCTCCCAGACGACTCGTAAACACTTAGCATTTATAGCCCCTTTGGGGGATACCGCAAAAACGGCTAGGTTCCCTTTAACCTTTCGCAATCCTAACTGCGGAAGCTCACCGTAAAACACTCTCTGATGGCAAGAGATAAAAGTTATTGTTGTCTCCGAGAATCTGTTTCTTTTTAGTCGCTGCTATAAAGGAGTGTACCCATCGAAACATTTGCTTCGTGAGCTGCTGGCAGTGGCACAGAGGTGGTAGTTTTACTGCGGACTGTGAGTGATACAATGCTTGAATGTAATTCCCTCCTACTATGTTTGTAACGAGCCATTAAAAACTGTCATTTTGCTGCACTGTGAGACGGCAAATTACTCTTCATCGTGAAGTAAGCATAGAGCGCTTCGCCGACAATTATTGGTCCTTCATCACGCATCAATACTCGGGCGCATCAATTGGCGCGGGTGGCGTGAGCGCCCAGACACCGTTAGAACATATGGGTAGTTTTCCCGGCCTCACAATACACGCTCTCGAATAAAAGTGACAGGTTGACCCATCATCAAAGGGGTGGTTTTTTCGGTGCTCAGCTTTTTTCGGTCGCAACGCAGAGACGGGGTCGATGTCAAAAGATTTCTGAATAAGAAACTTTGGGCAGCAGAGAGACAATACAGAGGAAAACCAATAACTCATAAGGACATATGCAAAGGGTTCCGCGAAACAGTGCAACATTTGAGAGATCCTATCATATACAGGCAAATTTCGGGAAATGAGGTACTCGTTCATACGACGCATACGAGGAAACCAACAGTCACTAACGCCGTGGAAAGCGTAAGGGTATTTGTGTGTGTGGTACGGATCAACGCGGAATTATAATGTAATCACGTAGATATAATTAGATAGTAGAAGAAAAGACAATAGTATGTTACTAGATTTATGTTAACCCTTGACTTCTCGAAATTCGCGTCCGTTTATCCTACCAACAGAGCTACGGCGACAGCTGTTTAATTTTCTGCTTTCGTAGGCATTTCTATTGCGTGCAACCTATCCGTGAGTGTGTTCGCCAGTGCCACTTTCGTTCATAGCGGTTGCCGTGCTAATTTACTGATTAGCCTGATCAGCGTTTCGAATCTTTCAGCTTTGGTGCCGTAGTTCACAAGTTATCGCACAGCTCCCGGCCTCCCCGCTCGATAAACTTCTACGTGATACTCACTGCACCACGTCCGCCGCTCTGGAGGTGGTTGGTGTACGCAACAGAAATGCCTAAGAAAGACGCCGATTGGACAGCCGTCTCCCCTAGCTCCGTTGTAAAGAGCAACGGAATGAAAATTCGGAGGTCGTGGGATCGTGTCCCGCCAACAGTATGTGGTGTTTTTTTCTTGCCTATATTTTTCATTATATCTTTATTATTATATTACTATCCCACATTGATCTACAGCACATAAGCAACGTATGCTGACGTCAGTTCAGTTCAGTCATTCAGTCGTGTCCGACTCTTCGCGACCCTATGGACCATATCACGCCACGCTTTCCGGTCTCTCACTATCTTCCTAACATCACATAACTTCATTTGCAGCGCCTCGAGGATGCCATCAAACCATCGCGTTCGCTGCCTACCCCTTCTCCGGTGACCCTCAATCTTTCCCAACATCAAATCTTTCTCCTGCGACTCCTCTCTTCTCATCAGATGACCAAAGTAGCTGAGCTTTAACTTTAGAATTTGACCCTCCAATGAGCAGTCAGGGTTTATGGTCGACAATATCGACTGATTTGATCTTCTGGCCGTCCAAGGAACTCTCAAGAGTCTCCGCCAGCACCACAATTCGAACGCATCATTCTTCGGCGGTCAGCCTTCTTCACAGTCCAACTCTCGCATCCATACATCACAACTGGAAAGACCATAGCATGAGTTATACGGACCATGGTTGGCAGTGGGATGTCTCTGCTCTTTACTGGTCAAGGCTAGCCATGGCTCTCTTTCCCAGAAGCAGGCGTCTCCTAATTTCATGGCTGCAGTCTCCTTCGGGGGTAATGTTGGAGCCCAAGAAGAGAAAATCTGTCACAGCTTCCACTTCTTGTCCCTTGATGCTCCAAGACTTGATGGGGCAAGACGCCATGATCTTTGTCTTTTTAATGTTCAATTTAAGCCCAAACTTCTCACTCTCTTCTTGTACGCGCATCAGAAGTCTCTTGAGTTCCACTTCACTTTCTGCCATTAAAGTGGTATCATCCGCATATATAAGGTTGTTGATACGTTTGCCAGCAATCTTCACTCCAGCTGAAGACTCGTCCAGACCGGCCTTCCTCATGATGCACTCAGTATATAGGTTAAATAGGCAGGGCGACAGTATGCAGCCTTGTCTCACTCCTGTCTCAATCGGAAACCAATCAGTAAGACCATGCCCAGTTCTTACTGTGGCCTCTTGCCCTTCATACAGGTTCCTGAGGAGACAGATGAGGTGAATTGGAACTCCCATCTCTTGGAGAGCTTGCCATAATCTACTGTGATCTACGCAGTCAAACGCTTTCGCATAATCAATAAAGCAGAAGTAGACTGGTTTCTGGAACTCTCTTGCCTTTTCCATGATCCAGCGAAGGTTGACAATCTGGTCTCTAGTTCCTCTGCCCTTGTGAAACCCAGCTTGCACGTCCGGAAGCTCCCGATCCACATACTGCTGCAGCCTACCTTGGAGGATTTTCAACATCACCTTGCTAGCATGCGAAATAAGCGCAATCGTGTGGTAGTTGGAACAATCTTTGGCACTGCCTTTCTTTGGAATGGGGATGTAAACTGACCTCCTCCAATCCTGTGGCCACTGCAGGGTTGTCCAAATCTTCTGACATAATGTATGCAGAATGTTAACAGCGTCATGGTTGAGGTTTTGAAGCAACTCAGCTGGAATGCCATCAATTCCGCTAGCTTTGTTCTTAGCAAGGCTGGCAAAGGCCCATTCAACTTCACTCTTCAGGATGCCCGGCTCGAAATCAGTAATCACAACCGTCTTATGTTGGGTTTGCACATCCGGGTCCTTCTTGTACAGTTCTTCTGTGTATTCCTGCAACCTCTTAATCTCTGAGGCTTCAGTGAGGTCCCTGCCTCGTTTGTCCTTTATCACGCCCAGCTTAGCACAGAAGCTTTCTTTGATATCTTTGATTGTCTTATACAGAGCTCTTGTATTCCTCATTTGGCTGTTGTCCTCAACTGCTTGGCACTGAATGTTCAGGAAGGCATTTCTATCTCTTCTTGCTGTTTTCTGAAAATCTGCATTGAGAACCTTGTGCTTTCTCTTTCCCCCATAACTTTTGCCATCCTCCTTTCCACAGCTATTTGCAAAGCCTTTTCAGATAACCAGTTTGCTTTCTTGCATTTCTTTTGCTTTGGAACTACCTTAGTAGCAACTTCTTGTATTATATCACGAACATCAGTCCACATCTCTTCAGGCTATCTGTCTTCTAGATATAATTCTTGAAATCGATTCCTCACGTCCACAGCATATTCTGATGGAATTTGATCCAGATCATACCTGAAAGGCCTTCTAGTTTTCTGCGTTTTCCTCAATCGAAGCTTAAATTTGGCAACAAGAAGCTGATGATCAGTGCCACAATCGGCCCCAGGCCTTGTTTTTACTGCTTGTATAGCGCTTCTCCATCTCTGCCGGCAAAGAATATAATCGATCTGATTCCTGTACAGACCGTCCGGTGAAGTCCGTGTGTACAGGCGCCTCTTGTGCTGTTAAAAAAGAGTGTTCGCTATGGTCACTGGTCAGGTTGTTTTCTTGACAAAACTATACTAGCCTCTGCCAAGCTTCATTTGGCTCACCAAGACCGAACTTGCCTGTAATTCCGGATATTTCTTCACTCCCCACCTTAGCATTCCAGTCTCCTAATAGAAAAAGGACGTCTGAAGATAGAGTGCGGTCTAAAAGGCATTGCAGGTCAGCATAAAATCTCTCAATGTCAGCTTCTTCAGCAGTAGTGGTTGGTGCTATAGACTTGGATAACTTATGTTGAAAGGGTGACCTTGGATCCGAAATGAAATCATTCGGTCGTTTTTAGGGTTGTACCTAAGCACTGCTCTGCCTATTCTTCTGTTTACTATGAGAGCGACCCCATTCCTTCTCCTGGATTCGTGCCCACAGTAAAAGACATAATGGTCACCGGAATTAAATTCTCCCATTCCGGTCCACTTGAGCTCGCTGACACCTAAGATATCAATGTTTAATATCTCCATTTCTCGCTTGATGACATCCAGTTTACCTTGCGTCGTAGATCTTACATTCCATGTTGCTATGTGATATATCTCCTTGCAACATCGGACTTTCCGGTCGCTTCCAGGCACATCCACAACTGAGCTTCCTTTTGGCTTTAGCCCAGCCGCGTCATTCGTCCTGGAGCTACTAGGAATCGCCCTTTGTTCATCCCCAGTAACATGTGGGACGCCTTCCAACCTGGGGGGCTCATCTTCCGGCGCCATATCTTTAATGGTATTGTGACTGGCCATAGGGTATTCTTGACAGGAAATACTGGAGTGGGTTGCCATTACCTTCTCCAGTGAATCACATTTTGTCAGAACTCTCTGCCGTGACCTGTCTATCTTGGGTGGCACTACACAGCAGAGCTCACAATTTTATCGAGTTTCGCAAGCCCCTCCGCCACAACACCTGCATTCCTGCGACAACGGCTCCCCGTAACCCTGCATTTTCTACCTTTTTTCTTTCCTCCCATTTTGTCTTTTCCTCCTATCTGCATGCTGGCAGTGGTGGTAACGCCGAAACAAATGTCAATCACAGGCCCGTGCACCGTGCTCTCTTATCTTTCCGCTCGCTCGCTCGCTCGCTCGCACGCACGCACGCACGCACGCACGCACGCACGCACGCACGCACGCACACACGCGCGCGCTCGCGCACACACACACACGCACGCGCACACACACGCACATGCGCACACACGCACACGCAGACACAGCCACGCGCGCGCGCGCACACACACACACATAAATAAATAAATAAACAAACAAAGCCCCTATGCCTTCTTTCTTTTGTGTCAGTGGCTATTGGCAGCCCTTGTATGTGACAATATAGAGAGAGAGATGTTTCACCAGTGGCGCACTTACCAGCGAAAAAGACAATCAAGAAACAAACTGTCATCACGTACTGCAAGAGTCCGACGATTGGAGGAGCAAGAAAGCGGCTGTCCCAAAGACTGATGCACACTGCCTCATTCATACACGGCTGGCTGTCACAGGCTTTCAACCCAGGGAGGGCGGCATGCGTTAGCGCTTTCTTCCTGGCAAGCTAACTACGGTACGGGCTGGGTGGCCGCGTTAAGCACCCTTTATTCATAAGGCGTGCCGCGTCTGTCACTTCAGGATGGTTGCAGCAGAAACGGTGGAACGAGTGCTTGGAGAGGAGCGAAGAAACAGACGAGGACGTTTTTGTTTTTTTGTTTTGTTTTGTTTTTTCAATTCTGTCTCCTCGTTCTGCCATTTATGCTGCAACCACCCTCAAGTATGAAGCAACTAGCTGTTCTAACCGCAATTAAACGTCTTTCGAGTACTTTGTGCACATGCAAAATTTTCACAGTACAAACGCTTTCTCATCCTCAAATCGGGGCTCGAATCGTCATTTCTGTAGAAAGCAAAAACGCTCGAGAACGGCCAACTGCTTTTGCTTCGGAGCAAAGAGGGGAGGGGGCATAGCGTTTAACACGTGCAATGATACGCCCTGTCTTCTGGTCATTGAATTCATTTCGCGCGTTACCAGTAAGTGCCCCTCTAGTGAAAAAGCCCTCTTGTCTGGGGATGACACTAATAAGTTAAAATAAAACACTTCACTGCCGCGAGTACGTTTCGAACTCAACGTAGCGCGAACAGATCTACTTCGCTCACGCTGCGTTAAACCACTGCGCCATTGTCGCTTTTTTTTTTAATTATTATTACGGGTGCCATTGGTCGCAGCCAAACACCCGACACCTTAAGCTCCACATCTCTCGCGCTGTGCTTTACTTGACGTAGTGTTCATCAAGTTCCATCTGTGCGTATTGGATCCGAAAACTAGAATAGAAGGGAAAAACGTAAGAGTACTTACGCACGGAATTCGCCTATGGAATAAGTATCTCGCTAGCTGGTTTGTCTGACTATGATGCCTCGAAGGAACAAGTGTTTTCCCGAGCTATTAAAATGTACGGCAAATAAAGGGAAATGCTTCCTTTCATCAGCATATTACAGGCGGAAAGACAAAAGACCTAAAACGGGCGCAATAAAAGATTTGAATTTAAGGAAAATATTATTTGTGCTCCGCATTATTACTTATGTGGGATCGAAAGGACACGTGCTTTCGGTTTTTCTCCTCATCAATAAAATTGATCGCCCCAAATTTAACCCCCTATTTAGTTCCGTCAGCAAAGTCAACAAGGCTAACGAAGTTCGACAAACTTATGCAAAGATCCTTCTCCTGCACACAGTTTAACGAAGTTAATCGAGGGTTGGTGTTTTCTTTGTTGTTCTCATGCGTTCTACGGAATGGGTGGGGCGCTTCTCTTTGCGCTACAATTACTTTTTTTTTTCATTTGTAATATTTTTTGTCATATGTAAGGCGCAACCTAACGCTTATTACCTGCCCTAAAAGCTGCAAAGTTTGATCATGCACCATAACGTTGTGTAAGGCTTGACGCAGCAATTTTTCTGTGGCTTCAAGAATAGAGAAACAAAGTCAGCCTTTCCAAGCACTAATGACTTTACTACTGGCTAATAAGCAGTGTTAGAACCTTTAAAGGGCAAGAAAGTCAAAATCCTTTTAGATTGTGAGGAGGATATGGTTGGTTTGGGGGTTTAACGTCCCAAAGCAACTCAGGCTATCAGAGACGCCGTAGTGAGGGACTCCGGAAATTTCGACCACCTGAGGTTCCTTAACGTGCGCTGACATCGCACAGCACACGGGCGCCTTGCTTTTCGCCTCCATCGAAAAGCGGGCGCCGAGGCCGGGATTCGATCCCGCGTCCTTGGGAGCAGTAGTCGAGCGCCGTAACCACTGCGCAAACCCGGCGGGGTGAGGAGGATATGCATGGCTTTGTTTTTAGTTCAATGGTATCGTTGGGAGATGTGTAGAACGCCTACGGCTGTTTACTTTCGAGTATGACTTGAAAGAGCAGCGTGGTTTCGTTTCTCGATCTACCGAAGCGGCGCCCGCGATTCACTGCTGCCCTCTGCAATTGAGGTGGGCATGAAGCAACCGTTTCCTCTCAAGACTACAGTTAAAAAAAAAAAAAAAAGAGTAGTGAGCCACCAAGCGGCAAGTGTGCTTCTCACAGGAGGACAGCCAGCCAATGGTGTCGACTGATTTTCCTGACGTCGGGCTAATCTGCGATCAACCTTGTATCACTCTAAAGTGGCACTACCTTACCAACGAATTACCAAAGCTTAACTAGGTTAACCAATAATTAACCGCGGCGCCATCAAAATTGCTCGGCGTCATTCGCTACTTCCTCGATGAGCATTTGCCGCTTGGTTTTTGAGTTTTATCTTAGAAAAACTTCAAGCTGGGATTTTTGGTTCATATTGTTAACAGAGTATTTTTAGCGCTACAGGACGACATAGAGAAGAGAGAAGCGCCATCCTGTTCTTCTGTCCTCTCTGTGTCGTCCTGTAGCGCTGCAAATATCCTGTTATTGACTGAGCTGTATCCACCCACCCGCTGTTTCGCCAGTTTTTGCGCGATGCTGCTTCAGTGAGCAGTCTCCTGAGAGAAGCTACGCACCTGCTCGCTGTTTGGTTACGTGCAGTTTCCCTTTGTGCACTCGGCAGCCAAAGTAAAAAAAAAAAATACAGTGTTTCGGCCAAGCGTAGAAAGCTCCGTTTCGTGCAGGTACTGCATGTCCTGCCCCGTTCTCACATTAATTTTTTATTTCGTCGTGCATTGTTTCAGCGCATTCCTCCGCTATTTCATGTCGTTTTCTCCGTCTTGTTCGAAGAGCTTTTAATTTTTTGTTTCACAACACTTTATTCCAAGAGCATTATTATTATTATTATGCAGCGAATAATAACCCTTCGACTTCCTATAACTTGAATGATGCGTTTTTTTTTTCTTTTCTGGCTTGACTCAGTTTTACATACCTAAAATAGGCTCGCCCCCTGTATTACTTTCGTGCAGTTGCGCCTAGATATAATGTTACCAAATTAAAATAAAAATGTGAGTTTAATTACGTTTGCCTGCATAGAGTCCTACTACTAGCATTGACTCTCCGTGGTGGTAGAAGGAGCTTCTTTTAATTAGCTAACTGATTTTTTTTTTCACGCACATTTTATTTTCACCAAGGAAGGGATACATGGCGAAAACGGGGGACGGGAGAAAAAGCTGCACAGCAGCAGCTTGACAATGCTCCGGCCACTCGGCGTTATCTACAGCTTTTCATTTGAATAAAGCGAACGCGATGCTTTTTAAGAAAATATTATCCTTCGCACGCGGTGTGCAAACGTCCTGTTTCACCCACTACGAGAAGCGCATCGCCAACAAATGAAAACCTAATTTCGATTCATTCGCCACTCGCGTGCTCCCGGCTGAGCACCTGTTTTTAAGGCGAATGCCTTCAATGACTCATGTTCGCGGATCGTGTCCGTCCGTCCGTCCGTCCGTCCGTAACGCTTTCGTTACGTGGGAGGCGGTAGCTGGCAGCTGACATGGCCGAGCACTAACTGGAAGTAGGGCTTCCTGACATTACGTTGTGCAGGCGCTGCCAACTCGGGCCTCTCCTTTCTTATGGGAAGGTGATATCAGAACCAGTCTGCCAAGACATTTGCATTCACGTTATTCCTAGGCCATGCAGGCACGTTCATACGGCTCGGTTAAAGCGGGACTTTATATGTTGGCTGATAGCTTACGCTATCGCGTCATCGCGAAGGTGAGAATGAAAACAGAGAAATAGGTGCCATAGTGGAGGGCTTCGGACCACCGCGCGATAGAGGTTTTCGCATCATCGCACTTTAGTGATCCAAAGTGTCCCCTAGAACTTTTTTTTTTAATTTTTGTTGCTAATGAGTGGTCTTTCCAATATAAACACCGAACTTGTAAAATTCTAATGGTATCGATTTGCAGTGGCTCTCTACCACATTCGCTCACACAACAGACATTGCATTCGTGATCAACACGGCGTCGTCCTCTACGCAAAGCTGCTGCTCCGCCCTGAAGCACACCCATCCGTTCTGAAGGTTTCCCCCAAGACAACTAATAATAAAATAAATCTTCTAAAAGAACGAAGGTTGGCTGCTCTTTTAATTCGATAATTTCTGGGGTGACGTTTATGTCCTAAGGCTCAACACTAATGCTAGAGTCCTAATCTACTTAGAAGGTGGTGCCATTTCAGCTACAACACGATGAATATTGCTACATCCACGATATGAAATGCTAAATTTTCGAGACACAAAACAGAAGGAGCATACGCTTGTTGATAATTAAAACGATGCAAAGCAATCATTCACGATAAAAGTCCTCGGTTTGTAGCTCTCTTCACAGGTACTTTAAGTATACGTCGGCCAATAATTTTTGCTGGGCTGAAGACCTCCGAAGTATAATTTTGCTACACGGCACACCCAAGACCCTCACTCTCACGTTAGTCGTTTTACACTAAAGAGCTAGGTTAGTCAGCTTGAATGGACTTCTTAATACTAAAGCAGACTTCAACAATCTGCGTCCCGAAACTGACTGTTACAGGCTGAAGAAGTCGGCTTCTTCTTTTGCACGAAACCTTTTAAGGAAGCTAGCTTTACAGGAGCATTTTTTTTTCTTTTTTTTTTTTTAAGCAGTGCATTTGGCACGAAGCTTTAACTGGAAAATGAAAGCCTGGAAGTTTGTAGGAGACCAATCTTAGGGGAGGGAGTGAGCATATATATGGCAAAAAGAAAAGTTATTAGCCCCTGCTTGCATCCAAGAATCGTCAGACAAAGAAGCTGTCTGCAAGGGACCTACGAGCCTCACATGCTTAAAACAGAGAAGCGGTATTCTGGCCAGTGCTGGAGAATGACGTGAGCAGCCGTTTCAGCGATCTCGGCAAGTACATGTTGAGCTAGAGTGAAAATATATTTCAGCTAGAGCTAGCATGCGAACCACGCGGGGCTGTAAGCAGTTAATTTTTATTTTTGATAATGATCATAAACTTGAACCAGTTCAGAACAAAGCGATGTTGTTTTTTGAAAGGTGCTCGATTAACGCCGTTTTACTTATCAAAATAATAGAGGGAAGCAGAGGAGACTTGTGCATGCAATTTTCGACTCCATCAGGTGCATCTCCGTGGGCAGAACCGTCTAGACTCGTCGATCACACAGAGAGAAAGACGTCAGTATTTTCTAGGGGCTGTTTTTAGTTCACCCGCCAACGGCTGGCGTGAAGGCCGTGGCTATTCCTCGTGTCCACGGCAGACAGCGCTAACCACACCTTCCACGCCACCCCGGCTTGCACGCCACATATTCGAGCGCACGCAAACGGACGTTCGCGCACTCCAGAACTCGGGTAGAGAGCAGCGTAGAGCTCGAAGCGTGAAAGTTGGCGACCATACAGAAATATAGAAAAAAAAATATAAGTCTGGCGGGAAAGCAGCGTACGGATGTCGAGACGCGGGATTCGCGAACCTTAAAACTTCTGCTCCGATCTCTTCAAAGTTTTCTTTTTTTCTTTTTTTCAAGCACACTCATGTTTCTGCATGTGGTTCGATTCCCAAAAAAGCACACGCGCGTAAACAATATATTGGAGAAAGTGCACGCGCATCGTCTGTGTCCGGGAAGAGACGAATATTCGTTCGTCGCCGCGCCATCTAGAGATCCGAGTGAGGTTTTCACCGATCGATAGGCAGCCTCGCTTCGCTTCTGCGCCGCCAGATGAGGCCGCAATCTCGTTGGCTGATGAGGCAAGTCGACCTTTTGCCGCAAGCGCTTTTCTTTGCTGAGAACTCATGGAGGTGGCGCTGCGACCGCGATGTTCACAAATGTAGGAAGTAACAGCAAGAATGACAATATTTTGGCAATGTTTAGTTGCCAAACCAGCAACACTTGATATAAAGACCAGGATAACCCCTTACTTCTACTCGTTAATGTGGCCATGCTGCATGAGCATTACCTCTCGACAATATTTAGGTACCTTTCTAATAATTCCCGCCGTGGTGACGCAGCGGTTCGGGCGCTCGAGTGCTGTGCTCGAGGATGCAGGATCAAATCCCCGCAGCGGCGGCTGCTTTTCGATGGAGGCGAAAAGCAGAATGCCCGTCTGCTGTGCGATGTCAGTGCACGTTAAAGAACCCCAGATGATCGAGATGTCCGGAGCCCTCCACTACGGCATTTCTCGTAGCCTGGGTCGCTTTTGGGCGTACCCCCCATACACCAAACCAAACCAAACCATTATTCTGATAAAATTTATAGCATAGTTCAGGTAGTCTAATCTTATGCCGCAATACGAACTTGGGCTTAGGCTCATCATAGCTTGTATCTTCCACGAAATGATCCTGATCACAATTTCCGAAAGCTACGTGCGCGCTAAAGTGACACGCGGAACTGAATATTAAAGATCTCGTTCTCTTCGTCGATTTGTATCAGAATTTAAATTCTGATATATGCGTTATATGCGTTGGTCTTAGATGCTTGTCTGCGCGTTTTTTTCATCGCAAATTATGATTAGTATTACCAAGTTTTAAAAGAAAGTATAAATGCTATGTGGACAAAGCGAATGAATCCAAAAGCCTGAACGGCCTGGAACACAGCATGGAACGGCCCGAGACATTAAATCGTGTAAGTATATTTAAAGTGTGGGCCAAAAAATGTTTCTTTGAACTACCTGA
>JAJIZL010000027.1:128935-148874 GCA_023969395.1 Amblyomma maculatum | reverse complement strand
GGTGTGTGTGTGTGTGTGTGTGTGTGTGTGTGTGTGTGTGTGTTCACAACACTGTGTTCATTAATACTGACAATTCTCAACCACTTTTCTTTGTATTTCTCTTTATCGCTGTTGTTTCGAGCTGTGAATTTTAGCGTACAAAGACGCTACAGTTTCCACTGCATTGCTTACGTCTCCGACGATGTGCGGTTCCTCGACTGCGTAGGACTTCTGGTCAGCGGCCGATTTCCTCTCGCTTCGTCGTTTTTTTGGGCGCAGCACTTTATGATTCTTTTCGCCATGGATATATATAACTTAAGTGCTTGACAATGCCACTATCTTCTGTCTCGGTTTGCTTTCGCGCTTGCCCACAGTTTCCGATGTCACGCACTTTTCTAGAGAAGCCCTCATCGACTGGAAAGATTTTAGCCTTCAGTTTACACCCTTTGTTTAGTATCTTGGCTTTATTTCTGTTGTTTAAGAGCTTCAGATCTACGGGCCGCATATCGGTTTTCTGTTGGTCTCCCCTGCCTATGAATGCCCCCAATAGATAGAGGACTGAGCTCCGAAGTTCCTTGGAAAGTGTGCTTATTCACTGTCGTTTCCAACGATTCGCTTGTTACCTCATCCCTTTCCGAAATTCCATAAATGTTGAGATTTGATCTTCTGCTATAATTCTAACTCATCTATTTTATCTTCAAACTTCTTAATCGGTTTGGTTTGTGGTTTGTGGGGTTCAACGTCCCAATGCGACTCAGGCTATGAGAGACGCCGTAGTGGAGGGCTGCGGAAATTTCGGCCACCTGGGGTTCTTTAACGTGCACTGACATCACACAGCACAAGGACGCCCTGCTTTTCGACTCCACCGAAAAGTGGACGCCGCGGCCGGGATTCGATCCCGCATCCTTGGGCACAGTAGTCGAACGCCCTAATCACTGCACCACCACGGCGGGGCTTCTTAATCGTAGTGCCCATATCGATCGGTATGATTATGACAGGATGTGACTCGTTTTTCAAGCTTCGATAGTGCATCTCTATATATCCACTAAACGACCCTCTTTAATGCCTTTAATATCAAAGGCAATATCCTTGAGGTTCTTTGAAATTGTCGTCATGTCAGGGCCAGGGTTTGACTCGATGTCTCCCCCAAGCAAGAGTACTTCGTCAGGGAAAACATAAAAACATGAAGTTGGCAACAAAGCCGTGGGCACGGCAGCACCAAGAGGAATTGACCATCAGAAAGGAAACATTTTCCATAACTTTTCCTCACCGCAGAATGTAGAGGAACGGATTAGTGATTCGCATATTCCAGGTGCTGCGCCGTATCCAGTGACTGCTAAATAATCGTGGCGCCCATTTATAGCCTGATATTTGCACTGTGTCGCCACCTGGTGTTCCTTTGCACAGAACTCTGCGCGTGTTGGCGTTGACGATGATGCAGGCACTTCCAGCGGTCAGTCGCAGTGGGGTGAAAATCTTGGTCGGCTTGTCGGTGCGATGCGTGATGGTTGTGCGCAGACGCTTGGACAACGATAGCATCCGCTCCACTCACGGTAGTAGACCAGAGAAGTCCATAGCACTCCATAATGTAAAGAAACGGACTAGTGATATGATATTCCAGGGGCTACTGTTGAACTATTATTAGTAGGCTCAAGATAAAATGAGATTTGTGCCTGCACATCGACGTCATGAACTTGGTTTTGTCGATAAAAGTATAATATCTGCTATATTCCTAAAACATTTGCTGCAAATCAATTTGTAAGGAATTGACCTTCTTCTGTCTGCTATTCCTTGCACCGGGCTGCAGCAAGCGTGTCAGGGTTTCGCTAGGTCTAGAGACGTAAAGGGGCTCTAGCTCGGCGCATGTCGCAGTAGAAACTAAAACTTGTAACAAATGTTTGGGGCCGTCACTACAGTCAGTTGCATCTAGTGTGGCCAGCTGATCAAGACCCCCTTCTCTTCAAGTGCACGGCCTTATCGCTGCACTCCGCTGGAGGGTTGAGCTTGTTCCTTATCGTACGGCAGGTAATTAATTCCGAAGAGTATAGACGTCACATTTTTGATTGCGCGTTTTATTCCTTGCGATGGTGTCTAAGGCATTACTACACACAGATCTGGACGCGGGAACTACCGAAGGGAGGGTAATTTACGCCGGTTCTCAGAAGAGCTTCCTTCGGAGGAGGTCAGCAGCGCGAATGCCGTCCCTTCACTTTCGCAGTAACAGCACAGAGGGTCTCTAACGGATAGAACAGCAGCAGCGGCCTGATGTTCGTGTCGCTGTGGAAGCACCATTCATGCACCTTCTAAGCTGCAAAGCCACTGATCGTAATTACTTCAGCATCAACAAACATTACTGCAAGGTTTTCAAACGCTTCAGAAAAGGACCCCTGTCTCTCTCATGAGCAGACAGAGAAAGCCTTAATAATGTTTGCAGTTTGAGTGAAAACATTATGCGAAAATAGAAAAGTACAACAAGGGGATGTATGTGAAGAAAAAACATTGACCAATACCTGGCCTCTTCAAGGCCATTGCGCGACGCTTAGTGTTGCCTCCATAGCCAAAGCCACCGAAAATGGGCTGTACGACAACTAGTCAAAGCAGGCTGTAAGTTTGGAAACTTTAGTATTAAGCTCATTTAGAGAAGACTTGTACAAAGCTCTTTATGAGTGATTCATTACTTGCAGTCAATTACATTTCCTTCAAACGCTGAAATGTAATGATTATATGTTTTTTCAAGCTGTCGACGTCACTTAATGTAGTTTTTCTTTTTTTCAGTAATCGGTCATTCCATGCCAAAGGTACCAAAGTTTGCTCTCGACCGCCTCCGATCTTGTCGATAAGACTTGCGGTTCTTTATTGAACCGGCTAAATTAATCCTCCTTAATAATTTTGGCAAAATGATTTCCTGGTCATTGACAGCCCTTCAAATTTCTCAGAGGCATGCAAAAGCTCGTGTCATTAAAAAAATTATAAAACGAAAATATGTTACTTTTGAGCTTGAAATTTTTCTGTACAGAGAATGCATATTCATTGTCGTTTTTAATCGCGTAGCAGATTTGTGGCGCAAATATTTTCTGCTGTTTAATTGCATCATTTCCCCCAAAACACCGTTTTTGTAGTTCTTTTTTATATATACTCTTCTGCGAAATTCACGAGCAACATCACATCTTTCGCCGCTTCTTTATAATACGTGCTGCCTGATTAGATGGCCTAACTATAATACAACGCAAGATATAGTTCAGAAATAAATGTGAAACTTAGAATGAATGTGTTGTGCCGCGTTTTCAGGCATAAATTTTGTCCATAGGCGTTCCCAGCAAAAATATAAATTATAGCGTAATTAATTGCTAGTTTTATTGAAATTTTGCTCAACGCTTTTTATCGAAGCCTTTTTGTTGTTGTTGTTCTAAGCCAGAATAAAACTTAAAATTTTTTCAAGTCACATCCCCCTCCCCACTTCTATGCATCTGGTGCGGATGCATAGAAGTGGGGAACTATCTGAACCCCCTCTATTGACGCCACTGACAGGCACAAACTTCTCCTTAGAAACACGCGTTTTCATTTCCCCAACATCTAGTAACGAGGCAAAAGAAAAGAAATACGCGTAAAAATAAAACATTAGGCGTTTTCTTCTTTGCATAACCCTTCCGTGTAAAACATTGAGAGCGAAAAAAGAGTCGACATTGTTGAAAGCGTTGTACAGTATTTCTATTTCTTCGCCATTCATATTGTATAAAACCACTCGACTAAGAAAATGCTCCTAGTAGATAAAAGACAAATGCAAAAGACGGTGAGAGAGAGAGCTTTGTTTGCACTTCGACTAGGAGGGTCCTTGCGTTGCTAGTGAGGCCCCTCTTCAGCTCGTCCTATTTGTTTTTTTGGGCCAGCTATTTTCAGCGGGCTGACCACTCCGGCGCCGCGTTGAAAAACGACCGTCTCCTGTTTGCGCTCTCGCACCAAACTTGACAGTACAGGCGGTGACGCCGCCTTGGATTCTGTCTCGCTGAAAGATGGATGCTTGCGTTCACTTCTCCCCTCATTTGCTTTATTTATTTTTTTCGACTGAGCCTGCGAGGAAAAGCCGACCGGACGTGCCAGCGCACACACGAAAACATTCAGAGCGGCAGTGTTAGCAGTTGGAAGGAGGACTGACACAGCGAGCATTTTCAACGTGGACGGCAATAGGGAGTAAGCAGCTACGTCACAGTGGCGGCCATTTTGTGGTACATGTAGCACGGCGAAAGGCTGCGGACGTATCTGACAGCCTTATCACCGCCTGCTGCGACTTGTACTGCTGAAGCTGTGTTTGGCACCACAAAATGACGCCCGTGACGTCACTTTAATACCTCCTATAGGATGCAACCACGCCTGAACTCGCATATCGGCCTTGAGATCAAACAGTGCACACAAAGCGGGAAGTTTTTTCCGCTTACGGGATCAGTGACGCTAAGGAATTCATCGCCTAAGTTTCACCGCTATGTTTTTCTGCATCTGCGTTTGACCAGGAACTTCAAGAGCAATACTCGTAATATGTCTAAAACTGATTTAAGGATGTGGCGAGGCACTCTACAGGAATATATTGTGCACATGTCTTCCCATTAGACCGAAGAGAATCGCAGTCTCCCGTTTAGTCTTGAAGATTGTACTCGTAAAATAATTTTTTCTTTTAAGATACGCAATGCATGCAAACAGAGACTGACGCTCCCAATAAAAACTTTGACTTCAGTGCAAATTGTGACAAGTAATAACGCACTCTACAGATTACCGCCATTTGTAAATTCAGTCATTCTTTAACCGGAAATGCAGTAGGCACCAATGCCACCTGCTGCCAGTGATAGCAGTGGTGTATTTACAGGTAAAGGTCGAGAATAACGCCATAAAACTTCAGGCGCCCTCTCCTTAGCCCCGTATCGGAGGCTTTTAGTTAAGTGTCGCTGGAGTATACCCATGGTGTTCTTGCGTTTTGCGGTCAATGCCATGAAAATGTGCGCTCAGAGACCTCAGAAAAGGCGCGTAAATCATATAGGGTGCGCCTAGTATTCTATACAATCTGTTAACCAGCTCCGCAACAGCACGGATTCTGCGCCTCTGCTGTGAATATTGTTGGTACGAAAACAACTTTCACAACAGCTACACGGCTAGTAGTTGGTGTTGCGAGATGCAAAAGTATATTGCTCGATTTTCTGTTTCTATTCTCCTTGTTGCGAAGCTTAAGCCTGCACAGCCTACAGCTCTATTCACGTGCTTACAAAACGCGGTCTCGCCCTACTGCATGCGTACAAGAGTCTAAAAAGCGCCTAGATGAAATCGGGGAAATTTATGTTTAAACAGTCTTGAGAAAACACATTTGCAGATCGTTCGAAATAAGGCGTCCGTTGCATTCCTAGATCAGTTTTTTGTAGTGCCTTCATTACTGGTCAACACCGTACAATTATTTGTTCTCGACATGCGTCAAGTATCTTAAATACTTGCTACTATTGTGACACCTCCGTTGGCACCGTTTGTGCCAAAATATTGTGAAAGAAAAAGAAAGAAGACCGCTTGCGCAACTTTATATCAGAAAAACGTGCGTCAATAGCTTTAAAGGAAATATTTGTGAACAGCGCACAGCATCATTATTAAGATTATCTAGAACAGGTCATCAGCTGTCACTAGGTCCGAGCAGAACCTAGCTCTTCTCCGTGGCCCTGTTGCCATGGTGTATTGCCGCAAAGCTCATTATCGCGGGTTTGGCTCCTGACCCCAGCGACTGCATTTCAGAGCGAAAGAAACGCTAGAATGCCTGCATGCAGTGATCTCTGTGCAGTTGAAAGAACCAGGTGGGAGCTCTTCAACCCTCCATAACGGCATCACATTATCATTTGAACACGCAGATAAATAAAAATATTTACCAGTGCTTGGTTCGGCCGGCTATTTCTGCTTTTCGACTGCTGCTGCAGCCTCTTATTCGGCAAGGAGTGACGCAGTCGTGCACAGCGCGCTATATCGACCGTGGCTTCTGCCCCTCAAACAGTAGCGATCATGCTGCTCCGGTATTTCGCTTATGAGCGTGCGTGTGCTCGAGAAATAGTGAGTGCGTGTGTGCGCTTCTTGCCGATGACTTTTATGCTGCGACCCTGATGACATCTTCTTTGCTCTCCAAGGCTTCTTGACAGGTTCTGCGGACTTCGCGAAACAGTCCGGCGTGCCTTTGCTACAGAGCCCCAACATCCAGAGTTGGGAAGTATACGACGCCGACTGCGACAAGTAAATAAAGCTCTGGACAAAGTAGCTCTCTGCGCTCTTATATTTGAGAGCTTTTCTGCCCGCTACAAAAGATATCGTGGTATACTGGTAGGTTTCAGGACGCTGATTTCGCGGCTTTTATAGCGACAGTGGCAACTAGCCGGACGGTGAGAACCTCCTGATGTGCGTCATGCCGTACCTAAATATGACCGACGTGGCAGTTAGAAAGTGAGGCTCACCAACTGTGCCACTTGTTTGAAGCTGCAGAATTATATGCTTCCGACGCATCCTTGCCGGTGTTATTCTCTCTTTATGCTGACACGTGTGATGTAAAGGTGCACAGTGACGCTTTCGGGAAACAAAAAATGAGGGCTACAATTTAATAAAAGTGCAATTTCATGGCCGCGCAGAGGTTAGAGGTCGCCCGGAGTGAGGATGCCCCCCCCCGCCTCTCACCACGTAGCCAGTGGCCATCACGGGCATTGGGATAACTGACGCAAGAAATTTCGAACCTAGTGCCGTCGATTGAGCAGCTGGGAAGAGGCAGCCGCCCCACTGCAGCCAGTACTGCCTACCCGGATCATCCAGATCTCACAAGGACTTTCTGCCGCTGCTCACCACGCTGCCAAGCCAAAGTCGCCAGTGGAAAGAGGGCTGGGACTGTACACTGGGTTATACACGCAGCCGTGTCCGACATTGGTAGAGCTCGAGTACATTATTGTTCTCATTCTCCTTTGCTGGGCACACCGACAGCTAGTGCGGCAGGTATTTTGTTGCGGACGCCGCCGAGAACGTCGTGAAGCCTAGTAACAGCTGACGTTTAAAAGCAACGGAAAGGCAGAGTGGTACTAGGCAGGTATAGGTCCATGGCACCAAAACCTCGCCATTATAGCCTCTGGCAGGGTGGCTGGCGTTCTTTTACAAATTTTGTTGACTGCGTATTAAGGCACCGCATTCAAGCAGCATCTCGAGAACAAATTACTAATAAGGACTGAGGATGTTCGTTGGCACTTCCGGGTTCTTAGGGCGGGTGTGGGCAGAGTATCTGACCAAACAGCTTGAAGAAGTTACCGGTGGTTGCATTCAAGGGAGTGCTCCTAAGCGAAGAAAAATAGACATCTCTGCGTTTTCAGCGCTAGAACACAGGGTGGTCGACGGCACTGTTTCGAACGGCCCCAGGGTTCGCGCGTCCTTGGCCTTTTCTTGTTATTCAGTCTTCGTTCGGCTCAAAATCGAACCACGTGACGGAGTAAACTCTGCCGTGAAGTAGCGGAACTAATACTGCTCACTCGGCAGCTCCGCAATGACAGTTTTGTAGTGTGAAATCTCAGCCTCGATCGTGTAAGATTTGGTGGCAATGCTGCTTTCAGTTCCTAACGACGGTCGGCGCCACAAGCGCGGATCCCGCTACAGTATCGACGTGTTTGGGGGATGTTAGGACCAGAGGGGAGAAGAAATGAGGGCCGGAGGGAGTGAAGGGGGCGCGGTGCTGCCGAATTTCAGCAGTTGTCCCAAGCCACGACGGCCCTTTCCCTCCTGGCTTCTCCGTCCCATTAAGGCCGTCGAGGACGTTTTCTCCCCCCCCCCCCCCTCGTCTCTCCCACCGCCTTTCGCACGCCTCTTGCGCTTCTCTGGAGCAGCGCATTGCATTTTCTTTTTTGGCGCATTTCTCGGTGGCTGCCAAAGTTGAGCGAGCAGGCAGAGCGGCCTCCGAGAGGACGGCGTCTCGCTGACTCTCCGGCGTAGGCGGCAGGCTCGGGCCTGGTCGCGTCCCTCAAAGTGTCGTCGGCCGCTGCTGTCTTCGCAAGCTGCGCTTCGTCCTCCCTCGGGCATCGCCTCAGCAGACCGGACGCGATGAAGAAGCTCTCGGACGCCCACAGCGTGGCAAGGTGCGTTACAGTCGACCCACTCCCGCTCTGTCTCACTCCGTCAGCTTCCTCGCGGTGCGCCGCGCACGTCTTTTCGGCGCGTCTAACGCCTTTGAGCGAATATCGCGTCTACGAGAAGAGCGGTGTCCGTGACAGCGCGTGTTATCTCGCGTGTTCGAGCCTATGAGGCACCTTTCGTGCGATCCGCCTCTCTCACGTAGCCAGCGCCGACCGCTGGGAAAACCGCGCGAGCGTGACGGATCGCGCGTGGTAGTCACGTGGTTTCAGAGCGGTATTTACTTGAACTGGGCTGATCAGCTTTGTCTGCTTCTGTAGCTGTCACTCAATGCGGCGTCGCTTTTTTGATCATTTCATCCTGGTGCCGGTCAGCCCACCCTGAAACCAGAGCCCAGCCATCCTTGCCGCTGCGTACCTTCTCTCTGTCCTACAGCTCCTGTATTTCCTGTTTTAACCACACAGCGCCCCCCTGTAGGCTTCATAGTAATACAATCATCTTTGGCGCCGTCCACCCTGGTTTATTTCTCACTTCCAAGTTACGGATGCGAGTGCTACACATTCAGCTGGATTTATATTCTTTCTTTTTTTCATATATAATTAGTCACTGGTGGTCTCGACAGCAGTAGTGAATACACGGGCAGTAACGATTAGCATTACTAAATGACAAGGAAGATAACGAAACAAAATTGTTTTGTGTTGATGTGCCAGTCAGCACCGCATCTCAATAAAACGCTGCATGTTATGCTAGCTGCAGCGAATGGATATGATTCGTTGCCGCCTCTATACGGCCCGAGCTACCAAGGAGTGTTTCGTGTAGGATATCGTGACATAGAGTCCAAAATTTCAGCTCACATTGCATTGAAAAGGACATGTACCAAAAATTGCAAAAGTAAATCAAAGAAAGCATTTCGGTGGCAACAAAACGGATGGCCAGAGGTTGTTCCAGCAGCTTGTAGTACATAAACGCTTCCTGTTGTGAGCACATATGTACCAGCGCAAGGGCAAAAACTAGAGCTGATTGGTCAAGCTAAGATTTTTTTTAGGGCTAGCAGTCTCTGTCTATAAGTAATAAAGCCCTGTGAAAATATTTCTGTCATGATACCATTCGATATTCTAAGGAAACATTACACTGAAAATTCACTCCAGCGCTGACATGCGGCTACGAGAGGAAGTTATGCATTTGTCTTAACCTTCACAATTGATAAAATATGGAAGATTTCGGAAAATAGTGAAAGTCGTACCCGTGCTTTAAATCTGCTTCTCCTCTGCGGTATTTTCTCGAAACATGTTGGGCTAATGCTACAGTTTCCTTGAACATGTTAAAAGGGGGCTTTGTGCTTTCAAGGGAGCAACGAAGCAAAATCCCAGGCGCCAAAAGCAACAAATCTTCATATCGAACAGTTCAAAAATTAAGGAGAATGCGCGAAGTAATCTGAATATACTACTATTAACTTCTGCGAATGAATTGTTTTCTTGCCACTGTCTGAGCGCTTGTTACCATGGAAACATTCCCAGCTGCTTTGACTGTGTATTGTTCTCAGAAGGAAAATAGCTGCGATGGGATACGATGTGGCGCTTAAGAATAACTTGAATGCAGTTGACGCGATCAAGTATCATTGCCCAGCTCTAGCTGAATACATGGACGTCGCGCTCACAAGCACTGAAGTGCGGAGATACTGTCGAGTAGTCAGCGCCACGCAGATTTGACTGGTGCACCAAGTCAGTCGGTCCGGATGCCTGGACGTCAAGGAGCCATGCAGGTTATGTGAACTGGACGAATGGCCACGGGGTCATGTTTGCAAAAAAGGGCACGACATTACTCAGGCTGAACGTTATCTGCCCAGACGCTCGTATGGTGTCGCGTTTTTGTCTTGTGCTGCCTGTACTGTGTTATTTTCTAGACATGGCAGTGCGCATACTATCAGTTGCACTCGCTATTGAAAAAAAAAAAAAAAAAAACAAGTGAATAACCGTGTGATTGCTTGCTGATTAACTGTTCAAGTCCAGTTTATATCAACGGGAATAATCGGATTTAGCGGCCAGTAGACTTCACCAGAAGAAGCAATTTGTGCCCTTTTGTCAAGAAATGAATGATTCATCTGTTATCCAGGAAGAGAGTACGGAGTTTTCCGCACTTGTCGATTCGCACTGCCTCGTTCTAAACGCGTAGAGGGAAGAAAACCGCTTTACTTTTCTAAATTTAAGCCCAAGCACTCTAGTAGGTAGTAGTAGTGCTTCTTTAGAAAAATATTATAGATGATACCAATAAAAAGCATTATTCCAATTGGAATCACAGGTAGCTGGAGGGCCTGTTGCCAAAAACGGCTGCGGTTGTATTTGAGTCACTTGTGGTGGCTTGCTACCATAAATAAGGAATGGATACTTGAATATGGGTAGCTGCTCACGAGAATGTCCCAGGTATAACAACGCCCTCGCCACAGCGCGAGTACCGGTTTGACCGAGGATGGTGAGGAGGGAAGCGAAAGATTTGCCACATGCCGAGAACTATTGCAGCGTTACACATTAGAAATGAAAACATATGCGCACGCTCACAAAGACTATGCGTTGCGCAAGTTCCAAACTAATACGTATCTATACACCTTCGTCTTTTACACAGAATACAACCCAATATTTTACTCAGCGAAATGTTAGTTTTGTAAGAAAAATCTCAATCTATCTCACATGGTGCGAACATTAACTGAAAATTGAGAACATCTGCTGAAAGAACCACCTTTACAATACAATCCTTCCAAAAGTTATGTGGCCATTCATTTTACGAGATTATCGCATCGCAAATGTTTACTCTGCAAAAAGCTGGGCTCGATCTCCGAATGTCTAGGCCCGCTTTAAAAGGAAGCTGCAGAGTGTCTTTTTTTTTTTTTTTTTCTAGATATATGAGACTCAGCGATTCGATTGCATCAAACTTGCAGGTAAAAGATTCCAACTTTTCTTGTTCATTGGCTTATTTCAGCCGGCCCCTAAGACGGCGACTAAGTACTGATTAAAGCCGCGGCATTGTGTAGGCTTTTTTCTTCCACCGTTGCGCAGTGCGGAGAAGCTTGGTGGAGCCAACCACATGAGTAAGATTTCAGAGTTTCGGTGCCTTCCCTACCACTTTCATTGTCTTGTCGAACGCCACCGAACAACCCTCCAGCACAATATTTACCTTCGAGGGCTTCGGATTTTTTTCGAGCAGGATTTCCTGCCTTGGAAATGTAATATCTCCTCAAGTTGACGCAGTGTCGGTTTGTCGCAGTTTTAATCGCCGACTTTCACTATTTCAAAAGCTTTCTCAAAAAGAATTCACGCGCTTCCCCTACAAGTTCCATCATTCGATCCACTTACGCTTGTGAAATTCTTAAACCTTTTCAGTTGATGTTTCTAAGCACGCCTCTTAATAAATAATGATTCTCTTGCCTTTTGCACGCTACCTCCAAAGAGAGCCAGTGCATGCCTTCAACTAACTTATGATTTACACCAGCACAGGACTGCGCACTGGCCAGAACACAATTAAAGTAACATAATTGTGTCTTGCTCGAGTTTTCTTCCTGAGAACTGTGGAACACACCTCTACCTCAGAAAAGACTCGCATTGTTTAAAAGTAGTTGATAGGGAATGGAATTTTCCACGTAAATGCTGTGGTTAATCGTGTCGCACCCACAATGTCCCGCTGGTAGCGTTGGTAATCATGGAAAAATATATAAAAGTGTAGAGACCAGGCGGAACTTTCATTTTGTGATCTGTCGCATATTTTAGTCCTTGAGTACCAATCTACTCCACTAAACAGTCTTAATTTATTACGGAAAGGCTCAAACTAAAGACGCATATGTCGTCATCAGGACATATTGTCACTTCTATACCATTACGTTTTTGTCACCACATCTGTATCTCGATTTAGAACACGGACTCGTTTCAGTTGTCCTCATACCGCTACCTTTTACGTAAAAGCTGATTCGCTCGCTTCGGTGTCGCATCTTGAGCCCTGGAGACTTCCAAGTTTCCATGACGACGCTTCGCTGGCGACCTGGAGGACTGTTGCTGAAGCGGGCACATCCTGCTTCGCTTGATAGTATTTTACGAGCCGAAAACACAGGATGTCTAAAAAGGATGAAATAGCTGAGATCAGCGCGTCGCCTTGGGGTAACTCAGCCGCGTACCACATCCTGAGACACTCCTAAAAGAACTGCTCAACGGCGGCTGGTGACACCGAGAAACGCCGAAGCCGGACCAGCTGCTAAAGGCGAGTTGTTTGAATTAGAAGAGTTCGCACTTTGCTGCCGGCCGCAGAATTCCGGCGTACTGTTTGGAGGAACTCTGTCCGGTCACGTACGGTGGACGCCCACGCGAAGCAGCCACCCGCGGCGTAAGGCACGAAGGCGACCGAGCCAGAGTGTGGGCGCGGTGACGCCATTAGCAATCCTGGATGCAAGCGGTGCAGTTCCCCGTGATGAGCAGGAGGACGTGTAGCGCGCGCCGCTCGCCACCCAGCCTCGGTGCCGCTTGTTTGCATGAACGCGCTCGACGAAAGTGGTTCGTGGATGCCACGCGTCTTACCATACCGCCTTCCCCTCTTCCTTCAATTTATTTACTCGAATTGAGCTCTAGTTGCGAGAGTATTTAGGAACATCGTAGTTCGGCTCTTACAACGCGACGAGGCCCGCAGAACTGGCGTTTCCACTCCGATGAACCGGTTCTGACTACTAGCTTTCCTCCCGCTGCTGATCATCAACCAAGCTCCCAAATGCAAACTTTTCCGTTACCCTATTATTTTTCCGCAAAAGAAAAAAAAAGTAAGAAGCAGCAGCTCAGCTTCCTAACGAAGAAACGCATCAATGAGCTAAGTCTTGAAACGCAGCATCACTCCTCCGTCCTCATCCTCGTGTGAAGGCTAAAAAATATCGCGTCCTTTCTTTCCGATTACACCATTTGCTCGCGCTAGCGCGTAGGCGCATATGATCACACAGATGAACAGACAAGTAAACAGAGTACGATGTTCCGTTCAAATTTGCAATCATTCCTTCCCTATCGGACGCAACGAAAGAAAACATTATTTATGCCTTCCTTCTTACCTCTCTCTCTCTGTGTGTGTGTGTGTGTTTTGCTATCGCCGCCGATAGTTGCTATCGACGATGATTGCTATCGCCTCCGCCGATTTCTTAGTTCTTTTGCGGGTGCATGTCAGCTCAATAAGGAGTTTTCAGCTGAATTATAGCGGTCTTATTTTTCTTTTTTTTTGGTGCCTATTGCCTAGTTGTCATCACCACGTGACATAATGGCGAGCATTAGAGTTATAGAAGGGGAGGAAAAAGACAAAAGCTTGAAAATGATGGAGCGCGTGCAACGTTTTTTCGGTTAACTTTTTGGTATGTACAAAACTTTTTTGCACTGTGTCAACAGAGGAATAATACGGAAGGTGCCTGTGCGTTCATCTAATTAGGTGGTCTAAAAAGCTTTGCGTGGGATAAGCCCACATCAGTAGTTTGAAAGACTGCAGATAGACATATCTCGCAAAAGTATTTACGCCCGGAAATGCGAAAGCATTGAGAGTTCTGTCACGCCGCCTGGTGAATTCGCCCGTCATCACGCTTTCGGAACTCGCCCGCATTCGCCCGGATTTTATTTGTGTATCGCGCATTTACTCAAGGTAAATGAGGGAGCGCCGCAGATAGAACTTCATGAAGACGACGATGTTCAATTCACAGCACGAGAGAGCTGGAACTTAATGAAGACGACAATGTTTACTGCACATCACAGGCGTATGTTGCAGCTGGATCATGATGAAGACGGCGATGTTTTGCTCGTCCAACCGTGAAATGCTGACACGTCTGAAACTAACTTAAGAAGGCCGAAATATTAATATCTCGAAGGGAAAAAAAACTAAGTCAGGTATTATGTGCAGCAATAGGAGCAAATGAAGTCATTATGGAATCGTAATTTTTCAAGTCGAACTTCATTACATTAATTTCGTGCCAATTTGTAGCAGCTATTCGATCACTATTTCATGCTTAAACAACAGTTAATGAATAGCCTTCAGATGAGGTGTTCTCATATCTGCTCTAATTAGGGTAGACCTTTTTGTTCTGGGATAGTTTTGAGTACATGGAATAATGGCAAAAACGAAAAGTGGGGCACGAGTGTTCGAACAATGGATTACGGATAGATTATTTATGTGTTCAGATATTTAGAGTCTTGGAATGTTCGCTTATGCCGGAAGGTTCTGGCACAATAAGATTATATTGCCTGATGAAAGCTGTGTTTTTTTTTTTTTTTTGGGGGCCCCTTGGTTTTTTTTTTACAGCTGCAAACTTTTGTGTCTTAGAAATGTGCTTCGACAACTTTTTTTTTTTTTTTTTACAAGCTCGTAATGGTCATTTTAACATTCACGTTAGGACATAAAGGACTACTAGATTACGGTTGACGTCCAGACTATAAGTGCGGAGACCTTCGACTGGCTTTTCACTTGCATGCTACCGAAGCTTAGGGCGCTATTGTTTCCCTCAACTTTGAATGACGCTAGTTACAAGGAAGAATATAAATTAGGGTCAGTTCCCTCATTTCCTCTCTCCATCCACTTTATTTTCTTTTAATATAAAAATTAAATCTAAACCATTCGGCATTGAACCCTTCTAAAACGAAATGGCGGTTTACGCATATAATCGGGGACAAAATCTCTGAACCACACGTCTGGCGATTTTAGATTAGAAGTACGAAGTACACGAGCTATCAGCTTATTTCTCTAGCACAGATGAAAGAACTAAAGTCCATCTTTCACATATCGGCAATGTATGGCCCGAGACTATACTGGGCGATACGAAAGCTATGCGATTTGGTTTCAGGCTGCGTAGTCAGCGTTAATTGCCGAAGAGTTTTTTCCCCGATAAAGGATGCTGTCACCTCACCCTAGCATAGCGTATCATCCCTTTGATTAATTTACCTACCTTTTCTTTGATCATTTATTTTGCACAAAGTAGTCGTACTGTGCTCATTTCTATATCAGAGTGTACCTCTGCACATAAACTTGCACTATGGGTCATTCTTTATTCAAAACATTAATTGAAATTCAGAGCCATCCTTGATAGGGGCAAATGTTTTTGATTTTCTTGAGGAGTGAAATATTTTAAAGAATAAACTAGTCCTATTCTTTCCATTTACGCATCCCGCAGGCCATGAATGCAATTTAAGAATGCAAACAAAACCGGCTGAAACGCAGCTGCGCAACGGGCAGCTTTCGCAGTGAAGGGCGCATTCCTGCACGTCCTATGTATTAATGCAGCGAAGAAAAGCAATGACTCTCCGCAAACTATTTCAGGAAGGTTACCAAATTGTGCTTAAGGCTTTGCGTCAGCACACAACAGTGGGCGCTTCGGGCGCTGGACGCTCTGCACCTTGCATCACATCTAGGTGCATGACAAATGTAGTTTCGCGGTGCATATCCTGCTTTATTTTTTTCGCTTCGCCAGGCAGTCACCAAAGAACAATTTAAAAATAAGGATTCTGAAAATGAGTAATTATAAAACGTGCGCGAAATATTGCCTTACTGGCCTGAACTCTGCCTTTAAATTCGTGACCAAGGCTTTTGGTCACATGGTGTACGATGCCATGGCTAGAAACGACCACAGTGTTTTGGAACGATTTGTGCACAAACATAAAAAAGCTCCTTAGCTGTAGATACACTATATGCTGACTGCAATTATTTAAACTGACGATTCGTAAGAATTTCGAGATTGAAAAGGATATTCAACACAGAAATGAAGTAACTACGTAAACTCATCAAAGAAAAACAACAAAATTCTCTTCGTAGCATATGTTGCGTGATAATAAGAAGGTTGCGAGGTGCGTAAGGTTAGCGGCCCTATTAGGCCACATCGCGTGACAGAAACCTATCACTGCTAAAGCCAATTAATTAATTAAGGTTCTACTGTAACTGCGCGAAATTTTATTACTGCTTTAATCATGTAAAGGTGAAACTAAGAGAGGGATTGGGCTGTTACTAAACATTTTTACCCCAGTAAAGCCCCGAAATCGATGACCGTGAAGTATACTAGATGTCGAAAATATTTTGGAACTCCAACTAGACGGACTGCGCTTCCTGTGCGCTGTCTGAAAGAAGAAAAAAAAAAAAAGAAAAAAAAAACGTGGGTTTTCGTTGGCGCGTCCTCATTATACACGCTGTGGAGGGAAAATAGTTTGCATAATAGGTGGTGAGACGGCGCACGCCATTCTGCGACCGCCGCACTTGTTCCGCACGCTTGATATTTAGCAGCGCGCCCGGCATCTTCGAGTTTAAGCGCAACGAAGAATTAATTATCCGGTGCATTTGCTTCGCTCGGAAAGCACGACTTAAACTCTCGAAACCGGGGCGCGCCTAATTCCTTTCGAGAGGCCCCCAGGCCAGCTGGCATCGCCTCTGCAGCCCCAGCAAGATTAGGGTGGCATACATCATTTCTCGCGCTAATTAAATTTGTGGGGATTGCGGGCTTCCTCGACCAACTAACTTGTTCAGTGCGCAAATGTATACGGCATTGTGGTCGGTGGAACCGTGCCGTTGTTTTGCTTATTTAGGCTGAATAAAACAGCTTCGGGGAGGCTTAACTCGCAAAGCTGTTTTCTTCGGATACATTGAAATGGTATCGACGAAGAGGTTCGAGCCGGCCAATTTGCGCAATGTTTTAGCGAGGCACCGCTCTGTGCACGCTGTGTATCCGCTCTGTGCACACACAGGTGAAGCAAACATGCTCCGATCACACGCCGAAGCAAAAATGTGCTCGCTGTGGGGCTGCAGGTGATCTGAATTATTAAGCGCAGTGGTGAATGCATCGTTTAATAACCTTCGTATTTCTTCGTGGCTTCGGTTCAATTTTCACAACTCATGTATTCAGTGCCTAATCAGCGGGCTCGTTTCATATCCGGAAATTTCGAGTTGAGCTTGGGATATGTTGCCTTTGTATTACTTGTATACATTTTATTTGCGCGTTCAGGGAAGCACATGTATTGGTTCATTTAAGAGCGAAATCTTAAAAGCGGCAGAAAACTAAGAAAAGCGACCAATCCAGTGAAGTGGGCTGCACGCATCTTTATAAACTGAAGCTGCTGCTGCCGGTGGTGAGGCCCGCGGTGTGTGGGGTTTGTCGCTCCGCAACGACACACGGGAAGTTGGCCTACAATGATGGATCACCACTTCTTAACGAGAAAAAAGTCATTTTCACTGAAAGCAGAACAGCAATGAGCTGAGAAGGAGTGAAAAATGGCACAAAAGCGTCGCAGCTATTGACCGTTCCCTTAAGTGGGGTCAGCTGCCCCCGTGAAGGGAGTTCTTGTTTTTTTTTTTTTTGTTTACCCGTACAGGGGATACATATTTATGCGCCTGGCACGCTCATTGCATTGGGAAGGCGAAAACAGAAAGTAAAAGAGCAAAACACAAACCATGAAAACTAAAGACTCCCGGAGGCGTTCCCCAACATCAAGGCTTCGGAAAGTAGTGGCACTTTAAATCTTTATGATGTTACGTCTTTTGCTACGTCCAGCTTTAAAAGTGGTAAGCAGCGAAGACACATTTTTTTCGTCCTGAATTTCGCTGACCATATGCGACGGCGGTTATACGGTGGAGGACAAAAACGCGTCTCTTTCCGCCTCCTTGCACTTGGTAGGGGATACCGTGGACTCGCAATGCCAGCGAAGCAACGGTCAACTTTCGAAGATAGCCATATTCGCTATAGTCGAATCCGGTGCGCGTCAGACAGCCGTCCCGTTTCTGGTCCTTCCTGCCACTTGGCATTACACGGGTCATGCTTGCTGATAGCATCGTGCTTCTGTTAAAAAAAAGAAAAAAAAAGTGTAGGACCAAGGTGCAGCGTGAGCTTCGGTTCACGACAGTGTAGTGTCGACTGTGGCTAATTGGCTAGACTGTCGGGAGCGGTTTAAAATGTGTGATCTACAACAAACCCAACCCAGAGCGCAACGGCTACCCGTCGTTAAATTATGAGCGTCTAAGAAAACAAAATGGACACCCGCGTTGTACCTGCGCTCGCCGTTTTAACACCTGGGTAAATATATGATAATCTGTTGCTAAAGCAATATCGAGGGCTTTCTTGTGGCGGCAAAAGCCCGGCTGTAGCTGCTTCCCGCCAACTCCAAACAAGAATGCTTGGACCCTAAGCGCAGCCTCTCCTCGTTTTCTTGTCACGACGAAACGAATGCTGCCGACTAAGGTGTCAACGCAAAGCCGCTCGAAGCTTTCCTTAGAATGTTCCGGAGTTTCGTTCTCATGACGAAAAAATAGCGAGAGAGAGAGGGGGGGGGGGGGGTATCGTACGAGTTTTATTTTCTTTTATTTCTTTAGTTTTCTCGCTTTCATATTTACGATTTTTACCGTCCGAGTTATAATAGGCGTCATCGTAAAACGCGCCGAAAATAGATGGAAGGAGTCCGCTATTGTGCATGGGAACAAAAGTGGTTGCCACATGGCCAGGTTTCTCATCCCTGCGCCGTTTTCCACTCACGCAGGGGTGTGGCGAGTATTGCGAGCGTACCAACACTCGCGCTCGCCGAATACTTGGATCACGATCACTGACACTTTGGGGCCGCGGATTTAACAGCCTCACCGGTAGCTTCTTTCCTTTACTCTATTTATTTTAGTTCAAGCTGCTGACTTTGTTGTCGGTCCTTATTTTCTCTCTTTTTTTTTTTTTGTATTAGAGAGCGGTTTTGAAAAGGGGCAAATTACGTGGCTCCTGCACGTCCACTCATTGTTTCACAGGATTTGAGAAAGCGTCCTACGTGTGCAGCATGGCATCCGCTCTTTTAGCGCGGCTGTTTTCGAGCTGAGTAGCCTGCACGTATAGATACAACAATGCAAGGGGTAAAGAAAAAAATTAAATGAGGGGGTGGGGGTGGGGGAGGCGAGTCGTTGCGGGACACAGGGGTGGCACGTCATGCCTGCCCGTTTACCGCTCTTTGTTCCCCACTTTTCTGCTCAGTTCGACCGCTATGCGGTGACCCCAACTTATTTGCAGCCGTGGCGTCCCTCCATTCAAGGCAAGCAACGACAGCTGCGATCTCGCAAACTTCTTTGTGTGTTTGCGTGCGGTTGTGCGCGCCCATGGTTGTATGTTTAAGTTTACCCTATAATTTACTTTGGTCAAAATAGCAGATAGCCTCGTCCTTTGGGAGCACGCTTTCAAGTTTGACTCCAGAAGCGCAGTTTCAGAAGATAACGTGTAGAAAAGCAGTGACACTGGGTTCTCGCCGGTGTGCTTCTTAAATTCATCTTTTCTAGCGAACTTCCAGACTCAGACAGTACACAAAACGTGACAGGATGTATTCTAGCGAACTTGCAGTCACGGACAGTGCACAAAGCGACACAGCACACGGCTGCCCTATCCCGTTTTGTGCACTCTCTGCATCTGTAAGTTTGCTAGAAATAAGAACTTGCCCAACTTAACGAGCTAACTAAGTTCGCGGGGCTGTTGAGTGCGAAGGCATGTGAAGTGACCGCCAGTGAAGTCGGCTATCGGCGTCGTTTTTCTTTTCTTCGTCTGTGCATCAGTTCTTGACTTGGGGGATGACGTGTATAGTTTACACTGATGGGGAGTACAATGACAATCGGAGAGACAAACGAACTGAACACATAGAATACGAACATTAACACAAAATAGCATATACAGGAGGACAGAAGAGAATTCACTGCCAGTTACAAAAACTGGCTCAACACTGTGTGCACAAACTGGTACGCTATATATATTTCGAACTCGCGGCTTTCTGATCACGGCTGCTATACAGATCCAGAGTCTGTCGAATTGCGACCAAGAACCGTCAAATGTGATGTAGAGTTCTTTATATATATATATATA
>JAJIZL010000027.1:116582-128535 GCA_023969395.1 Amblyomma maculatum | reverse complement strand
CCGTTAGTTCTTTGCGCATTAGCGTTCGGCAAGTCAAATTTTTGCACTCCGCTGCCACTGGTCCTTGAGGCGCGGAGCGCTATGAAGGCTGAGCGAACGTCCTGGCAGTTTCCTGGAGTAAATGGAGCCGATGACGCCGTCAAAAGAGGGGCAAAACGGCAGCAGCATGTGTGGAACTGGGTGGCCCACATAAGAGCTTCTTGAGCGTAGGTCGAATGATGACGTGGACGTGGAAAAAAAAAAAAAAACATCGCTCCCTGGTCGACTAAAACCCCTCGAACTTGATTTAGAGTCGACGGGGTCCAAGGGGCAGTGCACCGTGGGTGAACGCGCGCATTCGGCCACGCTGCCTACATGAGACTTCTAGAAATTTTCGTCTGGCCCGTTTTTTTTTGTTTTTTTTTTGTTTTTTTTTCGATGGGTGCGCCCAAACGGCTCTAAAATGACCACCCTGATCTTAGAGGGGATTTTGATTTCCGATGCACATGCTAAAGAGAATCATTCTTTCTCGATCTGAGCTGATGGTTTCCTTGAGTAGCGATTTTTGAAGCGTTGCTGTTCCGCGTTTTTAGTTTGCCTCCTTGAGCAGTACTTTGTATTTACCTATTCCACCTTCGACTATCGTTCAAATAAGCCGAGTAACATGCCAGAGTCTTTAAAAGCGGCATTTTGTTTCAAGTGCGCGGTCGGGAGGTGTACGATCTCGACTTTTATTTTATTTATCTACTGACGGAAAGTCTTGGTCAAATGTATAGGCTTATCAGGGGCATTTATGTAACGTAAAAACATCTGAGATAAATGTCAGTGATAAATATGAAAACAACAGCAAAAGCGAGAATTTAGATCGCTACCACAACGGGAGATATCATAGTACAAAACAGGAAACATTCTAGCTCTCGTGAGAGTGAAAAAAAAGAAAAACGCTTTGAACAGTGAAGACTCTTTGTCGACGTGTTATTAGCCATGCTATTATTCATTTCGCAACCCACCGGGCTTAACTAAAGCCCCAACTAATTTTTTCGCTCACAACACTGACGCCGGATTTGCGGTGAAAGGTGCCTGTAACGTAACGCGTTAAAAAATAGCTTAAGCTGTGCTTATGGGAACTGCGGATGACGGCCTTCTTCGAGTCATCGGTCAGTTAGGTTTTGCCTAGAGCGAAGGTCCGACTGTCGTGTTTATTGTCTCTCAGACAACGCGTCGAAGTGGGGCACGCAACGACTTGAAACAAAGCTGAGAGCCCGGGTATACGCGGAAGGCGCCTGCGTTGGACCTCGTAAACATCTTCCGGGTGGCCAGACATCAAACGGAGAACAGCTTGTTTGACCACGGCTCGCCTATCCGGGGTCTTGGCTTTCCGGCTTTCGGTGTGCGTGCTTTCGAGCCCGGCCTGATCTCGTCGTGAGGCGTAAACACTTGGCGTTTGATTTCGGCCTTGCTTGGTGCGAGCAGCGTCGCTCTCTTTGCTCTTCCGCTGATTGAGTTTGAATGCCTTCCTGTAGGTTTATGTGCGAGCCGACAGCGGCGGCGGTGGAAGCCAGATTTAGCGTGACCTTGCTCATCTCTGGCAAACTTCTGCTTCTTTTCTGTAATCATTTACTTTTGTTTCACCCCCTGGGCACCAGAGAATGTTCGCCAGTCCTAAACAGCGTCGTTGTGCCATTCAAGTACCGAGACAAAGTAACCTAGGAGTTTGCGGAAACGTATCAGGTCAAAAATACAGGAGGCGCATTCGTTTAGCAGAGTGCACTTGACTGTGTATAAAAAGGAATTCGCATTTGTTAATAGCTTTTGTCGATATAATTTTCGAACTGTGCTTTCAACCCATTTGACGTGCAAAACAAAAAGTCTTTACAAAGTAGGCTTTAACGTGAGAAGTAATGCTAGTTGGTTGAGCTGCTTGTGTCGTGTGGTATTCTCCGCTGTGTTCGCCTTTTCGCGCTCCTTTACCATGAATGGTTTAAAATAGGCGATATTCTGAATAAAACTCATATCAATGCTCTATATAAGGACGCCATTGACAAAAATTGTCGTTGTCCAAGTGGGTATAAAAAAGACGGATTATCGTATGTTTGCTGCGAGGCGTTTTAAAAGGTGCGATAAAGAAACCATTTATTCCGTGTGCACTTTGTATTGAAGAATTACTGAATGAACAGCCGATATGACATCATAATAGAGACCAGGAGCATACCGCAAAGAACTTGGCGTCGAAGTTTTGCAACCAGGAGGGCTGAAGGCTTGACGGCTTATGTGGTCTTCTCGCATTCAACTCCTCCCGTTATGCACCCTTTAGACGAATTTGCTCTGAAATTAATCCTCACCAGCTTCTTCAGCAGTATCAATGCACATTGTCTACCATAACAGGTGACTATGTAAAGATGATAAATGAGCATCTGACATGGCCAACAGAGCGAGGGTGTCATAAATACCTGAAAGCCAGTACCACGGCCCAAAGGCAATATGTACAATACGCCCAAGGTACGAATAAATTACAGAAAACAAGCATTTCATTTTCCATAAATATAAATACTGAATAAAGTGGAAGAATTAGTAGATATTTAGCTGCTGTGAGCACAAATTCAAAAAGTTTGTAAAGGACATATCAATACGTGAAAATTTGCATTTCGGAACCGAATAGCTGCTGAGATTCTTTTATCTCTTATGTCAACCACCCTTTTTGTGCTTTTATGCAATGCAGAAATGACCTTGAATACAGAATAAGCATGCCCTGCTTTTTTCAATGTTTATTTTTCCTATTGTATGCAGCGAGTCACAGTACGCTGTTTTTATCATTTTTAGAAACTGTTCATGTGTGTACATATTAATTTTTCTTCAAATTGTTTTAAATAGATGGAAACGTTCTGTGTGGAATATGTGGTGGTTTTACCTAAAATTGTCTTCTTTAATTGTTATATATTATACGAGTTATTGTAACCGTGTACCATTGTGTATTCTGAGTTTTTATCCTAATAGCGTTTGTAATGACAAGCTGTTACTTATATGTGTGTGTATTTTGGGAGGTTGAATCTGTGTGTGGGGCAGGGACCTCTGCAAGGCTTTCACATATCCTTTAATCCTTGCCTCATCTCGCTTTCACTATAAATCATTAAATCAATCTTAATTTAAATTTCGACAATCGTGTCGTATAGTCTCACGTTCGCTTGGCGCTTCGAACTGAGTAGCACAATGCAGAAATATGACATATTTTGGAGTACTTTGAGCATTGTAACTCTCAAACACGCCGCTTGTCCAGCGCATTATCAATTCCTCGAGTCCGATAGCACTAGGCAGGTCTCTAGAACGTGTAGTAACGCGATAGAGTTGAAGACATCGTTGTACAGAAAACCCGGCGTCGACTTTGTGATCGAAAAATCACGAGCATGACGCTGACAGGTGGCAGCGTTCATTGCATGGCTGTGGTTGGTCGTAGCTTTTCCTGACGTCACGCAATCATAGCTGATTGGCTAGGAGTCACCCACTCGGGGTGCACCGTTCAGATGGGAAGGAGAGATCAGACTCAGCCTTAAAGAACCATGTATTCTGAACCAGGCTCGCTACTCATATATGCGAGGCTTTTTACACCTGTGTCGGATGGCCCTTCACATAGGACTGTATGCTTAAGAGTACTGTGTGCAAGATATTAGAGGGACAAATTTTTAGAGATTAGTAATTAGCTGAGTCAAAAAGTCTATGTAGACTAACGAGGAACCACGAGAAACGTTTGCAAACGGGAGCCATTAACGTTTTCATACCATTGAAGGCGGGACTCAACTGTCTTCCCGATGATTTTTCTTTTTCAGAGTGCGCTTCACGGTTTGCATTACGCATGGCATTGACCATACATACAAATAGAAGATACTAGTGGCGTCGAATACTGGTGTGCGGTAAAGAGCGAATTATTCTGAAAAATACGCCTGCATATTTAACGAAGACAACGAACGTGAGAACGCTGAGGTCTGAAATGGTTCTTCGCTAGGAGCAGAAGCAGAGCGCCTTCAGTTCTTCGGCAGGCAGCAGTTCATACAGCAAAAAACAAGTAAAAACGCGACAATTTACGCGATGACTGACAGTTGAAATAAATCGTTTGCTACAAGGGGTCCAGCAGCCCCCTGCAATTAAAAAAAAAAAGGCGGAAAAATTGCGCGTAGAGGGAGCAGTGTCGGAATGAGACGTCAGTTTGCCATTTATTTTCAAACTTTAGTTTATGATATCAACAGAATTAGTTAGCTCGTCTTTCAAGCGCATGTTCTACCATCCAAGCATATGTTATTTTTTTTAAATATTCCCTACTACGCATTCACTTCACCACCGCATCTTATCGGTACTTCAGACGAACTTTAACGCCCTTTAGCGCATGTCTTTATCCGGTGAATGGCTTAAAATCCCTCGGCATTTCTTGCTCACAACACCCGTTTCAATCAACTACCTCTCGCAACACAACACCGACCTTAATATCGAACTTCCCATTACGACAATCACCAAGAGAGGGTTGCGGGACTGCTAATCTTCGCACCCCTTTGCTGACAACTTAGTGTTCTAGTGAGACAAACTGCGCAAACATCGACCGACCACACGCGGCGAATACGGGGCCGACAGGGACATCGGTTACGGGGAGCTGTACACAATCACTCGCGTGAGAGGCAGCCATCGGGAGCACGCTATGCGGTTTTCCTTCAGTCTTTCCACGAACAGGGGAACGCGCATTCGCGTTAGCCGGATTGACCTTCGCCTAAATGGTGCTCGCGTTTGTCACTGTCTTGCTTCTAGCTTTATTGCGGGCAACTTTCCTCCTTCAGCAGGTCGACCTTCCTTTTTTTCCCCCTTCCCTGCATCCCGCTTCATGTCAGAAACAGCCGTGCAAAGCCGACGGGTGAGGTCAAGATTAAACACCTCATGGCACCAGTGCGCCGGCCGAGTCGAAAGTCGCATGCAACTGGCCGAACTACCACGATTCCACAACAACAGGAAAGTTGGCCACTGCCAGGCAGCTTTCCCCTTTGCACGAATTTGTGTTGATCGAAGAAAAAAAATAGTTCTGCTAATTCCTTTGAGCGCTCATCGTCACGCGTATCTTTTTCCGCTTTCACTGTCAGCTGCTTCTGTAATTTGAGCTTAAATTGTGCGTCTCGACTCGACACTGATATAGGTTGCTGAAGACAAAGGAACCAGGTTATAATGGCGCTCACTCGACGTAATTGTGTAGCTAGTATCTGTCTCGCCAGAGCTGGCAGTGAGGCGTGTTGAATTCGCCCAGCTGACAAAGGGCTGTACAGTGCGCAAAGTTGGACGGGCTAATATGTTCTTCGTCATTTCAGCGTGAGCTGCGCTCTTTGTTGCAGACGAAGTCTTCGTTATATACCCTCTTTTGAACTGTCCCCACTGTAATACGATGTCTTTGTTTATTGCTCTACTAGTGGCTCTGAAGGCATTATAACCTTCCCCTTCCCTCCATTGTATTAAAAAGTGACGAGGAAAGTCTAATTCATCAATTGTTCGCTGAGTTCAGATCCTTGCCGACTTTTCTTTTTTTTTTTTTTTAAACAAGCGCGAAGTCCTTTCTGATGCAGCTTACGAGTTGTAAGGTTGCAAATAGCATCGTCTTCATTCAATGCAAAGCTGCAGAGATCACAGCTGCGTTTGCATTTGCATTTGTCTCGAGGGAAATCGAAATAAAACTGCCAATGCTGCCGTGCCAAAACGAAGTGCAGCCATAGAACAGTTGGCTTGGAGCGAGCACCCGGAGGGTCATTAATCATGGATTGCGCAGCGTGTCACTAGTTACCGCCACTACTCGTGACGAGTCGGCGGGAACTACGACAAAAAGTAAATGCATTGCCAAGCTTGCGCAATCCATAGACGCGGTCGCAGAAAGCAGACTGGAGTCCACTCGTGTTACTCATCGCTCCTCGTGGTAAGTTTTCAGTAAACTGTAGCGCTGGCCAAAGGAATGACAATTAAGTGTTCGAAAGAACCTCTTCTATGTAGGCCTACTGCTAACGTGCAGGGAAATTCTGTTTAACACCAGTGTGCGCTGTTATCTGCAGTAAGCACCACAGACCCGCAATTTAACAAGAAAAATGGAAGGCTACTGCTAACTGGTTGCAGTTTTTTCTCGATTCCCCTGCATAGTTGTCATACGAATGCAGGTACTTTTTTTGCAGAACAAAGCAGGGGAGTGGCACGAAGTCGCTGTTCCGCCAAGTTTAACCCTTTAGAAAAATTCAAAGGTAGAACCGAAAAAGGGCGCCTGGATGAAAGACCTCGCTCTCGTCTTTCCGAGTGACATCTTGTCTTGCCCGCGTATGTGCTGTTGACACAGGCTTACGCACCAACGTAGCAGCTTCAGCCTGTAACCTCAAAAATTCACGTGGCCAACTAAATGTTTAAGTAGGGGAGACACCTCCACTAGAGCCCAAGGTGGAAAAAGATACTTGAGAACGCTCCTGCATATCAAACTTCTCGCGAACCGCATGAGTAGTGCAGTGAAAGCGCTCTTTCGGGACTGCTTCGATTGTCACCTACCTAGCAGCAAGTAAAGCCGTCATGAAATCCCGCCATTACCATCGTCGGGTCCTGTTCTAAATGAAATGTATTTTTGTAGAGCCTTGACGGGCTACTTCGCGGCTACTCTCGTTAAACAGGCTATATATGCGGTTAACCGCATGCTCGAGGTGAATTCATTCGCTTATCGAGCGCTTACATTTGGCATATATTCGAAACACAACCTCGGAGCTCCTCTACTTGAGCATTACACCTGAATTCCACATGCCAGCAAAATGGAAAGGGTATTTTAACGGAGACGATAAGTTTTTACGAACGCTGACATTGAGCCATCTGCGTACAGGACGGCGGCTAGAAATATGCTCTGGAAAATAGAGGATGACTTGTAATTCACAGAAGTAGAATGGTTTCTACGCTGAGGAACCGCCAACGATGACTACTTAAGCGGAGGAGAAAGTTTGTCAACAAAAATGGTCAAAACAGAAGGGAAACGAGGCAATCGTAGAGTGGTTTTCTGCCGCCATGCATCACTGCGTATAGTGCAGTTCCTTAATGCATGCACAAGTGTGCGCAAGCGAGTTAGACACCCAGCTCCTTTTTCATCGTTATAAGATCGTTTCCTGGCGGGCCTATAGCACGTTAGAAAAACTTAAAAAGGCACAAAATGCGTCAGCCCTTCTACATACTTCGAACGAGAGGCGACGCATCAAGCTCCCGCTAACGACAACACGATGGAGCGAGTCCAGCGGGGAATTAGAACCTTGTTTCAGAAGATTAGGCCGATGTACCGGAAGGACTGCAGCATTTGCATTGCGCTCAACGGTAGGCCAGGTTGCCGAGTCTGTAAAGGAAGTTGCAGCTATATTTCATCTCGATGCGCGTTTGTACTTCGCGTCTGGGTTAGTTTGCCGGCGTGGACCGAGATTCAACTTTTTATTCCGACTCAGAAGAATCATCTGACGGCTTCTAGCTTCCTCGAGGGATGCACTCGTGAGATCCGGATTCACGTATTTCACATGCTCTCACTACTCAGGAAGCGACGTTGTAGTTGCTGCCGAATTAAATAGTAAACAATGCCTGTGATGGTACCCCAGTAGCAGTCGCGTCAGAATTTCGCATACAAATTCGTGATAAGCGTAAACCTATGCCGCGCAAGAAATTACATCCCAGGGCGATTGCCTTCAGTCCCCCATTCCCTGTATTTAACATTTTGTCTTTTTTTTTTTATTATTATAAGCACAAGTAAAAGCTCCATTCTACGAAGCACCATGTTTGCAGGGTTTTGGGTACGCATTCTCAAGAGGTGCAGTACGCACTGTAGTGTGACGGAAAATCTCCGATAGCACCCTAATCCTGGCGCACATTTATTACGCACTCTTGCTGTTCTTCGAGGTTTCGCAAGGTCTGATATTACGAACCGGCGAAGATTTCACGAGCGCGTGGCTGAAGAGGCACTCCAGTTCGTCGACAATTTCGCTCGAGGTCTCAAGGGAGTAAGATTCTACAAGGTCTCGAGCGGCGTGTTTACTTCGCTCAGTATATTGCACGCAGTCTTAGTGAGCGTCCAGACCGATCTCACTCATCTGCTCTGAAACGGCAGATCGCATAAATCGTACGATGACCTCTGAGTTCGTAGAATTAACGCCTCTCTCTTCCATTACTTTTTTTTTCCCCTTTTGTTTTTTCTGCAAATCAGAGCGCAGGGTCAACAGTCTTTCGCGCCGTCACTTCAGTGAGGCTACAAATATTGGAAACGATGGGCAGTTTGCTTCAACCCCTCCTTCTTGACCGACCTCATATTGCAGTGTTTACGCCCCAGGAAATCACGCGCACGGCTTTTTCTTTTCTTCAGCTGCAATCGAGCCTTTCAAGATTTCGGTCGCTGATTCATCACCTCTTCACTAATAAACTCGTCTCGAAGTCCGCGTTCTTTTGTTGGCGAAGTTTGTCTTTTATTTACCTTCTCTCTTTGTTTCGCAGTAAGTGTCAGTGGCCTCTCGATCGTGTTTTTTTGCCTATATAGGCTCACTATTGGGTAGCAATACAATTTCCTGCTGCGCTAGGGGTTTTGTGCTTCGTACTACAACGACTGAAGCACATGGTTGCTAACCGCGTATAATCCTGCCTCCGTATTTATTTTTTATACAACATGCCCCTAAAGGCCCTCAGTTCGAGAGTGTTACTAAGGGGGTGGATACAGGCATATAATCAAAAGTAAACAAATAAACCACAATTACAAGAAACAACAAAACATATAAAAGCATATAAATATTTGCAAAAATACAAAACGCAAAATTAAACATTGAAGCTTAAAAGAAAAAAAAAACATGAACAGAGCGGCAGACAGTAACGTTGATATAAGTTATACAATGTCTCACGAATAACGGCACGAAAATAAAACGAGAATTATCATTAACAGAAATAAAGACAGAAACCTGATGCAGTGGCAAGTGAACAGTGAACACAGAAAGTTTAAGAAGAGGTAGTGGCAGCGAATAGATTATAAATTTTATCCGCATCAGTGACGGTAGCAATACGTGAAGGCAGAGCGTTCCAAACAGTTGTCGTAAGTGGCATGAATGAATGTGTATAGTTAGATGTACGACGCGACAAGCGCTTAAAGGGAAAGAACATTGGAATTTAGGTGTCGATTTTTTTTCGCCACAGTGGAAAGATTGATGTCTAAAATGTTCGATTCCATAACGGTTTTGTTAGACACGCTGTAGAAAATGTTTACCGGGAATTTTTCGATCAATGCGCGCGCCCGTTTTTATGTAGTCCGATGCTGGAAACCATGAGCAGCGACCGGGATGATGACTGGTGGTCGACAAAAAAGACGCACCGAAAATAAATATAACTTTCACTCGCCAGACAGTAATCAGATATTTTTTTTTTTGCGTAGAGTAACGTAATTTTAAGCTTCACCCTCAATGCTGTTACGGAACAATAACGCACGCCCTCGTCACGAAAGTTTTAGTGGGCACTGTCATGGCTTCATTCACGAAATTTCAAACACTGTGGCGCCATCTAGTGGCGAAACCTGAAAGCATTCCTCTCACGGTGCGAAAGCAGGGCTGGTTGTTATTTAAGAACGCACTGGAGAGAGCGCAAAATATAATAAATTGTGGCAAGCACTCCTAGAAGAAAAAAAAAAACAACGTGCAGTTACGAAGATCAGCGATATTTTGCTGACATGTAGTCCCGTGGTGGGCTACACTGAAAGTACTAGGGTTTCTCCGCTAGACAGCGCCTCAGTTGCTTTTATGCGATTTTCAATGGCAAATTAAAATTGTAAAGCCTTTTCTTTGATATTGTAGTGCTCGATCTGTACTATATGAGGCAAGATCTCTTCATCTCCACCATAATCTCATGACATATTTTGGACAGTGTTCTGTCCCTTTACCTTAAATTGATGGTCGCGGCGGTCAAAAATGGAAGAAGGCGAAGAAAAAGTCATTATGAAGCGTTGGATGACGATACAGTTTATGACAAAGTGATAACACGCACCCTGTTTTGTCGAGGCGCAGATTCCAAACGACGGCTATCTTGGGACCGTTAGAAGTTTAAATGAAACTGTTGGAAAAAACAGGCGTTAAGCCCAGATTTTTTCGTTTTAATGCGGATGAGCTAGGAGGGCTTTGTAGGCCGTGTGTCTGAAGCATCTTCCACCTACCACGGTTTGTGAACGGAAGGGCTACCTGCCACGGTTGACAGGTAGGAAAATATAGGGAGCGAAACCGCTTTTTCCTTTTTAAGGTAGGTGTTGGAAAGAAGAAAAGCTCGAAAGAAAAAAAGATTAGCTGGGGCTTAGCTTTAGTTAAGCCCGGTAGGTTGCGAAAGCAATAATAGCATGGCTACGCTATATTTCCGTTGCCGTTCTTCTGTTTCCTGAAGGCGTCGTTGCCTCCTAGTTGCATTCCTACGTTCTTGACTGCTGAGTGAACACGTCGACAAAGAGTCTTCACTCTTCAAAGCGTTCATTACATTTCATTCGGAGCCGTCACCGGTTGAGGACGATTCAAGAGAAGCGCGACGCGCTCGTCTAGCTGCATCTTGAGCGCGCCGTCGAGCGAGACGCTGTTCCCGTTCTTCATCTGTCTCTGTAGCCCGCTGTCGTCTCCTGGCTTCATCGAGACGGCGTGATTTTTCTTTGTGTTTATCGGGATGCATAGCGAGTGCCTCCGCTTAGCAAGCGCGAGCATTTATATACCCATCGTTTTCCTCTTCATCTCAACTGCGAGAGAAAAGGTGACATCAGCGCCTCCACTCGGTAGCAGCGCGGTTTCAGCTGCAGCGCGCTGTGCCCACCGACCGCAGCCACCCGACGACTCGACTTGTGGTAGCCCAAATCTCACAGCTCGTATGACGTCACAGCCATCTGGGGTCATTAAAGGTCAAACGTGCCTACCGACCATGGCTGAAAATGGGAGTAGTACTGCTTTCGCAATGAAACCCGCTCCTGAAGAAATAATCGGATAGAATGCAAATGTAACTATGTGTTTTCTACATTGTTGTAAAACTTGTACGAGGGGTCAAGACCTCGCCAGGTTTTTAGTCTTTAGCCTTGGCCTCCTCTTAGACACAATCTAGGAACAAAAGAAAAATTCTGTGCTCCTTATAAGTCATAACTCATTTCCTCCGCATAACTACAATTCGTCGCCCCTTAATTTTTTTTTTTTTTTGCTGTCATGGGACCTACGTGTTGTGGTATAGTGGCAGTTGCGGTCAAACACTCCGGTATCCTTTTTATCTTCCGGTCACTGCGTTTTGAGTTTCTTTGTTGCGACTTATCTAAGACACTGTGGAGGAAACGCAAGCGTGGTCAGTAGTGACCCATTAATCGTCTCAGCACTTTAATGTCAATTTTGACCCATCGAATTCTTTCTTACTCATATTCGACGGTACACCGAGCACTTATTTACTCCGCGCACGTTGGTCAGTCAATCGCAGCCAGCGGGTTAGGGTATTCAGCATGGGTAACGAATTCTCGGACAAAGAACAACCAGAAACTACGAGCTTCGAGAAAGCGCCATTGATAGAAATGAATCTTCTGGCGCTTTCGTCATTTTTATGGCCTCCATTTCTTCATCACCCATTACCTTCTTAGCTGTCAAATAAATATTAAAGAATTTGTGGATGCTGCATGGAAAATAAATTCCGAATTAGGTGAGAAAAACTTGCAAGCGAACTCCTTGGATCACGCAAGAAGTCTTACATCTTAAGAGAAAAGTTAAAAGACTTAAGTTAAGAGGCGCTTGTTGAAACACAGTTTAATTAGTAGCGGTACGATACGCATTATTTTGCGTGCATAACTTAAAGGTGTGCTCCGCGTTGAAAAGTCAAAACTCTGTGAGCAGTTTAGTAGATATTTCCGGAGCATGTTTTTGATAACACACGCACGCACGCACGCACACGCGCACACACACACGCGCGCACACTACACACACACACA
>JAJIZL010000027.1:64943-92588 GCA_023969395.1 Amblyomma maculatum | reverse complement strand
AAAAAAAAAAAAAAAAAAAGGTACGCGTCGAGACACTCTGCTTTTGCTTATTTTATAAGGCCTACGTACGGCCAATACTTGAATTCGTCTCCATTTTTTTTTTTCTGGGTGCCCAAGGTACAAGCTTGAACACCTGTTTGTTTTGGAAAGATGAGCTCTACGCCTTTGCTTAGGTCTGCCCAAATCAGTGGCCAATGCTGTGCTGTACGAAGCTCGGATGCCTAATCTAAACTCGCGGTTTCAGCTTCTCACTGTTCGAACATTTTTAAGGTCTTTGTAGCCTCTTTGGATTGGCTAATCCCATATTTACTTCGACTCCATCATACTTCTTTGATAATATTTGGCCTAGGTATAAGCTCCCTCAGGTTGTGTTTACTAAATCCCTACTGTCGAAACTTTCGTATCAATAGGCTCTTTAGTACAAGTTAACCACCGGCGGCCTGATACTATAATCGCATTTGATGACACCCTCCCAGGGAATGCTAAGAATTTGTCTGCCAGTGTATTTAATGGCCTTATAGAGCAGTATCTAGACAATTTTCCGAGCCATATTGCCATTTTTACAGATGCTTCCCAGTAGAATTAAAAAGCAGCTATTGGCATATACTCCCATGCTCTTGGCTGGAGTTATTCCTTTCGGGTCCCTGACTATTCACCTATTTTTGCTGCTGAGTTTCTGGCCATTGAGTTGGCCTTGATAAACATTCCTAATAATATCTCTAAGGTTATAGTTCTTTCTGGCAGCCTATTTGTCTGGAAAATACGAGGATACTCTACTTTGCCGATCCATTTATATACATATTTTTTTTTATTCCTCCACACATTACAGAAGTGCGTTTTTCACTGCGTCTCTGGCCACTGTGGCATTACATCTAATAAAAGGGCAGATGTTTTTAGCAAAGTCGGCCCTTGGTGGGCCTCTTGTTCCATACATACCTAATACTGTTTACCTAACTTTAGCACGATTTCAAAATTTCCAACGTCTTTATTACGTGAGTCACGAACCTCTCTTTCTGCACCGGATCGCCAACACTATAGATGGCCTTGGCGTGAACGCATGTGTAGTTCAAGGCAATGTGAAGCGTCTAGGACTCTCTTGCGCTGCAGATCACTGAAACTAAATCTGTGTTTACGTCGTTCGGGTCTATCCGTTACTAACCTCTGTCAGTCTTGTAGAGAAATCGAATATATAGATCGTTTTTTCCTCTTCTGCCGGAGGTTCGCATCGCTCTGTAAAATTTACTTAGCGACTCCCCTTTCGAGATTAGGCCTACCTCTAACCATTCCAGTTCTCCTCTCCTTTAGGCAGATTCCTATTCTAGGTGAGACTTCATTGCTTTTTCTTTTCTTTTTTTTTTCAAAATGTAGTCAAGCACCCATATTTATCTGAATACACCAGTCCTTGGCCATAAATACTTATGACTGCAATGTACCCTGGCCAATCGCCCGCCGTGGGTATGTGCCATTTTGACTGAGGTCATCATCATCATCAGTTGCACCGAATGAAAAGAAGAAGAAATAGTTGTCAGTGCAGCATCGTCCTTGTCTACGTGTGTGTCTTTCTTATCGCAGTTCACGGTACTAACAGCAATTCTGGCTGGTTAACTACGAGCGCGCCCAATATAGTTGTTATCGTTGCAGAAGGAATAGAACAGGTGGAAAGAGGCTCGCGGAGCCGAGCATACGTCAAGACGATGCAACTGCGGTCCAGAGGCCCTGTCAAGCCCTGGCACACTTGGCCACGGAGGAAGTTTGATCAATGAACGAGGTTCCGCTTGAAATTAATGTCGACCATCGCTGTCCTGTGCGCCAGTACGAAATACAAGCGCGGCGAAACGAGCGCCCCCATAAATATGTGTTAAGCAACTCTGTCCGCGTATATACGCATGGCAACCAATCACGGGCACGTATTCCCACAGGATAGCCCAGGCGTATTAGTTATCAGACCAAAATTGACAGCGCAGGCGCCCTAGTGGCGCTACATTTAGTATAAACCAAGTATTGCCACGTATTGTTATCCTTTCTATTTGTTTAGTTTGCTGTGGAAAGCAAAGACGGGGACACTGAGTAATAAATATGCCCATCGCAGTGATTCTGCATATAGACAAGCTAAACTGAACTATATTAAAATAGCGCAGCAGTTGTGTGTGTCCCTAGTCCTTTGTCCTTTTCTGCCAGCGCTGCGATAACATATGTTTGATAACCACCACCAACTAGCCCAGCAGTACACCCTACATATTAAAATGCGCTCCGGCAATGCAGTGTATGCGAACGCGCCTGCATCAGCATAATCAAAATTAGGCGAGCCGTTGGGCGGGCCGGTGTTGCATATCTTACGTAAAATGTCTATGGTCTATCTCTAAGTGGCCTCTAATATCTAAAAACTTGTTACGTTTCGCTTCCCTCGCTTAGTTTCGAAGGTGGTACTTCACAAACGTTGCCACTGAAGCGTCGTACCACGCGGAAAAAGACGAAGGCATGCAGTATTTCCGGACCTGCTTTTACCTCTCTTCGTGCATTCTGCCGTCTCTTCACTCAGCCATAGGTAGTTTTCAGACGTAGCTGCGTTAATTTGAAGTTATGTTACCCATGATTGCACGTATTAGCGGCAGCAGTGAAGCGCAGCGGGGACATTGGCTCTGCTTTTATGCATATGGGTACGACTTCGCGAAGTCCATTCAGGCCGCTTGAGTCACGTGCTGATAGGAGGTGAATACAATTTTTGCCTCGGTTATGGCAATGTAACGCGGTGCGCAGCTGTAATGTGTCTAGAACGGCAGTCGGAAACGCCTGTTCTAGCCTTGCGGGGAAGCCGAGGTCGTTCTTAATGCCGTGAGGCATTAAGAACGTGGAGAACCGTCAGGAGCGACTGACGATCACGGACAGAGTAACCGTAAGCAAACTGCACCGAGATGGCTCGTCAAACATTGTTTTCGCTCATTTATGTATTTCACTTGCCTCCGATGTCTCCTTGCTTGTACGCACCGCACTGAGGTGTTGTGAAGCGGAAGTCGAAACCGAAGCAGAGGCTACGACACAAGATGAAAGCAGCCGAACGACGTTGGGTGAGCCCTAGCTTTCCTTAACTCTGTAACAACAAATTTCATTTCATGGAAAAAGACCGCCTGTGACCTTTAAAGCCTACGGACAGTCGGCTTCTATGAAAAGTAATAAACGCCACGCGAAGTCTTAGCGAGCCTTACTTTGAGCTTATATAGTTGAAATTCATTGCACTGCCTTGTCAGACTGCTCGCGCCTTTGTATTCGTTTTCTTTCTTTTTTCTTTCTGTTTTTCTTCTTTTATTTTTACTTTTATTGCAGTCAGATGCCTTCAACCCGAAGAAGCATGGCCTGACTTCCGGTCTTGCTTTATCCACAAATGTCGAGCAATGACTTTCCACGACTCTGTTGACCTCTGGTACGAAACTTACTGATGAAAAGGAGATTGGTTTGGCTGGTCGGACAACTGCATTCATTTTACCCGTTTGGGCCGAAATTACGAAGAAATCGAATAAATATATCAGTACCAAGCACATGTACGTAATCACGTTAAAAAGCTAACATTATAATTTAGTTAGCGCCTCCTAAATACGAGACATCGGCGCGTCGTCAGTTACAGCAATTGGTTTTTTTGTTCCGTTTTGTACAGCTGGTTCGAGTTGTGCGAAAAAAGAAATCGAAGCTGCTGAGATAGTGAACAGTTCTAGTCCAACACAGCTCTTCTTATTTTCGCCGTTACAGTTGTCTGAAAATAAGAGACAAAGAACTGTGCGCTAGCTGGTTAGCGTCCATTCGGTCTCGCATCATTTTTCATCGTACAGCTCGCTTACCTTAAAGTTGCAGAAAATGTTTTGTCCATAAAACACTGCATTCTACGGCTATATCTACATCATATTTGTGTCCAAGCTACATGTTGTAATGAGTGCACCTTGTGCAAACGGTATCTTGTGAACTCACCACAAAGAAGATTAATTGCAATTGCTCCTGCTTTCGGTATCTTGTCGTGATGGCCGCATTTCTCTGCAGGGTCGCTGCGTGATGAATCGACTCTGCACAATTGTGGTTTTAGGGCGCAAAAAAAAAAAAAGAAAAAAAAAAAAAACGAAAACGGTAACATGGTTATTCACTCTAAAGTTGTCGTTGCGCTCGATCTCTTCTACAGCGGATTACCTACGCTCCCCAAGAGCGTATATAGATGATTTCACGTTATTCCGACAAATTATTCAAGAAACGTGTGAACCCTCAGCTGAATGAAACAAATGATACGTTGCTTGCCGTCATTTAACGCTCCTAAGGGTATCTTTTTTTTAAATTCTGCTAATTAGCTTTTTAAATACGACGAGTTAAGCAAACTTTGTTACTATACAAATTTTCACAAACGGCCAAGCGCTTTTAGTTAAGTTGCAGAGGGGGCTGAGAAACAACAGGTCGAATTTGGTCTCTCAGCTTATCTCCTTCGTAGTCCTTTTCTCGAGGCTCAAATAAATTGGGTGAAATACGAAAAAAAAAAAATACCGCGTGACTATGGTCATAGAGAAACACACTTACGTAAGTATGTTTCTCTATGCTATGGTCGCGCGCTGCTCCTGACTGCGTTTTGAGCGAACGAAACGTGCGCGCTGACCGTGCACGAGCGAATGGCCGCCGATCGCTTCGGCGGGCGCACTAAAAGCAGATGCTACCTTGAACTACGCGGCTTCACTGCTTTTCCCTCCTTTTTAATGCGATAGTGCTAAGGAGCCCGCGATGTTGGAAATCTGTCGTAGTCGTCGGCGTCTGTCGTCCGGTGGCCGGAAATAAACCGAGGTATCCGAAAAAAGGGTGACAACAAATAGGCGAGGGTCGAAATGAAGGCGAAATTGGTGGGGAGGTTCCTGCAAAAGAAATAATACAGAATATCGAACCTAAACTGGTATTGGGTTTCCAACCAACACGGGCAAGCTACACATAGGCCACGAAGGTTAATTGGTTCGGGCGCGTTGAGGAGACCAAGTGAATCCGTCGTGGTGCGTGACGTAGAGCACGTGTTGGAAGTGTGCACACTAATCGTAATTGCCAGCATGGTAATTAGGCTACAGAAAATTTCGCGGAATCAAAGTGTTGGGGCTGTTCATTATAACTGGTTGGTAATTGACGTCCGATAATTGTGATTGGTAACTGAACCCTTAACTGCTAGCGTGTTCTAATCTCAAAGGCTGTAACACCCTTTCGGCATTGCAAATAATGGGCAATAAATACGTTAACAGACCGCGTGTTAGCCAGCTCGCTCGTCGCGAGGTGCGGACGTTGAATGAAGTGGAGAGGAGCATCGCTAGACACGTGGCAGGACATGACTTAAACGCATTTGAACGCAGCGAAGTCGCGTGCTAGGCATTGCAGGCGCAGAACACAGAACGCTGACGGCCTGCATGATTACCGTGTCGTAACGGTCGCTCTGTCGGTGGTGTCTTGGATTCTGTACAGCGTAGTGAAATTGCGGCTTAGCAGCGACGGCAGCTTATAAGCCTGGAATTTGTGAGGTGTACCGGGAACGCGATTGAACCGAAATCCGCAAAGAGCGCTGTCTAGGAGCAACCCTGATATCATACAAAAGGCTCACATTGTTACCGTCTGTTTTTCTTCTAATTCTCTCAAGCGCACAAATACTTCCTGCTTTTTTCGCAACCGAGAGCAGAAAACTTCGTCTGTAAGGATAACAAAAACAAACACAAGTGTCCAGGTTCCCATTTACCATGCCCTTCTTTTTACGCTCCACTACATCGAAGGCAGAGATTTAATAACGCCCCTTAACACGAAAGCCCGACGTACGTGAGGATGGCCCTTCGTGGCAGCCTTTATCTGTGGTCGTCTAGAAACGGGGAACGCTTGAAATGCTGCGTGGTAACTTCCGCGGTGGATCAGTGGCTGTGGCGTGCGGCTGCTGGCCGCGAGATCGGTTTTTAGCCACGGCAGCCGCATTTCCATGTAGGCGAAATCTAAAAAATCACCGTGTGTTGTTGCGATGTCAGCGCATTTTATAGAACCCCAGTTGGTCTGAGTTGACAAACAGCCCTACACCAATGCGCTTAGCCAAAATGAAGTTTGGGGCTCCACATACCTGCCCTTGTACCTTGCGACACCGTAGCGTACGATACCGCACCATACCACTGTCGTGCTATTAGATACTGTGTCACACCGTACCATACCCGATACCGAAATTTCCGGGTGAAATGCCCAGTTGAGTTCTGTACTGAAGTGGTGAGATCTTGAGATAGTTACTTCAGAGCATGGAATTCCTACCAGCTTGACGTAGGCTTTGAATTCGCCCGCCAAAACTGACAGGTGCACCAAAACAGGCTAGATGAATTTTCCCGCAACGATGACTTCTTTTTGTTATCAGACTTACCGCACTATCTACGCGACTGGAATGAACTGCACTCGTGTATTATTGCGAAAACAACGTATCGTTAAGCTTGCCGAGAAGGCAATCCTTTGTTTTGCTTATAGCCGGTGTTTCTATGTCTATGTACGTTCCAGGTTACTTTGTATTTTTGGTCTGTTTTTGTACAGTGACCAGATTTCTAGCCAAGTGCCAGTATCGATTCACCCACTCCTGTAATAATCCCTCTAAGGGTTGCCGGTATGTCGAAGATAAAAATGAATAAATAAATAAAAGAAGAAATAAATAAGTAAATACCGTGCCAAATATGAACCAACAAGAACGCACATAACCTTAAACGCGAGGATTAAGGGTAATACGAGCCTATCTACTCTTCATTCATGCCACTCGAGTCAATCTGCTGCGACTGTAAACAAATGAATACCCTTTCATTAGGGTCTCATTGAAGTGCCCTGCACTAAAGGAACTGAAGCCGGTCAAAGTAGATGCATTACGACGAAGCAGAGCTCATTAAGTTTTGCAAGACTTGGAAGCAACTATTCACAGATAACAGAATGGATCTGTTAGACGCAGGTTATTTAACGTTCGCAAATAGAACAGTGTCATTAATTATACCAGCAAAATACTTTCGGGAAGCTTCCGCCCTCGCATAATTGAATCAGTGGAGATGGAAATTACCTATAAACCTGCCTCATAAATGAGAAAAATATTGCATCAGTGTTTGTTATCATCTGCGTCACATTGTTCGGGCAGATTGTAGTGGAGAGCCCATGGGCGGCATTTTTTCATGGTATGTTTTCGGGTTCGTTAACCTGAGCGACAAGCTTGGGATAGAGTGAGGCGATGTAAGAACGCTCGCCGAATGCCATCAGTCTATCCAGCAAAATTTTTACTTCAACTACTTCGCCCGTTCTCCTTAGGCGACTTCGGCGAGTCGTTATCGTCGCAGCCTTGAACTGTACGCGTCTTCCCCTGTACCCACGCCGCCGCCTTTCCCACGTGCATCTGTACGAAGTACTTGCTTGCCTGCATGGAAATGCTCGGTATGCGCACATGTTCACGCACGTGATGGCGATTCAGTAAAGACAGTAATGTCAAGTGTATACAATGAAGGAGCCTGCGGGCACACAGAGCAGCAAAGACAAAAGGGCAATGTGTACAGTTGCAATGTGCACCTTGGTACACGCGCACGAATGTTTTCAGACTAAGAGATTGGAAAGCAACGGAAAACGTTTTATTTTATTGTCACTGAAGTTCAACCTAAGAATTATAGCGAACCATTCATCAATAGTGCATGCTTACTCTAACTGAGACGAGTGCTCCTTGCAACCTGCAAATGATATCGGCGAACTCCCTATGCGACGAACTCCTCTATAGTGCGCTTATTTCAAGCCATGACACAGCATGCTCAGATACCTCAGTTTAAGGACTTCGTTTGCTTAAGGGACTTCTGGGCTGCCGTGTGGCACAGAGACTGGATATCTGCGTATCACCGACGTTATTTTTTGGGCGAATGGGGTGAGCACGATGAAGTGAATGCATATTCAGGTTACTTTGCCAGTAACGCTTAACCCCAAGCAGCAGAAGTATTTGGCCTCATTCTTGCTCCCACATCAGTCCTTAAAAAAGGGCTTCATCCTTTTAATAAAATACTCGATACACTAGCACAACTCACAAAGGGGGACCCGACCCCTGCCTTTCTTCCTTTGCCTGCCTTGTCTGCCTTTGCATTCCTTTCTTTGGCTTCGTTTGCTTGGTTTCTTGGTTCCTTCTTTTTTTCCTTTCTGTTTCCCGTGCACTGTTTGCTTGTTTGTTTTCTTATAGGTTAGTTCCCTCCTGCTACCTTCCTTATTTCTGATCTCCTTTCTTCCTGCATCCTTTCATCTCAATTTCTTTCTTTGTTCCTGATTGAGTATAGGGACAGCTTGCCGCTTATTTTACCCAATTTTTTGTGGGTGTTCTCATAAAGAAAACATTCCGTACTCTCGTTCCTACTTCTTTTTTCTTTTTTTTTTTCTGTCCGGCTTGCTTTGTTTCGTCGACTCTTTCTCTTTTCCTCTCGTTCTTCTCTTGTTCACCTCATTAAAAATGAGTTTCCCAGAAGCTAGCGCAGAGCTGCATACCGCACGACCGTACCACCTCCGTCACTTCCTGTTTAACGTCTATTTGCGACACGTTTCTCTTGCTCGGGCATGATCTGGCATTTTTGTTTCCTCTTTCTCGCGCTCACCCTCCTTAACCAGGGAAGAGAAAATTGTAAGTTACTGGGGGCATGGCACACCTAATAGCTTTCTGCCTCCCCTCCCATACCGCTCCACGCGGGCGAGCAAATGAAAACTTACGCCGACGAAAGATAGTTACGCAAGACAGGGAGCTTCCTTATCCCTTGTCTCGTAGAAAAATAACGTAAAGCCCTAGTTGTTTAAACAATGTAGGGAATACGCTTTAACACGACGGCATACTATACAATCCACGTGCCATACTAGTTGTGTAATAGGATTACAAGTTAACTCGGTAGAAATTTCGGTCGGCTCCTTGTCTAACAAAGCCGCTAGAGCAGCAAGCATCATAGTATGGTGCCGTGTAAACCGGGATCTTCAGCGCTGTTTATTCCTCTGCAGGCTTGAAGCAGTGTCCTACAATTATCATGCGGCCAAGCCGCGGTCATCGTCATCATACCTTTGCCAAAACATTTGATACCCAGAAATTTCCTAACCTCACCACTCCGCCTGATTACCTGTCGCCTTCGTTTCTGTTCTCTTTCCCCGCTTCGTTCCGTGTAGCCTCTTGCGCTTTATTAATTAGGCCAAACAATACACCTTCTGCACATTACACGTCCCACAAAAGTCAATTCTTCAGCTGTAATTTGAGCTAGAATTTAAATAAATAACTCTGATTTGTTCTTTAATTCACGTTAATGTGCTTCTGTGTTCTAATGTAAGGCCTATAGCTTTTCCTTTCCCTCGCTAGGCTGTCCTTTGTCTCATTTCAACTATTCCATGAGTTCGACATTCTGGCCCTGCAAGGGAGTGCCGGCAGAATGCATTCATGATATACTGTGCTTTTGAGTAACGTCAAGCATAGATTTGTTTCAAGCTTGGGAGCAGTGGTACAGTTCTCTGAAGCATATTCTTCACTCCTTGCAGAGTTCTGTCTAGTGCTATGCGATGACTGCCTGTCCTAGATATATTTCCTCGTGGTTGCTCGTACTGTCCTGCTTCCTATTCCTCTTATAAATTTCTGAGCCTCCTGATATAGTTTGCCTGTCTAAGTATCCGACAATGTGCCGTGCCACGGCTATACGCTGTTCACTTAAAAACAATTCAGTCTGTTGGGCTCCAGGACAGCATCTTCATCCCTTTGTTGTTCGAATGGACGCCAAAAATAGCATGTATGTTTCAAGACATGAGCAGGTTTTGTTATAGATATATGCGACTTAATATCATGTGGCAGCTTCGCCACGCTGGCTAAACGGCACTCGACAACACAGTCAGGGGAGCCAGATGCATCCTTGGCGGTCTCGTTTTGATGGAGGCTTTAATGTCAATGCACAATCAAAAACCTCCTCAGGTGTTCAAAATTATTCCCAGCTCATCACTATACGGTGTCTCTCGCAGTGTGCGCCACTTTGGGGTGTTAAACCCTAATATGGAACCTATGACATCGAACAATTCAGCTAGCCAAGCGGTGCGTCTGGTTCAGATTGCTTGAGATATTGCGCATAATATGGCCGTTAAGTCGGCAATAAAATGTCTAAGTGCGTGTTATTCGCGCCAAAGAAAAATTATGTTGCCACAAATGATGAATTAAACTTACACCAGTGCAGCATAGATATAATAAAGAAAATAAAGTTTCAGGTACTGCGTACACCTATTTCATGACAAAGGCTATTCACATTGGTTTGCTAAGTAACTGTTTTTTCTTGGGCGCTTTCTGTCAATACCGCGTCATCATCTTTCTTCCGGCAGAGAACTTAAAATCTCTTATGCATCCTTTCGATGAGATTTTAATCACTTCTGGATAGCCTGCAAAACAACCCTAACAAATATTAACTTATTACTCATGTTGCAAAAAAGCAATTAGTAAACTTTTCGTTGTGCCTTATTTGCATTCAGTTAAGCAACTGTTCTTTCAGTACAGAATATTTAATAACTAACACGTTTACGAATGTCACTTGCTGTAACAATACATTTTACGGATGACAAGTACAGGAAATTTTAGCATCATCTGTCAGGTCTAGCACACGTAAATAATTCGTGGCAAACGCGACGTTTTAAGGGGTTCCTAATGCAGCATCATCTCACTGGTAACAGCTGGCAGCCCCAGGCGCACAACGTACCAAATATGTATGTAACGAGTGAAATGGATGCTGCTCGTACTGCAGCACGTTGCCTTGTGCAAATCCGGGTAGCATGCTACTTCATAACCTCTTTTGTGTCTGCCAATGCTGCCTGAAAAGCGTCGCTGCTGTTCGATCGCGCACCGCCTCCAATACGCATCCCACGTTGGTTTGCGTATGTTTTTTTTTTGTTTTTTTTTTTTCATAACATCGCTCCCCTTCTTATACCGGCGTACTTATTAACTGGGAGTTGAGTATAATGTTGGCACGAATTTTAACTGAGCCGTGATGCTATTGTATCCGTGTGCAGTATTTTTCTTCAACATTCACTTCTGTTGCGCATTTATTTGCAAGCGGAAGTACAAAATAGGCACATTACACGTTTGTAAACCGGAATACCTCGCTTCTTCATGCTATAAAGGATGTTGATCTTTTTTTTTTTTTTATTGCACATTCGCTATGCACAGCTGGCCCCGCCACTTTCTGGCGCCCTGGAGTAGCCACACTGTTTTACAGCTTTCCTCCAGGGCATTCATCAACATTACGTATGTTGACACATAAACCTTGAATTTGAAATATTATGTGCCCCACTGTACCTCTTCCAGAAAGCAGCGGAAAAGCGGAAGCGCGTCTGGCAGCGCCCACAAGCAGTGCTTGGCTAAAGTTTTGCTGTGCGCGAAAGAGGCATGCGGACGGCTGCGGGTCGGAGGAATTTCCGGCGCGCGTCGCTAGGTGCGCGCTGCTCGCATCGGAGTTAAGGAGGGAGAGGGGAGGGGCAGAAAGAGAGCAGAGGGAGAGCAAGAGAAGGAGCGCATTCCCACTCTTGGCTCGTGGCGTGAAAACCCCGGGTCCTGGCTCAGAACGCTAAGGACGGGTGGGGGGGCGGAAGGTTGGAGAGTGGGAGAGGAGGACACGAGCAGCGCTTCTGCCGGGGTCCTCGGTGGCAGTCCGCGTCTCGCGCTGAACCCGGGTTTGCCGGGCTGCCGGCTTCGCTCGCGCGCGCGCGGCCCTGACCGTCAGGCGTCCGTCGCCTCCCTACAGGGACCACTCACACACGCGTCTATACATTCACACCGTTTGAATACTCTGTCCAGTACGACGCTGCTCTGTCTCCTCCCCGCATCCAGCGGCTGTTTTCCGTGTGCGCGTCTCTTTCTTTATCTGTACATAGCTCGGCGGGATCAGGAGTGCGGCCAGATTTTTAGTTCCTGTTCATCAGCGTCCCTCCCCACCTCTTACCCACTCACTTGCTTGTGAGCTCCCGCCCGCTGCTACGGCTTTAACCCACCCTAAACTGAGGACCAGCCGAAAACGCGACACGCCTCGTCATTCTCGTCCGCCGTCCGACTCTACGAAGACTATATCTGCAGCGTGACCAATTTATCCGGGTTGTCAGGCCAGTTGTCACCTCCGTGTTCGCATTGATTGGTGATCGTGTCTTTTTCTAATTTGCTTTAAGCAAGTGACTTCCATTCTTCGGTGCATCGCTTTTTGTTTTCACACTGTTTTGCTTCTGCGAGTTCGAAGAGCTGTCCAGCGGAGACGGGCCAGCGACATAGTCACCACTGCGAAACGCCGTAATCAACCCCGAAGTCAAGTATTTAGCCTTTGATCTCAAGTCGCTGCTGAAGCGTGTACGAACTGAACGTCGTCGCTGGACGCTTTTCTTCGCTTTCCTCTAAGTGCTGGAACCGCGATCACCGGAAGTAATGGGCACCATGGATCGCAGCATGTCCCAGGATGGCGTGGGATTAAGGGCCATCGCACGCTCCGAGGAAAGGTGAGAGAAACAGATCCGTAGCTGCAGCCTGCAGCCGCGGTGTTTCATGTGCTACTGAAGCACCGCGGTTTCTGACCGCACACTGAACGCGCACTGCCCGGCGCCCTGTCGCACGTCCCGGGTGTGCAAGATATTGCCTGCATGAGCTTGCACCATAGAAAGTGCTATAATACACACACGCAAAATTAGTCTGCGGCGAAATTGAGCGTATGCCGCGAGAAAATATGAACGCATTGCCATCTAGGTCAGCTGCAAGGCCAAAGTCGCTGGCCCGTAACAACTCGGGTGCGTTAATCACATTTCAGCCGACCGTAGCTTCACAAACATTAATTATTCAAGCGAAGCCGCACCAACGGGTAATGACTGGCCATTCGGCGTGTTCTGTGTAAACAAGCGTTAAAAACAAGGTTGAAAATGTCATTACGTTTTAGACAAGTGACTGTGCGGTTCACCATATTAGAATGTTCACTAGGAAACAGAGGCACGATAGCAAGAGATGGTGCCAGCGCGAATCCGATTTTCTACTCTCTGCTGAGTTTTTGTCTGTGTCGGCTCAAGCATCGCAGTGCGTTCTGGAAGTGACTGTATCCGAAGCAACATTTGACCACGCATTCTGCGTTAATGCCACTACACTAGATGCCAAGCTTAAATAAGCAAAACCTTAAAATTAACCCTTGGGTAATCTGGGGGATGTGGAGTTATGAATCTGTGTAAACCTCAGAATGTCATTTATGTGACAACGGCAAAAGCTAAGCGCGCAGCGACTATACTGCTGATTGCGGCAATATATCGTCATGAGCTCGCAAGAAGTTGTTTGCACTAAGGTATGCTTTTTCGACGGAACAACATAATTATTTCAGGCTGCAGCTGATCTTGAGGTATTTGCTTCCACTGAACTCCAGTACCGCTGGTTGATTAGAGCCGCTTTGAGCAGCTTTGCATGCACACATTAAGTATCGCTTATTTACTCGCATTTATCTCGTTTTCGCACAAATTCCTTGCGGTTGGTTTCAAAACCCGCTGTGCAAATGTAGGGGTGCGATGGCAAGCATTGTTGAGCTTCCCGCCTTGATATGAATGACTGAGTGAAAGTAAAATATATATAAAAAAATTAAAAATATAAAAAAGTAAAATATGAGAAGAGAGATTATTGGTGTGCTTACAACCCATTGTGGTTTTTGTTTATCGCCCCGCCGCTGTGGCTAAGCGAGTAGGGTGCTTTACAGCTGATCTCGAGGACGTGGGTTCGATCCCAGTCGCGTTTCGCCGTGGGCGAAGGGCGATGCTCCTGTGTAATGTGCGATGTCAGTGCACATTAGGTGGTCGAAAGTAATCCTTAATCCTCGGCTATGACATCCTTAATAGCCGATATCGTTTTGAGACGTTAAATCCCATAAAGCCTACATCGTACATAGTTTATCTGTTGTCTTCCTGTAGCGTTGCGTCAAATGGCTTGCTGTTGCGAATGTCGTCCAAAACGGCGTCTTTGAGAGCACAACTGAGTATTTTATTGTTCAGACATGACTAAATGAACTGCTCCAGCTGCGGCGAAAGGCTAACGAAAGCACTACGGCGGACTGCCGTATGCTGTGGTATGATGTTGAATTTAGCTGTGCCACATTTATGCACCAGCATGCTTACGATCCGAGTTTTTGATCACCTGGACGCACCAGCTTGAAATGAAAAAACAATTTTTTGCCTACTTATTACGCCAGCTATGCTTTACGTTTCTCTTTCCACAGGGGCATTACATACGCTTTTATTGCAGATTAAACTCTCGAGGCTGCAGATACACGCAGCTGCTTGTCCTATTTGGCCAATGAGCGTGTTTTTCTTCCAAATATGATCGGCAAATTACGTCGTTCGCCTCTTGTATTTACGTCAAAGTCCAGAAGTTTACATTTTCACTCTCTAAAAGATTTGGCTTCCTGGCGAGGATTTCTCATCATTTGATGGATTTCGTAATGTTCTATGATGTTCAACAATTTTGTTGACACGGGTCTTCATGAACCAACCGAATGTGTTCACCTGCTGCAGGATGTCTTTATTTTTCGGCGCGTACAATTTGCAGCCTTTTGTTCGAGATCGTTTGCGCAATTAAGGCTGCGGAAGAAATCAATTTATACATTCATAAATTCACACAAAACTAATATTGCATCCATTATCGCCGTAGGGATGCGCGCTGTACACCCTTTATGTTCTCATTCTTGGCAACGGCCTCATAGCTGGCCTTTGCGCTCTACAACCACGAAAACGTTGGTGTGCAATAACATGTTCGTCTTTGAATGAAATCTCCGTCTGAAATAACGGCGCTTTCTCGACCCCACGATGCCGTCTCTATGTGCAGCGTGGCAATCCCGTTTTTCTTAAAAATAAAGGTTATGCCCGCCTTCTTGATCTATTACTAAAACAAACATCTTCGTTATTGAAACGTAGCGCGTTCCTGCGGCGGCATGCAGCTTTTGTTTGATAGCTAGTATATCGATTCCTAGATTTTTACTTACTCCACTCAGCGCAGGTGGGACGCGCAGGTGTTCCCTAATGGAAGTGGTTTCACAACGGCAGCCATTCACCTGTGCTCGGAGGGGAGCTGTGGGCAACTGTAATTTCAACGAGCGCTTCGCATGCCAGGCCAGGTGCATTAGTATTGTGGAAGAAAGAAGACGTAGTAAACGCGGTGTGTTGTTACGCAAGAGGTCGGCTAAGGGTTCGCCAATCTTTTCTTCGTTATGCAAGCGTCTCCATAGTAAATAAATAAGAGATTTAGGATGACCCTATTGGCGCTGGAGCATATGCGGGAAGACTTTGTACGTGCATACATTCATCGCTCACCTCGAATGCCTGGCGGGTATAGCAGTACGCGCTTATAGGATGAAGTAAAATCTTCTGAAACGTTGGGATATTCGGCAACCAAATCACGCCACCAACCACATGGCGATAAAACACACCGCACATGGTTGTGTAACGAGAAAAAGTAATTTTTCTGCGGCGCACGGTGAAGGCAAAAACATAATCGCTGAAAAAAAAAAAAAAAAGCAGCGCAAACTAGTACATTCAAAAATGTTAACTTCGCAAGATGGAAAAATCGGTTACCGACGAGCACTCGGATTGCTATTGTCCTCAACAACAGATGGCGTGCTAGCTCTTTTCATAACGCGTCTCCATTCGCATTTCAAGAAATATATAAATAAATAAAGGTTGGAAGCTAGCTGGCGTTTCCCAATACACCCTGTTTTTCTGAGAATTCCTCGTACATTTCGGAAGAGATAACGGGAATAAGTTGGGATCCACGCAGATGCTATGGGAAAATTTTATTTCGTAACCTCTCACTTTGTGCTCGATCGACAAGTAAGTTTTGTGGGCAGCGCATTACGACCAGAACCTGGCGGGATTGAACGGGTGCAGGAAAATTGCTTGATGCATAAGGGTGCGATGGGCGAACGAGCATTTGTTTGTGCGTTTTTTTAAGTATGTTTCGACCTCTCTCCGTTTGCACATGACCTTTCCACGTGTTCCACGTGGAGAAGACGGGACGGATTGCACTGTGATCAGCTGTGCGACTCAATGTGAATTTTCGTGCCCGTAAATATCCGCAAAAGAAAAGAGTTTGTACTTTCGTAACACCGTTGTTCGCGGGCCGATAAAAACATAGGCGGTACGTTTTTATCGTATTTCACCTTTTCCCCGCCTTGTATAAGACTTGTATATTTGTGCCGCCGATCGTTCTGCACTTGCATATCTCATGCAGCAGGCTAGATATACCGCAAGGTAACAGAATTAAAGTACCAAATAATGTTCCCGTGACGCATGTAACACTGATGATTTGGTGCGCCGGAGATGATCGCTGTATCCTTTTGAGGAAAGTCAGAGGAAAACGCTGCCGTGCTAGCCATAGCTAATTGAGACCGGCCACTTGCCAGTGCGGATTACCGCCCCGAGCAGACAGGTGCGCGTTCCCCGTACAGATGCGAAATTACTCAATTCTTCCGTTTTTGTTATAGTGTGCGTTCGTGCGTGTCTTTCCCACCGTCGCTTAATATTATCAACAAAAAGGCGTCAGACACCTTGCGGCAAGTTTTCTTGTGATGAAAGGGCGAAACAGGCATCGGGCTCGTCAGAAAGTCTTGAAAAGTTCTGGGCAAACTTAGTGCCTTCGCTCTGAAATGTCGACACCACTGCGTCCATCGCGCACATGCACGCAGCAGCTTTATGACATCTCGACGGAAACCAGCGGAGCAAATCAAGTTAGGTAACTTTTAGCGTGCCACTGCTGCTTCGTGCATCCTCGCAAGCGTGTGCAGCGTAGCTGAGTCATCGGCTCAATTACAGCAGGGACTTAAGAGAACTTGTTTGCACACCGAAAGTGGGGACGTTTTTGAACTTCGCACTCAACACTGTTCACAATGCGTTGGTGACGTTCTCTCGAAAGAAATGCTGTGCCAGTAGCAAAACTTTCTACTGGGCTTTCTTCGCATCGCTTCACTTTGAGTATACGCTACTTGGCGCATTGGGAATAGCATTTCGGCATCCGCTATCGTGGCTATGTATTGTGCTGATTTTCGAACCGAAGTGAGGTTGAACAAAAGATACGCCATTCAGGAGTGCACAATGTGAGGCTAGATGCTGTGCTCTGCCTGGATTTGCGATTTTGGCGGTTCGGGAAAGTCTCGAGCAATGTGAAATGGGCACATTTTAGAACAAAGTAAAACCCTATGAGCGAATTGAAATAAGCCTATGGGGAAATATTTTGTAAAAAATAAATCCTGATGACCTTTAAAGTATATGCCTCATTTATAAGGGTAGGTACCTAACACCTTAGACATAGGAAAGAATCAAGCAAGAAGCGTCTTGGCCGCTGTAGGGGTCTTGCATCCCGGTTGCATAAAACGAGTGCTAACTAACTAGCTTAAACTCCTATTCTTATGCAGCACATGCCTATAAAGCGTTTTTATTCGTCTACTTCGCTCATGCGAGTCGAATGTCTGCTGTCCCGGAGTAGCGGAAGAGGACGTTAGCCATTAAATAATCCCATTGTCTTCTGTTATCACGTCTCGTACTTCGCATATATATATATGGTTGGGTCTGCGTGTGTATGTTCGTGTGTGTGTGTGTGTCCCAGCCAACAATAATCAAGGTTTAAAAAAATACAATGTCCCCTCCTCGTGCCAGTCACCTGCCGGACTCAAGCGGTGGCGGAGTGCGCCGTCGCCGCTCCAGTCCGGCCATGCGGCGGTGAAACCAACTAAAAGCTGCTCAGAGCGACCTGGCCTGATTTCCTGCATTTTTGTTGGCAAAAATTTATTAATTAGTGAAGACTACTCACTGAACTTTCTAATTGTTTCCTTGAGAAGCAAAATGTTAATGTAAAAGTGTAGTAGAACTTCCAAAACGTCTATCTATGTTGCCTTCATCCCACTAACGTTTATATAAAGTATTTATCTTTTTTTTACCTCTGAAAATAATACTTCGCGTAAAAAAAAAAAAAACGATCTTCGTGATGTATACAGTAGCAGCTATTCACGTGACAGCTTTCTGTGAAGACGCAGTCTATAACTTTCGCATTGAGGCTTTCTTATATCCAATAAATAAAAAGTGGCAAATTAATCTCTACTAATTAATTAACAAGATACTACCGTTTAAGATAGGCGAATTTCGAAAACCTCGGTTATATTTAGTTGGAAAACCCTATATATATATTAGCCGGAGCAGGACGCAGCGGAGCTATCGTAGTGGGTGAATACTGTTTTCTAGATGCGACTGCACTCCGTTTACGGAGCCCCTATCGAGACATGGCTCGGTGCGTTTATGTAAAGCTTTCCTCGCATCCATCAATTTCTCTTTACTTTCACATCACGCTCACTTTCGATCAGAGCCACTGCTAATAATACTGAATTCCTCAGCCTACGTGTACTAGCGTCGACGCAGTCCCCGGATGGAAATTCAAATGCGGTCGCTTCGTCGAGCTCGAAATATTTTATGCGGGAGAGCCGATCTAGCGCGCCAACCGCCACCGATTGCAAATATATCGCCCACGATGACGACGACTTATGCAAAAACGCTCACTTATATTCAAACTCGCTGAATGCTTTGGTCAGGCAAATTTGCAAATTTAGCTGCGTGTGCTCATGTCCTTGCACTTGTCGGTTGCAGCAGAAAAACAAAAGTGTTTCTTTTTTGTTTTTTTTTTTTCGTGATGCTGCGTCTGTCGCAGCATTAGATTTATAAGAAATGCGCATTGAGAGCCTTTTTGTTTCGCGAAAGAATACAAGGGAAAAACACTGTGAAGCTTCCTAAGGTAGCCATTTTTGCTTGATTTAAGCACTAAACGTATTTTGTGAGAGAAGTTGCGTTGAAGGAGAGTAGTGCTTGCGTCAGCCTCTCACGAGCAAATTGCCCGTAATCGATTGAAACAATCTGCCGAGGAACTGACATAAAAACCAGCGCAGCTTACTCGCAGGGTAGCGTGCCGACGAGCAAGAGCTCACGCCGGCATGACGTAAGCTGGACGCAGACAGATGGTTTTCGAACATTGCTTAGAAGCCGAGTTTATCTCTAATGAACGAAGGCAACCTAACGTTTAAAGATTCTGCCTCGTAAAAGGCTTCAGGCGCTACCGTGTTCATACTTCGCGCGCGACAAATTCCACCAGGTTTAATCACCTGGTTTCGCCGCGGCAACGGATATCTTGAGATTCGTAGAAGCACACCCTTTGTCAAAAGTTTGGAGAGCGGAGGGTTTCCTTCTGACTTGCAGCGTGTGGCTCTTAACGTGTACCTAGTAATCTCCCGAAAATACGCCGCTTTTCCATTCCTGTCCCCAACACACTTCCACAATTGCCGTAGGGTCCCCACAACACAGCTTAGAAGCAAACCCCCTCGCTTCAGAAGTGTCGGCAAATGGTGTGCGCAGCTTATCCTTGGCTTAACTTGTCCCCAGCCCAATTGAGTTGAATCCCGTTTACGCTTTTGTTTACTGGTTTTTACCAGTCTGAATCTCGTATTCGCATACCTCATAATCCTTATCATCATTTGGCTTAACTTCGCTAGCTGCAAAAATTACGTTTCAGTAACCGTATAAGGACACTCATGATCACTTTCATCATCTTGCTTAACCTCGTTAGTTGTGGAGCTATTTTTCAGTGAACCCACCGGGAAGAACAGCTTTTATCTCTGACAAGCAATTTCTTAGCGAATTTCGCGAACTAAGTGTATTTTCAAAATGTGCCGTATTAACCTGTCCAAAGCGCTGCCGGAGAGTCCAGAGGGTCAAGTGGGGAAATTAGAATGATTGCTGCGATAGGGTAGGCGCGACAATTTCCAGGTAGCGTAAGTGCAGAGAAACAGTACTATTGACCGTTGCGATGCAGTCGACAAAGTCCGGTTGGCGGCGATATTGACTGTCCTGTTGCTAGGGGTATTAAATGTGACACACGCGTTAAAAAATAAAACAGAAGCAGTGGGTGTTTTAATGCGCAAGCTCGGAATAAGGCAATACATTAATAACAGCTTATTCTGGCATTCATGGGCCTTTCGCCGCTGTTGTTTCTTGAGCGAACTGTAAAGGCAAACGTATTATAACGATGCTTACAATACTCCACGCAAATTAGCGAGGAGCACAGCGCGACTCGGCCGTTTTCGAGCTGCTTCTTAGTGCATCCGCTATTCTGCGTGGTAACTTTATCTGCTTATATTTTTAGCACACACATTATGCCAAGTAGCATGGTTGTCCGCTCTTTCGTTCGGGCCCTAATTGAGTGACAGCTCAAAGCCGCACGCGTTCTTACCCGGCACCCACTCTGCGTCGTATTTATTTGGATTATGCCCTAACCAAAGGGTGCCGCCGACAATAAACACGGCCCTTGTTTAACCGATCTCACTATAGACAACGCTGCCGCTGCAGAAAGTACCTCTCCGCGCAAATCAGTGTGCATGTTTCTGCATTTTTAGACGCGCTTCTTTTGAAGGCTTCACGAAGGTGTTACGTTCATAGCAGTCCCCTGTTGGCGTTCAGAGTCGGTTTATGAGGCGTCCTATCTGAATTCACTTCAAGTCCTCGGTCTATACTAATTACACGCTCAGTACTGAGAGTTATGATATTTCGAGACCAGTCAAGGAGCGAGGCTTTGGCGTCCGTAATTTCGTAAATCGGAAGCTTGCTTGTATAGCTGTCACTTTGACCCCTTTCCAAGAGACGACGACTAGATGATTGGAAATTTTCCTTTTGATTTTTGTTCATTCCTTTACGCAGGCTGTGTATAATACCCAGAAGCTACGGAAATATACAAAAGCTCTGATATTCCCTCTATAAAAAGCTTTGTTTCGGGCATGTTAAGCAAGCTTTCGAGCTTTTCTATACCGAGGTTTGGAAAAGCGTACACAGTCCTACTTTATTTTTGTTTTAAGTGCAGCAAGCTCATTATACGCGTCACCGAGAGGACCTACACGGCTGGTCAGTGGGATACATAAAATATTTTAGGACGAATTAAAGTATTATGGATATAATCAACCGAAGCCAGCGGACAAGGTCTCACTTCCGACGAGCTTGATTGCGCCGTACTGTTCGCTGGCTGCTTTCCAGCGCGCTGAGTGTTCTTACAGAATGCCAGCCTAATTAACATTGTGCGCCATCAGGCCATTAAAACGCCTTTTCTTTCTCTCTTTTTTCTTTTTGAAAAACATCTGAGGAATTCATTGGAGAGTTAACGCCCTGGTACCCGGCTTAATGTACTACTCTTTGAGAAATACTATGTGCAGAACTTCATTTAGTTGGGATCTTATTTCGCTGTAGAAGAGCAATCTAAAACTTTTCGCACTTTGATGGACACACCCAAATCTCTGAGATTGATAAGGAAGGGGGAAAAAGAACACTCTCGATGGTTAGGATTTTATAACGCGCCTTAGCTGGCTTCTAATGCCGAAGAAACAGACACATTATAGGGCGATGTTGTTTTAAGGTAGATTTTAAGGTTTTGTGATCCCTTCACGGTGTTTGTATGTGTTGCCTAGCTTAGATCAGAGCCCTGTTATCAAACGCATTGCGGATGCACATTTTCCTGGATCCGATGGCTGCACTGTATACCTCCACCGAGAGGCGCATTTTAACTATGGTTGGTGTCCAAAGGTGGGTTTCCAGACCCCGACGCTAAGTGCTAATAGCATGAACTTATAAAAAAAATTACAGTGGCCCATAATTTTGATTCTCCTGGGCATAGTGACACACTGCGACCGACTTAGTATAGAAAAAAGATATAGTATAGAAAAAAAGGGGTGTGTTTGGCGAAACATGCAATGTGCACGCTTAGTCATGTCTTAACGGCCAAATATTTATCCGTCTAGAAATTGTGTGTCTCACGCAAAGATTTCCACGTTGATACGATGTCTTAACTGGCACAAGCCACGGAGAGCAATCGAACGGCGTTGAAAAGATGTAAAGCCGAGTTTGCAAAACAAAAGAAGAAAAGAAAACAGGGGAGGTGGAGGGAAGAGGGATTAAGGTGAGCCATTATGGCGCAGTCATTTTCAATCCATTATATCCTACACGTTGTTTTGCTCGCATTGTCCAGCGAAAAGAAGTTCTTTATCTGAATAACAGCAAAGTCAAAGAGGAAGCTTCCGTGCTAAACACGAGCAGCTGGCGTCGGCTACGCCCAAGCGATTCCATCGTATTCTACAGGGCGCCTTCCGCGAGTCCGTTCACCCGACTTTGTTTCACTCCTCACCAGTAACGCCAGCGACGAAATTTGCATATTGATCGAATGCAGTCAGTGCAGTGAGCTCGAGGGGCATCTTAACTGTGTCCCCGAAAAACTTATTTAAGTAATAATCCACGTAACATTCATCAACTACGCGATCGCAGCCGCCGCATTTTTCCCGCCGTCGGCGAAAAAGACCCACTCTCGCGGAGACGCCGACGAACGTAGCAAACGATCCTCATTGCATCTTCACCTGGAAGTGGTGTGCAAGCAAAAGAAAGACTGTGGAGCGGACTGAAGAGGAAACAGGCGCAACATGGGAGCACTGGGGACGTTCCCAACCGCTCGGTCGCTTAGGCGGGCCGATTAGGGCGGAAGCGCATAATTGATCAAAGGCGCTCCTCGTGATGCCATTGGCGCCGGCAATGCGCTGCCAAAGTAGAGAAGCCGTCGGGCTGGATGGAACAGCACGAGGCTCCTGCGCCTAATCAGGGTCCCGGATGTCTGCCTCGTAAGACCAGCTTATCTCACCGCACCGCCGCGCACACATGCGCTGCTGGGCCGCTCGGGTGTTGCGTTGCACAAGCTTAGATTTGTCTTGTTGGCGCACCTTCGCACGCTTCAACTGCGTGGCTAGGCTTCCGGTCGTGTAGGCTCGGTACTCAGCTTTGTTAGCCACTGCCAAATGAGCACCTCTGCTTCCGTGCCTCACGCAAGGCCTCCGGCCTCTGCACCCAGTTCGCTAGGAACCGGTCATTAGTATGGGCTCAAATAAAAACAAAACAGCCTTTTGCCGAGCTTTGTTTTCTTCATGCGGGTAAAGACTAACGAAAACCACCGCAGCCGAAAATGCATAGGCTGCTAACGTCCTTAGGGCTAACGTGGTGAGAAATGAACAGTCATCGTTCGGGCGCCCATCGCATTTCCCTTGTGAAATGCAATGACCTTCATTATTATAGCAGTCCTGCGACTTCCTATGTGAAACTGCGAAATTTTGGCGAATAACCGAGTAACGAGACTCGAACATGCAATAGGGCCTACGAACTTTCTTCTCCTTGAGAAAGCAGTATCGTATCATCCGGTCTGCAGGAAACCGGCCTCGAGTGTTCTGGTAATAGGCCTCGTCTGCACTTATGTATTGTTGATGCTAGGTCATTGATGCTGTCTAAGATGGCAAATAAGAAATTAAGGAGATGTGAGATGTACCGATACTTCCACATTTCCATATTGATCACTAATGGAAAGAAACAGCGCTGCTAATTGATGCTATATCGCGGGACATCGATATTGTTATCGCGTGGACCGGGGCTGCGGAGGCAGTATACTATAGGGAGACTACAATGTTTACCAGATAGCTCGCAGATAACCTAAACTTCGGAACAGACGAATGGCACTAAAATAACGCTTTCTCAGAGTTTCAACATTATGCTACTGTCGTATTAAAAAGTTGGCTGAAAAACAGGCCTAATTCTGTATTACTTGTAGATAAGAACGACTGTACAAGAGCCAAATAACGACAAAAAATAGGGCCAATAAAAAAAAAACGAAAAGAAGGTATGAGTTCCCCTCCTCCTCTAAACGGTCCACGTACTCCACACACCGCTTTTCGCCATACGGTGCACCCTGCGCGCGAATATTCAACGTCATCTTAATCTCCAAAGGAGCCCTCTAGATGTCGCGCATCGCTGCTCGGCTGGGGAATCGGCCTTTCTCAACTAAACCCATCGCGGTGCCAAAAAAAAAAAAAAACGGGGGAAAAAAGAAAAACAGGACAAAGCGCTATAGTTCATCATGGTGTTTCTTAGTTGAAAATTACTGAAATTTGGGCCGCTATCACGCCCAGCTGAATGAAACCTTGAAGAACGTCAGTAGACGTAGTGAAACGAACCTAGGTCTCACCTTCAACGATGGAGGATCGCGGCTGGCGGAGAACGCTCCTTGGTGCGTGTAATCTGAGCGCATTATTAGCGACGTCCCCGCGCATAGATAACTGAACCATTTTAGATGTGATTAATTCGTTATTCAGCGGTCCGCGGCGCCGGCCCTTTCTGGTGCTTCGTAATTGTATGCGCTTCTTTGCTGCTGGCTGAGCGCATGCATGCTATTCATTTTTTTTTTTTCTACAACAGCGGTGATTTAATTTGGAGCGATGAGCGTGGAGCGAGAACGGGGGAAAAAAGAAAAAAAATCCCGAAAATGGGCGCGCTAAGTCGCTGTCAGTACTCCCGCGCCACTCTGAAAACACGGTCTTGAGACTGCATCCATCTTCCCTTAGCGGTGTGCACATAGCAAAATTGTAATTAAAGAGTAACTCCTCGCTGGAGCTGGCTGGCCCTTCGCTTTCCCGAGTAATCAGAGCCTGCCAGCACCAGCCCCGTTGCTGCTCAGCATCGCGCGTTGCTACTCAGCGCTTAGGTGGCCAATATTCCGGACTGGACTCTCGGCAGATTTCGGCAGACGGGTGGGTGACAAGATTGCGTTGTGTGCCGTACTGTCTGTGTACGGTCTATGTCTGCGCAGCGAGGGTGAAGAGGTGGCGGAGGTGACAATGCCCGGCCCTGCAGAATGCGTGTGGCCGAGCGTCACTTTCCAGATTTTTTGAAAGAACACCGCCCCCGCAGGTACCCGCAGGCAGTTTCCCATTCCCCTACCGGTTTGCAGTGGCGTTTCCTGTGGCGTCGGCGCTCGCTGCCCCACCGTGATACCCAGCTGCTAGACAAAGAGGCAATTCTGGCGAGCGCATGGAGGGGTGGCGAGGACAGAGGCGGGCAGCGAGTGTTTGCCGTATGTCCAACTGTCCCATAGCGCAGCGCGCTCCTGTACTGAACACGACCGGCCCGCTTGGCTGTCGTCGACGCGTGCTGTTCATGCTTCTCCCCAGTTTGCGCTGTGCGTTTCTCAGCCGTTTCAAATGCGATATTCCGAACGGTTGTTTTCTCGAAACTAGCGTCGATTGTGTTGTGCTATGATTTCACCGAAATAAGAAATAGCGTGCACGATCGCTTTTTCTTCGAACGTCGCCTCTGACAGCAGCAAACACGCTCGACTCGTCCCGAATTCGATATGGGCTGATGCGAAAGAGACGCTGACACGCCCTTCTGTCGGAAAGTACTTACACTCCCTGCTGTGGAGGCTGCGTCCGAGATTCTGGCGTGTTCATTCTGTAGCGAACGTGCAGCGAACAGACGGAGAGCTTGCGTTCTAGGAGATAGCAAAAGAATGCGGTCGAAGGCGGCTAGCGCTGGCTGGCTATAAAAGATATTCAAGGTACGTCATGGGCGCCATTTTGTGATGTAGAGCTCAGCTTCAGCAGAGCAATTTAGAGCAAGCGGCGATAACGAGATTCGATATGTCAGCAGCCTTTGTCCCTGCTACATGCACCACCAAATTGCGGCCACTGTGACGAAGGGGCATACTCCCTATATTCTTACCTTAAGGAAAGCAGTTACAGAATGGTGGTGACGGCGGCGAAAGATCAGGTAAAGATAAAGCGCGCATATACTCACTGATGGTCGACCACGGAGTATAATTACGAAGGCCTCCGGAATAATTTAATGATGTTCTTATTCCGTTGTTTTTACCATTCTTACGTTTACTCTGTAGCTACGGTATGAGCCTGCTATCGCCAGGACATGCCGTTGGCGCTGCTTACGATAGGAATGCAAAATAATCGAAGGACGACCTCCTACATTAAGGCAGCCATGGAGTCACGCTGTGCAGTGCCCTGTAGTTACCTTTCACTTTTCACGGTCTTTTTTCCTCCGCCTTCAAAACTTTACGTTTGGCTAACCGTTCATTTATTTTTATTTTTTTTTTTTTGCATCCTTGCTTTTCATGTTAACTGCCGGTCGCAGCGGTGGCAGGCCACTGGGGGACATAGAAGGAGGGCAGCACGTTCTCGCACCGATATCTAATAAAGATCATTGTGATAATTTTATTTCGTTTGCAATACTACCAGTCTCTAGTTGATACATTAGCAAGTGGGCATTACATTCATACCATCGAACAAATGGTGATGATAATAACCAAAGCCGCTATACAGAAATAAGTCATTATTTTAGACAACTCATACAGCCCCCCCCCCCCAAAAAAAAAAAAAAAAAACTAAAAATGTGTTATTAAATTCACACAGCAACTCAAAAAGAATACATACAAGTTCAGATGGGAAACATTGGGATAACAAGCCGTCCCTCCACGCGGGATGACGGCAAATTATGAGAAATGGGGCTTGAGTTCTCGGCTAGAACCGAGACGAATTACTGGTTTCAGCATCTTGACCAGAGTTCTTCAATGTATTGAAGTGCTCACTCTTAGTAGTGACCTGCGCTGTACTTGTTAGGGGCGTGAAATGTTGCGTGGTAGTTTTTGGTGCCCATTCTCACTCTAATGCAGGCATTGCCGCGGTAATCAACAAGTCTCGCGTCGTTATAAATAGCAAAATTTTGTAAAAACTTGCTTTTATGCCACTGATACTGTTCTGCATGTTTACAATGCCATTTTGCGTGAAGCAGGGCCAGGGTAAAGTTCAAATTTGCAAAATGGATTTTTTTTTTTTAATGAATGTTTCGCCATGGGTGTCGTCGTGCAGTTTGCCGTTGTTATATAGGTATTGATCTGTGATCTAACTAATCAAATTTACGCTTTTACTATATGTATAGTTTTATTTCTCAACCTCACATTGGGGGGGGGGGGGGGGGGGGGGCATAATTGTTTAAAAATACAAGGAACAAAGAAAGCCTGACAGAGTTGAAAACCGAGGCCCAGGGGACCAAGCATAACACGATCAGTATTCCGAATATATGCCCGCGGTCTGCTGATTTTTATATTTAGTTGCTTTATTCTTTGTTGCTCAAGCTGGAAGCTCTGGAGCGTCGATGACCGCGGCCGTTTGATGTCGCTGCTCTGTTTGTTATTTTTGGAATACATATTCGACCTAAAATGATTAGGCAGCTGGTCGTGCGCCTACCGCGATATCGCTATGCATGCCCCCGCGCGACGCGGCCGGCTGCCTTGCTCGCTGTTATCGATTTATCGACGGCTCCTGTACGTCTCTATGACTACGCTTTATAACGAGAACGCCAAACTAGCATCTTCAATTTGTCCGTTGGCAACTTTAGCCGATAAGCACAGTCTTGATGTTTTACTTAAGTTGATTTCTCCTTCGTGTCTTTTCCTTTTCCGCATGTTGGCAGCGCTGCACACGATCTTTTGTCTTCACATTTCCCATGACAGCATGAATGAACTTATTGTTCGATGTTATCTAATTGCAGGCGCTACGTCGAAGGAGCGTTCGCACACGCCTCTTTTAATTTGCTAAAGATTTTTTTTCTTGGCATTTTCTTGCGGCTGAAGCGGGTACGTTCTGTGATGGTGGTTTTTTTGGTCATTATACCACTACATCACTTCGCAGTGATGAAATTCCTGGGAATGTGCGCATCGTAATACTGTTATCGCTG
>JAJIZL010000027.1:32798-59943 GCA_023969395.1 Amblyomma maculatum | reverse complement strand
ATAATAATAATAATAATAATAATAATAATTGGTTCACAGGAAAAGAAAGGCGCAGTATCTGTCACACTTGCTCTGTGCACACCTGAACAGCGCCGTAAGGGAAGGGAGGAAGGTGGGAGTGAAAGTGGAAAGAGATAAAGGGGAGCCGTAGTGGAGGGCTACGGAGTACTTTCGACCACCTGGGGATCTTTAACGTGCGCTGACATCGCACAGCACACGGACGCCCCTTCGTTTCGTCTCCATCGAAACGCAGCCGCCGGGGTCGGGTTCGAACCCGGGAACTCCGGAACAGTAGTCAGGCGTCTTACCACTGCACCACCTCGGCGGGGCGCAAAAGATAATATTTATGCTCGCAATGCTCTTTAACATATAACCGGCCGAATTAAATATGTAAAACATGCATTGATCTTGTGAGTGTGCATGGGAATAGCGAGAAGTAGTGGGAAAGTATATGTGGGTACTGCTTTTATCCCTTTTACGTCTCCCTAAACATCACCGAGCCTTGTGAGTACAGGACTGCAGGTACATGCATCACTGAGGCGCTTACGTCAAGACAGAAATATACGCGCTGAATGTCGTGCAAAGCTTTATTTCTTTTTTTTTCTTTTCCTTAACAATCTGCGGCCTTTTACTAGCGTCCCTTCACAGCGTAGGTTTGCGACTTCAGGAACTTCGTCACTCGGATGTGTATGCTGGTTACCAGCCACTCAATGAAAATCAAGTACAAAGGGGCTACAGGCTCTCGCTTCCGGATTCACGCTTTCCTGGTCATGCTTTAGCGACGCTGGCCGTTTGGTGCTCTTGCATGTCCTCGCTATTCTGAGCTTTTCACAGATCACTCGGAGAGATGGTCCCGTGCGTCGGGCAAGCAATAAAGACCTCTTGCTTTTTAACTCTATTCTTTTTTCTTTTTGTTTGTCCTCCTTGGTACAACAGGGACTGGGTCAGCTGCTGAGTTCAGAGAACTGCGACTCGTATCTGCTTCCTGCCAATTTTCCGCTTTCCAACCAAGGATTTGCCAACTTCAATGTAGGTTCTGAGTCGTTTACTTCGGGTCCGGGATTTCTCTGGATTGTGCCTTGACTCGAAGAGAAGCCCACACACTGTATATATTTCTCTCCTCGGCCGCTTGCAAGTTGAAGCTTCAATATTCAAAGCACGTGCAGAAAAAAAAAAAAATACTCCACCCACCGGTGCTGTGGAGTATGACCACCAAAAGTGTGAAGAAAATAATCGCAAGGCCTCGGCAAACTCCCAAATAAACGAATACCCGGATGTGGAGTTGATAAACATGGCAGAACAGTTTAAAACTTAATTCTTTCATACTCTAGTTATAGTGCTCTATAGTTCTAGAGCACTATACTCTAGTCTCGTTTTCTCACTGCCATGCAGCGTCTGCGAATTTACGTCGCGGACATTTAAAACATACATTCCTGCCTGAACCGCGACTTCTGCCTTGCTACTGCCATCAAGTGGCGAGATCCACCCGAATACGCCGATATTGTGATACTCGTCTCCGGTAGTAGACTTCTCTCTCTTGACTATTGTGGGAGCCGCGCTTATCCTGAACGAAGACAACCGTCGCGTTTCTCAAGCAATGGGTTAACACGGGTTCTAAGTGCGTCAAATTTTACGTGCCACTAGCGATCAGCATGATGACAGCCACTGCCTCCGCGAAAGCTCCAAATATATACTATCTGATTACTGTAACCACTGCATTCCATATGCAGCCGCATAACTTATTCTCTTTGTGAACAAGCTTCAGCAAAAGGTCATCTTGGTTCTTTAAATGAAATCAGAGAACTTAATTTAATAAAACGGCTTTCTTTTCACTTGTCGATGCTGAGGGAGAGTCCATGAGGCTCGCACTTGTACGGGACATCCCAACTACTTCGCTTGCCGAGGGTTTCTCACAGTGCAAGCTTTTTCATCTTTTTCGAATTTCATCTTTAGAGAACTTTGACTACAGAAAATTACGGCTTTATATAGCCTATAGTCCAAGGGCCGTCCAATGCAAGCAAATATCAGAATCAGTATGTCGGCTTTCCAAGTGCGCATGACGGTTAGCAACGGTAACACTGGCCTGAACAAGCAATATGGGTCAAAAGAGTATGCATTACGGTGGCGCTAAAGCTCCGCCTCAAGGATATGATGCGGTAGCGGCCTGTGGTACTCTATATCTTCACACATGCTCATTAGCATATAATCCCAAAACGTAAAGCCATACGACTTAATACATATGCTGTGTTTCATCGGACACTTTCAGAAATGCTTAAAATAAGAAGATGAAAATAGAAAAATATTTGCCGGAAAAAAGCTGTCAGCCTAAAGGGACACAATTTACTGAAAAAGTGTTGTAAACAACCAACTTATTCTTAATTAATGCTGTCCAGTTCTGAGTGTTAATGGGGAGTTTGAAGGCGCCGAAAAGACTATGTCGCATCAATTTTTGAACCTACAAAAATATTAATTTTCTAAAGTACTGCAACGAGATGAATTCCGACTTTTTTTTTTTTCTTTTTCGCCGAAAATGAAACTAGGCGCATTAGACCCGCAAAAGTTTCAGTGCAGGCGTGACGTCAGTTGATGACGCTTAGCCGTGACGGCGGCGTCCAGTTCGAACTGCAAACGATATTGCGCCATTATGTACGATATTTCGCTTCGCAGCTTGATGAAAAGAAGCCCGCCGTCATTGCCAACTGCATGGTCGCTGTCTGACAGAACACAATAATATACATGCAACGTCACAATAGAGCGGGCAATTTCAACTTGGCGCAGTAATCACCGAGCCTCAATGACATCCAGTGCGCTCAGTTTCACTTCAATACGGAAAAGGCGGAGTATCTCCCCGCACTACAGAGATTTAGAAGAGTTGTGTGTGTGTGTGAGTGCGTGTGTGTGTGCGCGTGCATGTGTGTTTAAAAAAATGATATGGCGTTGTCTTGCACACGGCTTCGAATTCCCGGTTTGCGCTAACTACGGAACCATCGTTAATTGAAAAGTGTATTAAAGAGTTTTTGTTAATGAGTTGACAAATTAGAAGAATTTTGCAATAAATTGTGCCTGCCAAGGCTTCTAGCTCGTCCCAGCAAGTATTATTATATTATTTTTCTATCTTCAGCTCATTATTTTAAGCAGTATTTAAGCGATCGCTTATACAGCTCGTTTGGCCGAAAATCCGTTGGCGTCGTAGTAGTAGTAGTAGAGAGTTTTAGCTTACCGTGATCCGCCACCGCACGTTCCACTGCGCATGCCCAGATCCCCTTGATGTCGATAGATGGCGCCACATACTTGACTTGAAAGTGCGACACTTTCTTTAAAGCTTGGAGAAACGATGCAGGTGAGGCCTTCTTTCATCATCATAATCATCATCATCAGCCTGACTATACCCACTGCAGGGCGAAGACCTCTCCCATATTTCTCCACTTAACCCGGTTCTGTGCTAGCTGCATCCACTTGACCCCTGCGAACTTCTTAATCTCATCCGCCCACCTAACTTTATGCCGCCCCCTGCTACGCTTTCCTTCCCTTGGAATCCAGTTTGTTACCCTAAGCGACCATCGGTTATCCTCTCTTCGCACTACATGTCCTGCCCACGTCCATTTCTTCTTCTTAATTTCCACTAGAATGTCGGTAACTTGAGTTATTTCTCTGACCCACTGTGCACGCTTCCTATCTCTTAATGTTACCCCTACCATTTTTCGTTCCATATCCTTCTGGGTTGTCCTAAACTTAAGTAGAACTCTCTTGGTTAGCCTCCACGTTTCAGCTCCATAGGTGAGTACAGGCAAGATGCAACTGTTGTATACTTTCCTCTTGAGCGATACCGGTAAGCTGCTAGTCATAATCTGCGAGTGCTTGCCAAATGCGCTCCATCCCAATCTTATTCTTCTTGTTATTTCCTTTTCATGGTCCGGATCTGCGCTTACTACCTGTCCTAAGTAGACATATTCGCCTACTACCTCCAGTACTTCGCTACCTAATGTAAACTGCTGTTCCTTCCCGAGGCTGTTGAACCTTACCTTAGTCTTCTGCACATTGATTTTCACGCCTACCTTTCTACTTTTCCTGTCTAGCTCATCAATCATTATTTGCAGTTCATCCCCCGAGTTGCTTAGCAAGGCAATGTCATCAGCAAATCGCAGATTACTGAGGTATTCTCTATCTACCCTCATTCCTAACTGCTCCCATTCCAAGTCTCTGAATACTTCCTCTAAGCAAGCTGTGAATACTACTGGGGAGATTGTGTCTCCTTGCCTAACACCTTTCTTTATTGGAATTTTGTTTCTTTATGCAAAACTATGGTTGCTGTGCAGCCACTATATATATATATATATATCTTCCAGCACTTTCACGTACGGCTTGTTTACCCCCTGATTTCGCAATGCCTGCATCACCGCCGAGGTTTCAACTGAGTCAAATGCTTTTTGGTAATCAATCAATGCTATGTATAAGAGCTGGTTATATTCCGAGCATTTTTCTATCACCTGATTGACGGTATGGGTATTATAGATAGTAGAGTACCGTTTCCAAAACCCTGCTTGATCCTTTGCTTGATTGCAGTCTAAGGTTGTCCTGATTCTATTAGCGATTACCTTAGTAAATACCTTATACGTAACAGACAGTAAGCTGATTGGTCTGTAATTTTTAAGGTCCTTAGAATCCCCTTTATTATGAATGAGGATAATGTTTGCATTCTTCCATGGTTCCGGTACCCTCGATGACACCGGGCACTGCGTACACATGGTGGCCAGTTTTTCTAACACGATATCCCCCCGTCCTTCAGCAAATCTGTAGTTATCTGATCCTCTCCAGCTGATTTCCCCCTTTTCATAGTTTCTAGTGCTTTCTTGACCTCGTCCTTCGTCACTGGTGGAACGTCTGACTGTCTTTCCCTACCGCCAATCTCATTACGGTCCTGACTACTTTGGCTACTGTAGAGATCTGTATAGAACTCCTGGGTTACTTTGACTATCTTTTATATATTAGTGATGACGTTGCCCGTCTTGTCCCTTATCGCATACATCTGGTTTTAGCCTATGCCCAATTTCTTCTTTACCGCTTTAAGGCTTCCCCCGTTCTTTACAGCATGCTCAATTTTCTCCATGTTATACTTCCTTATGTCGGCCACCTTGCGCTTATTGATTAGCTTTGATATCTCGGCCAATTCGGTCTGGTCTGTTGGATTGGAAGCTTTCATACTCTGGCGTTTCTTAATCAAATCTTTTGTCTTCTTAGACAGCTAACACGGCATAGTATATGAAGCTTAATATTTACAATATATTTGAACATTCCAGAATATTTTCAGCATACCAATGTTTAGTTAAATGTAGATTCTCCTCGAACTAATTTTCGCGGAAGTACAGTTTATGAAGTTGCTCACGAGTGGAGTTTTAGTAATGCGATGGTTGCTGGGAACAAGCTGGGACATTTGCTGTGATGGCCGTCCTAAAATTTTCCATTAAGGTTCAGTCGGAGTTTGGCACCGCGCAGTGCACATGCAACGGCTTAATCGTTTTTGTAGTTGAGAATTTTCGCGGCGGCTTGAAAACGAATATGAACTTTTTTCTATTAAGCATGGAACGCTTTTAGCTCCCGCCGTCGGCGACCTTGAGGCGATGTCGAGCCGAAACCGAGAGCCAAAGATCCGCGCAACGATTTCCCGCCATCCAAGGAAAGTGTCCGCACCCCAAAATTTGGCCCTCTCGACCACTGAAATTTGACCTCGTCCGAATTTCATCAAAACTGGAGTCAAGCCTAATTTAAGTATGACCAATTCAATGGTGGCCTCCAACCTTAGGTGGGCTATCCCCAAAATTTGCCTCTCTGGAACCCATATATTTGACGTCGTCCATATTTGACCAATATTGGAGTCCAACCTAATTTGACTATGGCGAATTTAACGGTGACATACAAATTTAGGTGTGCCACACCAAAATCTAGCCCACCTGGACCCTGAAATATAACTTATTCCGAATCTGATCAAAATTGGAGTCGAACATAGTTTGACTATCTGAATTTCAGTGTTGGCTTCCAAATTTAGGTAGGCCACCACCAAAGTTTGCCACACTTGGGCATTTTCCGCCCACATTCTATTCCTTTTTAAACCCGCTTAAAAAGATGTTACGTTAGGAAAGAAAAAAAACTGATAGCAACGACCGTGACAAAACCCAAGAGAAAGTTATAGGATCTTAGCAATTTGGTCAGCCACAGTCAAGGCTATCCTAAACCAAGTGCCTGACTAATATCACTCTTGAGTATAAATACAGTCACAATATGACAGACAGTTTTTTAGATGCAATGTTTATTACAAGTGAGTCCTGTAGTTTTACTCCGAAAATATACATTATAACCACGAACAAGCAAGCTGTGGACATCTGTGACCGGTTGGGTGCAGTCCTCAAAACAAAACACAGAAAACAAAAACATACTTAGGGAAATGAAACAGCTCAGGTGTAGGCCTATAGTTTTTGAGCAGATGATGTATTCAACAAAAGGCCACGCGACTATGCTCAAGTAAAGCAAATGATCAGAAACTGTAGAAATGAATAAATTTAGGGGGAAGTGCACCGAAATATGGATTCGACTTCACTGAATTCGTCGTACCCAAATTATAGGTTAGACATCGATTTTGGCCACATTCGGATGAGGTACGGTTCCTGGGGTTGCATTTTGCGGGAGGTCCCGATATTTGGACGTAACCACTGAATTCGCCATATTCAAGTTAGGTCGGACACCAAGTTTCGCCAGATTCGGACAAGGTCAAATTTCAAGGGTTTAAAGAGAAATTTTTGATGTGCGGATATATAGTTTTGCGGACACGTTCTGTGGACGAGTTCTCTACACGCTTTCCTGCGACATAAGCCTATTAATGCTTAATAATCTCCCTCTTTGCACGCGCTATCGTTGAAAAGCGAGAGCTAGGTTTAGAAATTAAAGCGAGTGTATGCGAATGTATGCGCATTGTATGCATCAGCCGTCGCTATTATAGCACGTTGAGAGGAACCATGAAGTGAAAACAATAACACGCATAACGACGCAAAATGATCAGTGAATTAAGTGAGATTGCCAGATTAGTGATGCGCTTGCGTGCAGTTTCAGTATACACAGTCGCTTGGAAGAAATGCACAGTACCTCGCAGAGTTGGGCAATCTTCGTCGGCGTAAAGTTCTTGCGGCCGATGTTGTGCAGTCACTTTTTTCTTCTAACTGTGTCTTTCTTGCCGCTCGGAATCGCGAAAAGAACAAAGCCTTTTTCACGCCGGCTTGTGCACTGAATTGTGCAGCAACTGGGCATAGTACTGCACTAAAGGAGCGCGAATAACGCGAAGTGCAAGCGCGCAATGTCAGGGAGCTCGGTCGTAGCAGCGGCGGCTGCCCAAAAAATGTCGCCGACGAAAAATGAAAACACAAAAAGAGCGAACTTATTGTGCGCTTTTCCCGAAGTCCGCCCGCGGAGCCAATCACCGTCCGATGGGAGAGGTGAGAGAGGAGGATCGGCGAGGGTGTGCGGCGCGGCGGCATAGTTCACAGAAAGTCGCTACTTTCAAATTATGAAGGGATTTTAGATGTCGGCACATAGACCTGCCGCGCCGGTACCAATCAGCTTGTGCGCCCCGCCCACGCGCGGTAGAGGGTCACGGTGGCGGATCGCGGATCAAGGTAAGCTAAATCTCTCTAGTGTAGTTGTAGTCTGCACCGCGTGACGGAAATAATCGGGGGCTGCGTAAGAAGACCGTATCATGGTAATTTGCGGTTGTTCTGATTGACAGATTGATTGATGTGTGATACACGATGACGAGTTAAAGAAAAATTTAAATTACTTCATTATTTGATGAATTCAAATTTATACATATAAAAAATGGGAAAGGTGATTCAAAGGTGTCAAAATGATCAGAATGAAAAGCCAATGCTTCCTGATGCCATTTAAGACAGCGTAGTGTGTATAATTGATCAGGTAATTAATTGAAATGGAAAAAGGAAATATTTAAAAGCGGGACTCAAAGGTGTCAAATGCTCAGAACAAAAACCCAATGCTTGATGATGCTAATTATGAAAACGTATAGCGTTAATTGGTCAATGAAATAATTAAACATGCTGATGAGAAAAAGGGAGATCAAAGGTGTCAAGATGCTCAGAATCAGAAGTCAATGTTTGATGCTAATTTAAAAAAATTACAGTGTAATGGAACAAATAATTGAAAAATGATTCATTGAAAGAGTGGGGTAAAATGGCGTCCGAATACTCAGAATGGAAAGGCAATGTTTGCCTATGCTAATTAGCGGTGTATAAAAATAAAACAAAAAGTGAAATATAAAAGACGAAAAACATCGCCTGTGTGTGTGACACGCAATTGCACAAAACCCAACAGTGGAGTCCCCCGGCGTTGCATCCAACATCGCGTTCCGCTGAACGCGGACTAGGACGCATCAAATTTCAAGAAGGGGCGTCCGAGCTTACCGGTGACGACATCGCCCGGAAGGCTATAAGAGAAAAAGTTCTTGAGTCACTTAACACCCTTTAGAGCAATAAGGCGAAAGCTTTTGAGCACTGAACTCTCCCCCCCCCCCCCCCTTCTTCAATTCATAGTGCAGGACAGCGGCTTCTTCCGTATCGGATTCAAGCACCGGCCTCGGCGGCGATGGCACACACTCGTTGCGGCACTTGGTCTTTATAGCTGGCGGCAGATGGCGTGCGCCACTCTCTCTACTTTGTATTGTTTGCTTGTTTTTTAACGACTGCGGCGCCAACACGGTGCCCGCGCCCAATGCGAAGGGTAGAGTCAATAAATCATCATCATCATCATCATCATCATCATCATCATCATCATCATCATCATCCTGAAGACCGGGGTGAAGGCGTTGTCATCGCGCCGCTACGTTGCTATGGAGACGGCAGGAACGCTAGACAAGAAGAGCTAAGATATAGTTCCCACGTGCCCGACATGGCGTAGTCGGCTAACACGCTCGGCTGGTAACTAGAGAAGGAAGTTCGATTTTCGGTGGAGGATGACTTCGTTATAAAAAGGTTAGGCAAAACCCTGCCGAATCCCGCGCAATCTAGTAGGCACATCTTGCAGATGCATATCTCGCCCACGAGAGATTTTCTCGATCTGAAAAGTAAGGTTTTTGCCTTAAATATGTAGAAAAGAAAATTAAAAACTGACTGTTTGTGAAAAGCTATCGTGTCATACCCTTGACGGCTGAGCTTAAGTGTCCCCCTTCAATGTGTTCGCTAAAACTGGTATAACCTCGGTTTGTTCCAAAGCTGTATAAGAGCGCCGGGCGTGCCCTAATCGAAAGCGTCCCTGGCTCGCGTCCCAGTGGTCATAAGTTCGAATCCCGTCTGAAAGGACTGCAGTTTTTCCTTAAGCGAACGCAATTACTTCGTAGCGTTCAGTTATTCGATATATGCAGCCACTAATAATTTCTACTATATTTTAACCGTTTCAATTCACGCATGATATTATATTTCAGGTAGGCGTTGCAGAGTTTTAGAAACTCCCACTCGAGGGCATTTGGCTCTGACGTATTGACGCCTACGACCAATCACAATTTTTGCCGCGCAGAAACGACGATAACGCCAACGCCGGATTTTCTAGGACATGGAACCTTTACGCTGCCGCAAAAACTCTTGATGCACACATAAAATATCAGGTTGTCGTGGCACATAACTCGCGACTGACTCTCAGCATTCTTTTCGTCTCCATAACATATGCACTTTACGAGCTTCTTGCTGTGTCGTTTTCAGCTGGCCGCATACTGTCAATTTTGTTTCTCACTTACGCACGCAATACTGCGTTTTGCATCCCACATGCATGCAGTGGTGCGTGAAATGGACACGTGGCACAGTATTCAGTATATGCTCGCCATGCTTCGAAGAATTGCGACGCTAAAAAGAAAGTTTTGATACGAGTTGTGGGCCAAAACCCACTCAAATGCGTGCTGTCGCCGAGGCAACAGCTTGCCGACGAATAAAACGAAAACCGCACCAACGCAAGCAAAAGGCACGAGGTGAGCTGGCGCGTTTCGAGGCGTTTAGCGCGCCATAACGTGCTAACAGCCAGGATAGTTGGAATGGTGCAAGAGTGCGTTTCGCCAAGTGGTTAAACGGAGCGTGCGCGGCTTGGTGACGCCGTCGTGCGAAGCGCCGGCGCTGCTGCCGTGCATTGCTCCCAGGAGCAGACCGGCATTCGCGGTACACAGCGGAGCCCACCTTGCTGGCTGAAGCGGCCACGTGTCCTGGTATCGGGAGGACGGTGGGAAGTCTCATCCAACGGGGAGAACCACGAGTGCGCGCGTGCCCGGCGGCCGCTGTTTTGTTCGTCGCTCTCGACCGCACTGGCGCGTGGCACCGCGCCAGGGACGACAGTGGTTGCCGCGTCGTCTCTGAAATTTGTTCTCTCTTTTGCTTGTTTCGGCGCGCGTGGCACCGTCCCTCTTTTCTGGGCATTCAGGTATACGAGGTCCCGAGGAGTGGCTCTTTCCGCTCATGTACTGACGCTGTTTTCAAGCGCGCAGATACTGAAGGCACAGTCGAGTGTGCCGTCACTCATCACTACACAAAGACGCGCTCCGAGTGAGCAGCACTTGGTACTTACTTCATCACTCTCCTCGCTTTTGTCGTCTTTATGTGCCCGAGAGCTCTCCTACAGCTTTCAGCGAAGTTTTTTTCGACTTCGAGTATTAGAACTCTAATAACAGCGTGCACTGTTTAGAAACGTCAATTCTTTTCTAAGGTATATTAGATAGACCGCCATGAAGAATAACAATGCTATAAAGTTCGCACGAAAATGAAGCAAAACTTCTACGAAGCGAGGCAATGGAAAGGTGAAATTACCCTACCTTTTGTGATGCGTAAGCACTATAGCTCCTTGAACGAACAGGTCGTGAAAATGTTCAAGACAGTGACAGTTGCGAGGCTTGAGACACAATATCTCGCTTAGTTCCTATTTCGCGTCGGACATGTTGTTTCAGTAGTGACCGCTGAGGTGCTTCAGTCCGCACGCCCTAAATGAGCACGCAAAAGCGCAATGCCCCAGAGGTGGAGAGCTGAAGGGAAAGGACCCAGGGCCTTGGCGCCACAGTTCCCGCGCGTTTATCCTCCTCATAACCTCATCCTTCTCGCAACGCTGAGCGCGATCGAACATACAGTGCCTGATTGCACAATATGTGCGACAGTCACCGTGCATTATTCCTCTCCTGGTAGCCTCCTTATCCAGGGAACGCTAGGCGATGCTCAGCCAAGCCAAGGCCCGAGTGACCGAAGACCCGAGTCATGTAGTTGGGATGTGGAGCCAAAATTGGCTCTCTAATATAGCAATACTGGGCTGGCAGAATTGACTTTCTATAGAAGGCAGTGAATTCCACATCAAAGCCTCGCAACACAGCAGCTGCCGAATAATTCTCAATGAAGCCCCAAAGCAACTGCCTAATCGAGCCCAAAGGCGTTCTAACAGCTATATGCAGGGCTTTTTGTTAAGACTGTTGGAAATTATTTTTATGTTATCTTTTGGAGTTAAAGGAGCGTGTTATTTCGTACACTACTTTAAGCGGTGCTGTAAATTATAGTGCTGCCATGGTGCGCTAAATGGCAGGCTTTTTTTTTTACGACTACCTACAATTACCATTTTAAAAAATTACATTTAGGCTTCTTTTATTTGAGGTTCGTAACTCGCCGCTATAGATGTAGATATTCATCTTGAAATTTTCGAAACCGCTTTGGTTGTCGCTTCATTTCGAGGAATTTTAAGGCTCGCACGCGCAATCACAACCTGTCGCCGAAGAGCTCATGGTTTTGACATCGCCCGTGAGAATAACCGTAATTCCTCGATATACAGCAACAACAGGAGCACGTTTTCTTTTCAGAAGTCTAAAACCTTATACGTGTACTACTAGCGGCTAGGTACAAACCTGTAAGTAGACGTAATTGGTAAAATGCTAACTGCTAAACTTTAATTAAGCAGCTACCTAATTAGCAGGCCTTAGCTGTGTTCTGATACGCTGTACAGGTAGCATTGCCGGTGGATGAAAGCGGTCTTTTAACTCGAAATTGTAATTTTTAAACTTAGCTACTAGTCTTAGGTGAAACAAGGCAAATCCTATTTTTCTGTACCTTTCAATTGTACCCCGGGAACTGTTGGTGATTATCTAGTCACCCGAGTGATTGAGCTCTTTAAGTTACATCTCTCCTTTGGCCGCATGGTATACTATCCGCATACAGAGGCAGTTACGCACAGCTCGAACTCTTCGCCGCATATCATTCATTTTAAACCAGCCAAAAGACACGACACAAAGAATAGAAGCAAACAAGACGAGATTCTGTGTTGGCTGGTTTAAAATAAATGCTTACCAGCTCGCCCAGTCGTGAACCTTGGCGCATATCCTGATACGTTCTCTACGTGTTATATTATGCACTCGGGAGTTTTTATATACACGCACAGATACAAATGTACATAGATGTGCTTTATATATACATACATAGCATTGTTTGTATAAAGTTTGGATTCATATATCGCTGACGCCAGCTCATCTAATAGGTACGTCGAACATCCCGCACAGACCATTCTAAAAGCGTCATCCCGCATCATGCCCGCACTACTGCATTCCAGAAGTCTTTTTTTCGTGTACACAGCTCGCGATTGGAATGGCCTCCCGAGCAGCCTTTGCGCTAATCTCTGACCCTCGTCATTTCAAGACTGCCATCGAAGAAGCTTCTACTCTTTGTAATCACCTTACAAAAGCCATTTTTAACCGCCGTTCAAGTGCCCACCCCTGATGTAATATCCCATCTGGGGACCCTTGAGGTTCCAATAAATAAATAAATAAAATAAATAAATAAATAAATAAATAAATAAGTAAATAAATAAATAAATAAATAGATAAATAAATAAATAAATAAATAAATAAATAAATAAATAAATAATCTTTATTTAATGTGCGCAGGAACAACCATATAGATTTCGTGCTGCAGCACAAATAAGAAAAAAAAATGCACACGCAGGTTTTACACACACAGAACACAAAAGAAGAAACGAATAACACATGAAATGAAATTGAGACAAAAAGAGTCCGGAGAGAATGAATTAAGTGAGTAGCATGTCTTGTAGACACGATGTAAGAATTGTACACCCCATCACAAAAAAAAAATAAAACAATAGATAGAGAGAAATAACAAGGAACAGTCATGGATCATAATAATACAGAAATATACATAAAATAAACAACCATTCCAGGTGCAACAAGCGTGTGGTACATAAAACAAAAGCTAGAAATACAGGGAAATACAAAAACGAAACACAACTGAATGCGGGGCAGTAAGATTCAAATATAAATTTTAAAGTTAAAATATAAATAAGAAAAGGATAAAAATCAGTTCAATATACAAACAGCATTCAACAGGAGAAAAAGCAGAAGTGAAGTCAATACAATATTTAGGCTAGAAAGTGGAAGTTACATGTGATAAGTACTGTTTAGAATACAACGCTACGAACATTCTATATAAACGAAGAGAGCGAGTTTAGGGATATGTCAAGGTGAAGACAAAAAGAGTTAAACAACCTCTGCATTCTGTTCAGAGGGGAATGCATGCAGAAACGGAGAAACTTGAAACAATTCCCTCATGCTCTTTCGTGGAACGCGCAGTAGAATGCACTCTATGAGCTGAGGGCACATAATATGGCCATGAAGGAGTTTGTACAGGAAAATTATATCTGCCCTGACACGACGGCAGTTAAGAGAAGGAAGATGCAGCAGGGTACTTCCGATGGAGCGATAGGATGAAGTTGCGCAAGGAAAGCGATATCAAAATATCCGTAAAAATTTTGCTGTACTCTGTCAACCTTTTCACAATTCGATTTGCAAGTGTCATTCCAAACAACAACCGTGTACCCCAAAAGCAGCGAGCATACGGGCAGGTACAGCTTTAAGAACGGAAGTAAAGTGCGGAACTCACTCGAAAGTGTGCAGATGAATCCGAGTGTGCGCATAGCCCGCAGAGCAATGCGTTTAGTATGAGAGGAGAAGCTGAGGGTGCGGTCAGAAAGTACACCGAGGTCATTAATTTCATCAACCCGCGTTAACAGCACATAATTCACGAAATAATGGTAGAGAGAGCTGTGCGTTTTACGAGTAAATGAGACAACCCTATTTTGGAAGAATTGAGGGTAAGTCCATTCTTCGCACACCAATAATAATAATAATTGGTTCAGAGGAAGGGAAAGGTGCAGTATCTGTCACGCTTGCTCTGTGGACACCTGAACCGCGCCGTAAGGAAAGGGGGGGAAGTTGGGAGTGAAAGTGGAAAGAGAGAAAGGGGAGCCCTAGTGGAGGGCTACGCTGTAATTTCGACCACCTGGGGATCTTCAACGTGCGCTGACATCGCACTGCACACGAACGCCACTTCGTTTCGTCTCCACCGAAACGAAGCCGCCGTGGTCGGGTTCGAACCCGGGAACTCCGGCACAATAGTCGGGAGTCTTGCTACTGCACCACCCCGGCGGGGATAGAAAAATCAGATATGTCTGATTGCAACAACAAGCAATCCTTAAAAGAATCTATCGCCTTGAATATTTTTATATCATCAGCATAAAGGAGAAACGAGAGGTTCTTGATCATGGAGGAAACGTCATTAATAAAAACGGAGAAGAGAAGTGGGCCTAATACAAAGCCTTGAGCAACTCCACTGGTTGCAGGGTAAAATAAGGAGGTCTGTCCATTGACAATGACAAAGCAGCAGCGATCAAGGAGATAGCTGCGTTCGAGGGCTACGATTGAGACCTCGACGCCAGAGAGTGGACGCTTTTCAAGAAGTAATGAGTGAGTTACAAAGTCGAAAGCTTTGCTCACATCACAGTACACATTGTCAACCTGAACTCTCTGAAGGACTGCTGCAGATGCATACGTCATAAACGTGTCTAGGTTGGTTGAAGTAAAGCGACCCGATATGAAGTCATGTTGGTTCGGTATGACGACATGTTTGAGATGGAAGGAAAGTACGTTGTGCAAAGCTAATTCGAAAAGCTTAGAGGTTGCACATAGAAGAGAAATCGGACGATAATTGGAAACTTGAGATTTGTTTTCTGATTTGAAGACAGGAAACACTCGTACCATTTTCCACACGCGAGGAAAGGCAGCATTTTTCAAACAGATATTAAATATAGCAGTCACTTCTGGTACAAAGATACAACTGAAGGCTTTTTATTATGGCGGCTGGAATGCCATCAGGTCCAGGAGACAAAGATGGTCTCAGACGCTTAAGACTCGCAGTTATCAACTTTTCGTCAAAGAGAACGGAATTAGGGGGTGCACCAAATGGGAATTGCAGTGTGGAGGTTTATATATGGAGGAAAAATGTTGAGCAAAACTGTCGGCAACATCCCGAATTTCGGACCCATGAGAGTCAACTAAGTTGATACTCTGATCCGCTTTAATGGAACGCTTACGAACGTATCGCCAGAACTGACTAAGACGATTTGACGCACTCCTCTCTAAAGACTCAAGATAAGAGTCGTGGTCCCGCTTGTGTGCAAAAAGAACGCAAGCGGCGAAACTCATCTGCCCAATTGTGAAACCCAGGGCGTTTCGCTTTACGATGGGCCCATTCCTTGAGTTTTAACGCCGTTATTAGTTCCCTTGAAGACCAGAAAAAAAACTTGCTACGAATAGAAGTATGAAGAGGTATGTACTGACGCATACCATCAAGAACTATTTCAATGAAGCGACTGACTTGTCCGTCGACATCACTAATGTCATTTAAAAGGTACCAGTCGACGGAAGTGAAGAAATTAAAGGACCGACATAGTCGCCGCGTGCATACGCTAAACGGGGCTAATTCCCCACTCGATCTGAATTAGTAGAAGGTGAGGCAGAGACCGAAGTAGTAACTAGAAGTGGAGGGTGAAATTTGTCACAGCGAGTCAGCGGTATGTCGGACCTGAGATTCGAACACTTTCAAAATTCAATAGACAGATGTCAAAAATTTTACCACAGCAGTTTTCAATGAAATTGTGTTGCTGCAAAGAGTTAAAAGCTCTAAAATCAAGTAGCATGTTGCACTTATTTAATATATAATGATTGTGAGAAAAAGTAAATGAGTTCCAGTTGATACCTGGAGCATTAAAATCGCCTAAAATGAGTAGTTTGTGTTTGATATAAGTAATAACATGTTCGATTGAGAGCAAAGCATCATCGTATAGGCAGGAGGAAGATTAGGAGGAATGTAGAATGCTGCCAGTAAGTTTTTCATGTCGATTTAAAGTGAGCTAAAGCCACACACATTCTCCAACGGTTTCCAGATCGGAACGTCGAACACACTGCAGAGAACTGTCAATAGCAATGAGCACTCCCCCTCCTCTTTATTTGGTTTCTGTTTCAGGGCGATCGCTTCGAAACACAGAGTAATTATTAGGAAAGAAATCATTGGAAAGGATATGGCTTGACAGCCGGGTTTCGGTAACTGTATACAACAGCGGAGTAACAATTAGCAGGCCAAAACGCTAGAAAAAAATTCAGATCCCTTAGTCCGAAGACCTCAGGAGTTTTGATAACAGATGTCCAAATTAGGGGCCACTGCACTTTAGCGTCAGTTCGAAGGGATGCAGCATGCATATCGTCGTGAAGCTTTCCGCGAAAATCCTTGTAAATGCAGCTCATCAGCCACATCGAAGGCTCGCCAAGCTTACTGTACGATTCTTCATCAACTGCAATATGGAAGGACGAGTAGGAATCATACCTTGTTTTCAGCTGCCGGCAGGAAATGGGGGTAGCATTAATTGACTTTAGATGGTTAACAAGGTCAGCTGATGTTCTTTCGGGACTGAGCATAGAGACGAAAATAGTCTTCGGACGCTTCTTTTGGCTGGCAACGTTCAGGACGGATGAGCTCGATGCGCCAGTGATGGCTGGGCTTCGGTTCTTCTTCATCGCACTAGGTGGGTTAACCGCACGGGGAGGAGCAGAGGCAGAAGATGGACAGGCAACATTGCCAGGAGTCATCCCTCGGTGAAGAACGGCGGAGTAGTCCGCAGGCGGCTACTCATCACGGGTAGGATTTCCCATGGAAACGGACTCGACTAGAGAATCTCACACTGCGAAGCAGCGCGCCGCACAAGCTCCTAGCGTAGGCCGCGAACGTCGGCACGCAGATAGGCAATGGCATCGGCTTGTTGCCCACGAGTTCTCCCCACGAAGGCGCTCGTTCTCCTTCCGAACTAGGGACTTCCACCTATTACTTGTAAGGACCGGTCCCTTACGGGCTGATCCACGCATGCCTCCTGTTCCTTGCAGAGCCTAATAAATGTTTTCACCACCACCTCCCGCAGCTGGGCAACTTCATCGCTCAGAAAAAGATTCCCTCAAGCGCGTCGAGGGGCAGAGGCCGTAGCGAGGCAAACTCACCTCAATGTTCGCCGGTCGGGGTTGAAGGGGGAAAATCGGTCGGGTGGTTGGGCAGGAGCGGAACGACGGGAAAAAGGAATTCAGCTGCCGGCACACCACCGTCGCTAAGCCTAGCGCCGTCGGACGACGACGAACAAAAATTGCACACGAATGGCCGTGCGCCGGACTTCAAGAGCTGCAACTCATCATCTGCCCAAATGACGACTTCGAGTGTACACGTTTCTGACTGTCTATCACAGCGTAAAAACTGTTGCTTGCCAAAGAATGGGCGAGAGCACAGCGCATGATGACGATGATTATAATGTTGGCTATTCCCTTTGTATCGGGTAGACACCTCGTTGGTACCCGAGCCGAAAAAAAAAACCTGTTGAAAGATACAGAAACTAGGACGTTCACACACAAAGCACTCCACCCGGTCACACTCACACGACCGCGCCTACCCACAAACACACCCCTACACACTACCCAAACTTCATCACAATTGGCGGACTGCGCCCCACCACATGCGTCCTTACTGGCGCCACCTTGGAGAGAGAAATAATAATAATAATCGTTATGGTGGCCGTGCTGCTCACACGCGGCGCGGTTATCGGCGAAACTTGCCGTTAGCGAGAGTGTGACAGAGTAGGAGCATGCTCCTCTTACTCATGCTCTGGCTGGCTGACAGGTAGAGCTCATGTAAAAGGCACATGGCTCCTCTCCCGGGTGCGGCCTAGATACCAGGCCGCACCCGGGAGAGGGTGCGGCCGCGCCCTCTCCCGCACTTGCAGGCCGCACCAGCCTGCAAGTCGACAGAGATCACACTCTGGCTATGTACGCGGTGAGCTCCATACGTTCGACAAAGACTTTGGTTTTACGTACAGCCTTTATGCAGTGTTATATAAAATATGCACAATTGAAAGTGCGCTTTCGACGTACTTCAAATGCTCGGCTACAAAAACAAGCTTATGTCCTCTACTGACAGCTCTATAGACGCCGCGCGCACACGCACATGTTAGGCACATACACGCACGTGCGCACCAAAGATCGCGGCGTGTTACAACGAGACAACTCCAAGAAGAAACAAGGTAACTCAATAAAAAATTCCAGGAGCACTGCAGAATCTGCAGTGGAGAAATGCGATAGCCTAAGCGTACGCTGCTGCACGTGGTACATCGCGCGCCCCTTGTTGAAAACAACCAGCTTTCCGTTGAACGAATCAAAGTCCACCAGCTTTGTATAATTGATTTGAAAGGCACAATATATTTCACTTGAGGAATCCCCCTACTATCGTCCTCACGGTAGGCAAGGAGAATTATGATGTGCTTTTCACGATCCTGGGCCTGGCGCAGTTGGTTAAAGCGCTCGGCTGGGGATCCGAGGAATCATAGGTTCGATTTCCGTAGGAGACAGGATTTTTATTCTTCTGATGACGTCATCGGGATGATTGACAAGTGAAATCCCGTGGTATCCCTGGAATTTGTATGATGTGTGGTGCGGCGTTCGAGGAAGCGTCAAATGAAAGGCGCCGCACGGACGCCTGGCGGGGTCAGCTTCGTATATGCGTGAATCGCCTAGTGATGTCACATCCGGTCATGACGTCACCTGGTGATAACGTCACAGTCTCGCGGTATTCCGCAGAATCTTGCGGACAGTTCTCGCTAACGCATGGACACGCTGGCGAGTCATGGGCCATTAAAGGCTTTCGCCAATACGCTTAAGCTCTGCCTTAAGAATATAGGTGCGATTGCGCCTTTAACGTCGTCTTTTCATTCCGCGAATTTTTGGTATTAAGCGACTGGCACAAAGTTTGGAAAAATATCGACCGTCTTTAGACAGTTTGCTTCCTGGGGAAAGGAAAGCGCAGTATTTGTCTCGCTTATCGGTGGACAGCAATACTTGCCATGAATAACATTCAATATTGGAGGCACATATGTCGTCAGTTCGAATCCCTGTTGCAGACTAACTTCTCACTGGATGCTGAGTGAGAAGCGAAATGTTACACCATCTTGAGCGCGGCGCAATGAACGGTTACGTCGCAATGTCGATCCGAAATCACGTGCGTATTTTCTTCCGACTCGTTTTTTTCTCAATCTTGGGTTACGGCAGCGCCTTTTCGACCGAACGAGTTGTGTACGCTTTGAGTAAAACTGAAATAATTTCTTGCCTTCCCTGCTGGGAAACATTCTTTGTGCGCACGCTCGGAGTAGCTTGGCGTCGCACGTGAAAATATAGGCGGGGAAACGAAGTCAGGCAAGCAAAATCGGGTCAAGGCATGACGCGCCTATCGATTCCTTCGAAGCGATGCGACGACGATGGAAGCGGCACGGGAAACATCAGCTAAGTCGCTGGCGCGCGCCCAAACAAGCGACCGCTTATCCCGCGCGCTGTTTATTTTTTTTTTTTTGTATTTTTTCCCCTCCTGTCTCCTTGTCTCAATGTCCCCGCTGTGTCGACAGAGGGCACAAGTGAAGCCCCGACCACACAGGAAAGCAAGTGGCACGGACATTCGCTTTCGCGCAGCTTTCTCGGTTCCCTCCCTTTTGAGTATGATTATTCAGAAGCAAACGAGGGACATATCGAGCATAAAATGGAAAGGAAGTCTATTCATGGCCTAATAATTGCGACAGCCAGCCCATCGTGAAATTTGATGCCTTTTGTGGCGAGGCTATATATCATCTGACGGACGTCTGACGGCCCAACATTTAAGCGCTAAACGAGCGACGAAGAACGACGACGTTGCGATATCGCTAGCCTAGAGAAAACAGCCCACCATACATCGAGTGAACGCGATCGGGTCATCGATTTTGATCAGTGGTGAGAGAAGAAAAATGTTTGTGACCAACCGGAATATTTCACATCGCGTCTGGGTTTCCTGCGTCGGTCAATATGTCACCCGTACGGAATCTAATTTGGTTCCGGCGTAAATAATATTGCTTTGCAGCGCTCCGGCTTTTGAGCTTGCCTCATCTCTGCCAACCTCTTGGAATTCATTTTATCTTTATTTCGCGCAACAAAGTTAAAGCGAAGACAAAACTAAATTAGTTTGCGACGACTCAAGGACCGCGTATCATCGAAGAGACAGAGCGGCGAAAGTACAGATATACGTATATAGGCAGAAAACAAGGGCTTGGTTTAAACCGGAATGATTGTTTTGGTTTGGTCTATAGGGTTCAACATCCCAGAGAGAATAAGGCTATGAAATATGCAGTAGTGGAGGGCTCCGGATATTTCGTCCACTTGGGGTCCTTTAACGTGCGCTGAAATCGCGCAATAATACAGCGGCGTCTTGCTATTTGCCTCCATCGAATTTAGCCGCTGCGGCAGGCAGTCGATCCCCGCATCCTTGGGTTCACAAGTCGAGAGCCCTGACCACTGAGCCACCGCGGTGGCTATTAAAGCGAGCATTACATCCGTATACCCTCTTACGCACCCTCATGCGCTCTAGGCACGACACTATGCAAGTGTATATCAAAGAATATTTCGCAATAAATTATCAATTATAACAATATCTGAGAGTGCTATTTTAAACGATCACTTTATGGCCGATTGTATGCATTTGAAAGTCGCGGGGAAAAGTTTTGCGAAATATCGATCTACCTGGATTTTGCACTATTTTGGTTCCCTTTGTGTAATCCGCACATTGTTTAGAGGCGCCACCGTTATAATACCTGTAAGGATAGGCCTCCGGCGTTTCATACTGAAATTCCAGTCGCGGCACAGTCAACGCACCACTATCACCTACGGTATCTGTGTAAAGGTTCTGCGGTAGACTCCCAATACAGTAGATTCGCACTTACTCGAAAAATTGTTTTGTACACATTTAGCAGTATGATATAATTTTAATTATAAAACACGCAGACAGCTAGGCCAAATGTAAGTAATGTCATTTTAGCAGAATTCATCGCAGCCGGCTATATACATACAGGAACACAGATACTTGCCTCGTGGTGGCACTTCCAGTAGTGTACGCTTTCCTTCGCGTGGAATTCTCAAATTTGTTCATTAGTTCTTCACCATATTAAATAGAAGTAATTTAAGATGGACAGGAATTATGCACGAGGCACTTAAAGCTTCATTGGCTACTCAACGTAATAGGGACAGTTGGATAACTCATTTGCACAACGGGGCCGATTACACACAGGTTGGGCCATTCTTCGTGCGGTCCGCTGCGTATGATCGGAGGCAGCAATACCACTCAGTTTTAGCGCGTTCACCACATCAACGTAGCTCAAAACGAAGCCCCTGTAAATAAATGTTCATGCCGAATGTACAGGGTGTCAGTGACTTGAAGATGAACATCGGCGAGAGATACCGTCTTGCATGCCCAAGAGAAAATTAGCAGAAGGAAGTAAACGAGTTCCAAGAGGTTTTCAAGGCGTTACAAAACCTTCGTGTTTAAAGGCTGCGGCGATACCTTCACTTACATCACTGAGGAAACAGGAAACGTCCGCTAATTCTTTCTTCGGGATGGTTGTTGTTGTTGGTGTCTTTTTCCCCACATACAAGGTGTCTGTGCAACTGAGAATCGGTATTCCAGGCAGTGACCTGGCTTTCAAGAGGCGAACCATAAAAAAAAAATATATATATACTGATTCTCTTACTAGCCATCCAGCCACGTGCGTTAAAAAAGCAGTTGAAATAGAAAGCGCTACGACCTTCTAAGACCTCGTAAGCTTTAAAAACCTCGAGCGCGCAGCCTCGAATGTCAAGGATTTAAGCCCATGCTGTTTTTAGAGCGAAAACAATGACGTCTATCAGCAAGTATCCGTGGGTTGTAGCACAAATATGTTTAATTGTTTCTTTGTTTTTGTGGGGTTTAACGTCCCAAAGTAGCTCAGACAATGAGAGACGCCGTAGTGGAGGACTCCGGAAATTTCGACCGCCTGGGGTTCTTTAACGCGCACTGACATCACACAGCACACGGGCGCCTTGCTTTTCACCTCCATCGAAAAGCGGCCGCCGCGGACGGAATTCGAGCCCGCATCCTTGGGTACAATAGTCGAACGCCGTCACTTCTGCAGGCACTACCCGGCGGCACGAACTAGCACAAATAATCGCGCAAATAGCCGCAATGGCTGTGTCACAAGAGAAGAAACATGGGTACGAAAGTCTCGTTGGATGTTTAATGTGATGCCAAGAGCGTGGACGCATCAAACTCAATCGGCTTTACCCGAGACTGTACAGGACAAAAGAGAGAAGAAACAAATGCTTGCCGACAAAAGAAGAAAGAAAGCTTATACAAAGCCATGCAAAATTCTTTTTTCACGAGAGCTTCTTCGAATATGTATCTTCCCTTGATAGGTCTCCCCGCGATCTGGGGACACCATGATGAAAAGTTTTATGAGCAAGGCTAGGGAAAAGTGCGCGGAACCATGTCATAAAATAATATTTAAATAAGGCTGAGACTCAAACAAGGGTGACTCGCCGAAGGAGGGAGAGCTGAAATTAAGCGTCTTCGTTAAGCAAAGCTCGTTAATTAACGCTGCATGCTCCTGTAGAACATGAAATAAAGACTTGATTTGATTTTGGTAAATCGCAGTTAACAACTGTCGCGTGTATAAAACGTCACGTAATGTGCGAGTGTCAAAGATGAAGACTGGTCACTGGTCTTTGACCAAGAATGAAAATATGTCAGAAAAATAAAAGAAAGCCATGAGCTCGGCGTTATTCATCGAAACTTTGGCGCAGCAATCGCTGCCGCTTTAATGTTATAAATTTAGTCGTTTACTATTTTTGTAAGCGGTGTGAAGAATTATTTTATGCGTGTTGCGTTTTCGCTGTCTGCACTGGCGATTTCATCCGCTCGTTATTGTGTCAAACAAATCCACCACCATCATCATATTCCTCTCGACAGCTAGGTGCCCTCCTGAAGGGCTGCTTGTAGAGAGTATTGAAGTACCCTGCTCTGGAGATGTGAAAAACAATGAATAATCAAAGCCACACTGTAGCTCTTGAACTATATTATTGCCGCGTGTCAAGCGTTGCACCATTCGAAATACCGAAATACGACCATTGAGCGACCTGTACTAAATATACTAGCGCCTGAAAGGTTAGTCATGTGACGCCCTTGCGCAGATAACGCTGTCACTCGCTCGCTTGTTTTCACATTAATGTAAGAAATACAATGCTGATCACTGCTCCATCACCTTGGCGGGAACATGTCTTTCGCTCTCAACAGCCTTCTGTGACCACCGCCCCATATGTACTAGCCATCAGTCCTGCGTACTTCTGCGCTCAAGTGTCACGCATCGCTACTCTGCGCACATTTATCGCCCTGCAGCTATTTTGCGACGGCCATTGCAGAAATCGGTGCACCTGTGGGGTATGGGCCCTGCACCAACGTTTTCACTCACCTCTGCTGCATTGAAGATCCTTGAACATATCATTCTGAAGCACATCGTAACGATCCTTGAAAGAAACAAAAAATAATCTACTCAGTCCGAACCAACGTGGCTTCAGGAAAGGGTTGGGAACTACAACTCAGCTATTAGAAACAATCCACGACCTCGCATCCGCTCTAGACAAACGCAGCCAGGTTGACATCTTATTTCTAGACTTATCAAAAGTATTCGATCGCGTATCGCACCCGAAACTAATGTTTAAGCTTCACCATTTCCTTGGCTGTAATAAAGTAACGAACTGGGTAAAAGATTATCTTTCAGAACGTTACCAGCATGTGCATTATGACGGTCACGCATCATAGCATGTTAAAGTAATGTCCGTCGTACCCCAGGGAAAGGCATTAGCACTCATTTTACTTCTTATTTACATTAATGACCTAACATCAGATATTAACCAAACAGTCCGAATGTTCGCAGGCGACTACATTGTTCATAAAGAAATTAAGCCACATGACGATCACGTAAATTTAAACAAGGCATTTGGTCAAATAGCAGCAAGGTATCGGGAATGGCGATGACTTTGAATCTATAGAGAAACCAGTGTTCATGACTGTGTCAAGAAAAAAGAACCCGCTCGTTTTCCCGTACGAAGTTGGAAAGAAATCATTAAAACCAGTCCAAGAATACCAATATATCGGAGTCCTCATCTCTTCAGATTTGAAATGGAAAAGAACCTGTGCAATATATAACATCAAAAGCATTTTCCGCGCTTTTTTCTCTTCAGCGATCGATCTTGTCTGCCTCCCCCGACACCAAATTGCTTGCATATTGTCTCCTCGTCCGGCCTATGCTCGAGTACAACATTCTTCGCTGGTTTCCGCACACACAACAATGCATAAATAAATTAGAAAGTGTCCAGCGGAAAGCAGTAAGGTTTATTTTCAACAAATATCGATGTAACGACTCTCCAACTGAACTTTTGAACAGCGCGAACCTTGCCACTATAAGTAACCGCGCCAAAACTTCACGTCTTAAATTCCTCTTCTTTCTAATAAATTGTGTTTTAAAAATAAATGCTGAACTTCACCGTTGTTCCCTCACCTAACACAAATACTAGAACTAAATATTCAAAGCATTTCAGTTCAGTTCAGTAGTTCAGTCGTGTCCGACTCTTCATGACCCTATGGACCATGTCACGCCACGCTTTCCGGTCTCTCACTATCTTCCTAACATCACATAACTTCATCTGCAGTGCCTCGAGGATGCCATCTAACCATCGCGTTCGCTGCCTACCCCTTCTCCGGCGACCCTCAACTTTTCCCAACATCAAATCTTTCTCCAGCGACTCCTCTCTTCTCATCAGATGACCAAGGTAGCTGAGCTTTAACTTTAAAATTTGACCCTCCAATGAGCAGTCAGGGTTTATGGTTGACAATATCGACTGATGTGATCTTCTGGCAGTCCAAGGAACTCTCAATAGTCTTCGCCAGCCCCACAATTCAAACGCGTCAATTCTTCGGCGGTCAGCCTTTTTCACAGTCCAACTCTCGCATCCATACATCACAACTGGAAAGACCATAGCACGAGTTATACGGATCTTGGTTGGCAGACTGTCTCTGCTCTTTACTAGGCGGTCAAGGCTAATCATTGCTCTCTTTCCCAGAAGCAGGCGTCTCCTAATTTCATGGCTGCAGTCTCCTTCCGAGGTAATCTTGGAGCCCAAGAAGAGAAAATCTGTCACAGCTTCCACTTCTTGTCCATTGATGCTCCAGGACTTGATAGGGCAAGACGCCATGATCTTTGTCTTTTTAATGTTCAGTTTAAGCCCAAACTTCTCACTCTCTTGTACGCGCATCAGAAGTCTCTTGAGTTCCACTTCACTTTCTGCCATTAAAGTAGTATCATCCGCATATCTAAGGTTGTTGATACGTTTTCCAGCAATCTTCACTCCAGCTGAAGACTCCTCCAGACCGGCCTTCCTCATGATGCACTCTGCATACAGGTTAAATAGGCAGGGCGACAGTATGCAGCCTTGGCTCACTCCTTTCTCAATTGGAAACCAATCAGTAAGACCATGCCCAGTTCTGACTGTGGCCTCTTGTTCTTCATACAGGTTCCTGAGGAGACAGATGAGGTGAATTGGATCTCCCATCTCTTGGAAAGCTTGCCACAATCTGCTGTGATCTACACAGTCAAACGCTTTCGCATAATCAATAAAGCAGAAGTAGATGGGTTTCTGGAACTCTCTTGCTTTTTCCATGATCCAGCGAAGGTTGGCAATTTGGTCTCTAGTTCCTCTGCCCTTGCGAAACCCGGCTTGCACGTCCGGAAGCTCCCGATCCACATACTGCTGCAGCCTACCTTGGAGGATTTTCAACATCACCTTGCTAGCATGCGAAATAAGCACGATCGTGCGGTAGTTGGAACAATCTTTTGCACTGCCTTTCTTTGGAATGGGGATGTAAACTGACCTCCTCCAATCCTGTGGCCACTGCAGGGTTGTCCAAATCTTCTGACATAATGTATGCAGAATGTTAACAGCGTCATGGTTGAGGTTTTGAAGCAACTCAGCTGGAATGCCATCAATTCCGCTAGCTTTGTTCTTAGCAACGCTGGCTAAGGCCCATTCAACTTCACTCTTCAGGATGCCCGGCTCAAGATCAGTAATCACAACCGTCTTATGTTGGGTTTGCACATTCGGGTCCTTCTTGTACAGTTCTTCTGTGTATTCCTGCCACCTCGTCTTTATCTCTGAGGCTTCAGTGAGGTCCTTGCCTCGTTTGTCCTTTATCACGCCCAGCTTAGCACAGAAGCTTCCTTTGATATCTTTGATTGTCTTATACAGAGCTCTTGTGTTCCTTAATTGGCTGTTGTCCTCAGCTGATTGGCACTGTATGTTCAGGAAGGCACTCTTATCTCTCCTTGCTATTTTCTGAAAATCCGCATTGAGAACCTTGTATCTTTCTCTTTCCCCCATAACTTTTGCCATCCTCCTTTCCTCAGCTATTTGCAAAGCCTCTTCAAATAACCAGGTTGCTTTCTTGCATTTCTTTTGCTTTGGAACTACCTTAGTAGCAACTTCTTGTATTATATCACGAACATCAGTCCACATCTCTTCGGGCTCTCTGTCTTCCAGATCTAATTCTTGAAATCGATTCCTCACTTCCACAGCATATTCTAATGGAATTTGATCCAGATCATACCTGAAAGGCCTTCTAGTTTTCTGCGTTTTCCTCAATGGAAGCTTAATTTTGGCAACAAGAAGCTGATGATCGGTGCCACAATCGGCCCCAGGCCTTGTTTTTACTGCTTGTATAGCGCTTCTCCATCTCTGCCGGCAAAGAATATAATCGATCTGATTCCTGTACAGACCGTCCGGTGAAGTCCATGTGTACAGGCGCCTCTTGTGCTGTTGAAAATGAGTATT
>JAJIZL010000027.1:16864-27798 GCA_023969395.1 Amblyomma maculatum | reverse complement strand
TTTTTTTTTTTTTTGCCACTCTTGCCTTCACAATGCAGACAATCCGTTTCCCGGCTTTTGCATATGCGGGTTTGTCCGGAATGAAGCAGATCAGCTATGGAGATGTGAACTTAGGCGAATTAATGCAGAGTGCTGATTTCGGCTAGTTGGCGCATATGTGTTGCTCTTCTGTTCCCGTTCTATAAGCACTGCTTTTTTCATAAGTGATCCTAGATTTAAGCACACTATTCAGGAAGCATAATCAAACCTTATGCATGAAATTCTGGCCTGTTCACTTTGCACATCGTACTGTTCTAGTTAGGCGCTGTCTGGTCCTATTCTCGTATAGCTTTAATAGAAATTGAAAAAAAAAAAAAAAAGATTTTACGCAATACTGAGGCGGCGTTCGTGAAAACCAGAAGCGCAACAGAGGTACGTGTTTCACTTTGCGTTTTCGGTTTGTTCTTGGACGAAAGCGGGATGCGATACGGCGCCGTGTCCTAACAACCGCATTTTTACGCGGCGTTTCCCAAATGACACTACATGTACATGTCTGGAATTATCGCGCACGGTCCCGGGCTCGCATGCTATATCCCCCCATCCCAACCCCCTCTGCGAAGCGATCGAGGGTCATGACCCCCTGACTCCCTCGAAATTTACGCTTCTGTGTGATAGCGTTTTTCTGTTAATTGAATTAGATTACATTGTTCTAATAGTAAGGTTGAAAGTTGGGCGAGTTGAATCTGGTTCATTTTGAAGGTAGCGCGAAAAACGAGGACCAAGAGTAGAAGGACACAACACGAGCGCTTTTTCACAACTAAACTTTTTATTGAAAAACACGGAATAAATACCCATCTCGCGAAACTAAAACACAAGAAACAAAAGGGATAGCATCAAGTACAGGAAAAGTGTAGGGCATGATGTTTCTTGTGTTTTAGTTTCGCGAGATGGGTATTTATTCCGTGTTTTTCAATAAAAAAGTTTAGTTGTGAAAAAGCGCTCGTGTTGTGTCCTTCTACTCTTGGTCCTCGTTTTTCGCGCTACCTTCAAAATGTACATTGTTCTGTTGTCTAATATGCCGTATATGCCTCATGCCTTCCGTCTGCGGCTGGTTAGAAGTTAGAACCTCCTCCTTCCTCATGCGCTGTGTAAATGTATTTGATCACTCTATCTCCTTCAAACACATGGCGTGTGAACCGATGGGCAGGTTTGCCCGGTAAACTATGGCAGTGGTTATTTTCCTTCCTCCTCGAAATTTCGCCTTTGATTGGCCTGCTTAGGGCACTGCAAGAATTGTTCTTTGCACTTTTCACAGTCTCTGGTTTCCATGTGCAGTGCATATCTTAATCTCAGCAACTGTCGATCGGAACAATTAAGTACCAGACGGCTCTTTCCAGTGATACGCTACAGCATGAATGCAACGTGCAATAAATGAATACCGTCATTTATTTAAGTGCATTGTTAGCTTCAAAAAATTCGCATTGCTAAATGATCAACGCGGCTTGACACTGCCGAAAACAGACGCAGATAAGAATAGCTTGCGTCTACTTTGACTCGCTGTAACGTTGTCATCGATAGAAAATAATGAAAAATAACTAAAATATTCAAACTGCTGGGCATGAGGTTGAGGGTGAGGGAGGGCAAATGAGATGAGGGTGAGGGTGAGTGAGGACCAGCAATATTTTTTAAGTGAGGATGAGGGCGAGGGAGGGCGAATAATTTTTTTTAAGTGAGGGTGAGGGTGAGGGACGGCTCCTGATTGTAAATTGAGGGCGAGGGAGGAAAGGCCAAAATGAGGGCATTTGCCCACCTCTGGTGATGTGCGGTACGCTTAACTCTATGCGATTCGTTCCCCGCTGTTCATGTGTATGCATGTAGTCATCAAGGTTGACGACTGGGCGAGTTGGTAACGGTTCATTTTATAATGGTATGCATGTATAATATATACTTATGCTAATGTAATGTGCGTCAGAGCTTCCTTGTGCATGTGCTTTCTCTGAACCTTCTCTTTCAAAATTTCTACGAAAATCTCGGCACTCAAGCGGTGTGGTTAACAACACCCACATGTTAACAACACCCACATCTTAGGCATGGGAAGAAAATATTTCGTTCAGGTCAAGAGTATTACGAGATTAATTTTGAAGACTAGATAATGATTGTGACGTTGAACGAGGCTAGGTAATCAAACGCCATGGCTCAAGACATTGTCCTTACTCGTGTCCTTTCTATGGATCGCACAAAGTAAACGTCTGCAACATAGGCGAACATTTGTGCCTGGAGATGAGGAGGACACAACCGGCCTTTATTCTACTTTTATAGACATTTTAGCTTAAATTCAGCTCGTGCCGCTGCTCTGTCGTTTTAGAATGTATTCAAGTTAACTACGCTTTTACGGTGACTTTTTGCTCCCTACTCTATAATCGAGATTAAACAAAAAGTTCCAAACCTTTTCTTCAAGAACTCATTAAAAGAAAAGCAAGCGCAGGATTAGAAACGAGTATCGGAGCGGCATGCTTTTAATAAGCTGGAACATCCCAAATATTGACACTATAGAATCGATTTTTGCTTCCTTATGGGCGCCCTATCCGATCATGTGTCCATGTGCTCGCCAGAAGAAAAACAAAAAACTCGAGTAACCTCGTATGTCTCAGCAATCCCCATTTGTACGCCATCTGAACACAGGGATAAGAAGACTTGGGTAAACAGAACATAGGCCTTCTTACTATAGTTAAGAATTCATTCCGCTGGCGTGGCATCTTAGTAATTGTTTTTGTTTTTCTTTGTGTTACCGTGGGCAGCAATATACGGAAGTATTTGTCAAGATGGACACACATGACCTTCTTCATTTTTACGTGTTAGGTTTGTCGTAGTGGAAGCGGTTTTATGAGCAGAGGAGGAGCAAAGGTACTACCGGCGCTGAACAAATTAGGTTCAGACAAAATTTCGCTTTAACTGAATAACTTAAATGAAACAAGATTGAAGGTGTACAATGCGCTTACCCTAAGTAAATGTATAAGCCTGCATTCTAGGGCCTAGCGGCCCAGACGTGGTAGACAATGGACAGCAAGATGGAGGATTCTCGTCTTAAGGGGGGGGGGGGGGGGCTCGCTCTGTTAGGAAACGTTTTCTCAAGAGGACTCGTTTTCGTCTGAGCACAGAGCACGTTTAACCGCTTGCATGATATGCTCGAAAATGCTGTTTGGACTGTGCTACGTAGAAGCTGTCCACGAAAAAAATATGTACTTGGTGCATGTAGCAAAAACGCATAACTTTCTAGCAACGCTTCGTTAAGGAATCTAAAAAAAAAAAGTAAGAAAATAATGACAGCACCTGTTTAAACTCGACATTTCTTCCGAGTAATAAATATACTAGAGAAGCTGGTGCTTGCGCACTCGCTTAGGCTCTCCCGTGCACGATCGCTTGTGTTTCCGGCTTACGGGACCTTTTGTTGAGTGTGGTTGCGAAAAGTGGAATGCCACGGTGTATCAAGAATTGCTGCTGAGGAGACTGAAAAATATAAAAGGCTGTTGGTGACTGCTGTCAGCGCGCCACGAAAAGAAGGCATATGTGGGCTTAATTTCTTTACACTGCCCTGCAAAGTTCCTCTGGGGATGAGTACACAATCGACTGGCGTAGCCATGTACAATGCGGATTTCTTTATTTCTTTATTTTTTTTTTTTAGCTTCACGCGTTCTCTCCAACAGCGCGTATGTCTCCTGCGCTCAGTCTTTTGAGCTGAATGTTTTTTTGTTTTGTTTTTTTTAATGCGTTCGTTTCGACGACAAATTTGCGCTGTCTTTCAAAGTCTATCTACGCTTTTAGTGCATTGTGCACATCCAAAGGCTGGAGGGTGGATGTCGATAACATTTTGGAGAAGCTTTTAGGGCATATAGCAGCATTTTTTGTTTTGTTTTCTGATTTTCTTTATTTTCCCGTTCACTCCGAAAATCATCACTAGTAACTCAGTAAAAGAAAAAAATAAGCGAGGCAGTGTTTTCGACGACATGGCAAACACCTTGAAAAAGCAAAAAAAAAAAAAAAAAAACCTGCAGACACTTAACAACTACATAAGTCACGCGGGTGAAATGTTTTCGACTGAGGCTTTCGACAAGTAATAAAATCATTCCTTGAGTATTATATTGGCCGTTTTTGATAAAGGAAATACATATGCATGATTGTCTGAAGTAGCGGTGGCCTCGGTCGCAGATTGGTCTGGGTGCATTCAGTAATACATCTTGGATGTTTGGCTTGTAGTCTGCGTCATACAGGCGCCTAATGACGTCGCCGGATTTTTATTGCCGTCGCTCGAATTTTGATAACCATCTCACGAGGAAGAACAACGCCACCGCCCTTTCTTGTAATGGGGCAGGTAATGCTCTCTTTATATAGTAAGGTTACCTGCCCCGAATGCTGTTGCAGAGTGTACCTGCACTATGTGTCATACTTCAAAACACGCGCACACGCAGCCCGCCGGGGTGGCGCAGTGGTTACGGCGCTCGACTACTGTTCCCGAGGGCGCAGGATCGAATCCCGGCCTTGGCGGCCTCTTTTCGATGGAGGCGAAAAGCAAGGCTCCCGTGTGCTGTGCGATGTCAGTGCACGTTAAAGAGCCCCAGGTGGTCGACATTACCGGAGTCCTCCACTACGGCGTCTCTCATAGCCTGAGTCGCTTTGGGAAGTTAAACCCCCCAAACCAACCAAACTAACAAACCAACACACACACACACACACACACACACACACACACACACACACAAGCATGCACGGACATGCAAAGTGCTCGGGCCATAACGCAAGTGGTGTACAGTTTAGTCCAGCTAACCTTGCTTCAAATCCTGATAACAACGGTAGTGAAGCGAAAAATGAAAGGGAACACCGAAAAAAATGTTCACCCTAACTGAATAATATTCCCTGAAGAAATATTTCGAGACTGAGCGTTTACGCGAAATAGTGCAGTCTGCTCTTCATTATTTCTACTCACACATAAGCTGCTCTCCCTCCCCTCTTGTTTTCCTTAATTTCTTCCATTTTCACCCTGCACAACTTGTGGCCTGCGCTGTCTCGGAACCATCCAGTCGGAGCAGCTTTGCCTTCCCCGCTGCCCAGACAGAGGCTGCCTGGTTTTCTATGGCTGTTATACGTGGAGCAGAGCGGAAGCATTAATCCCCCGCCGCCTTCCTGGTCCAAAGACGCTGGTTTCTGGCCGTTAGCCTAACAACAACAAGAAGGAGAAAAAGCCCTGCATGACTGGGCAGCTTTTCTCGGACGTTCTAATGTAAAAACTTTTCACACACAAGATGACGAAAAGTTACAGATAGAAGTGTCAAAAACTAAATACAAATCTACGCCAAAGGCAGACCATTGCAGTATATGAACGCGCTTTCACGATTTCCCATGTGGCACTAAGAGGATGTAAGGAGCGCCGAGAAAGAGAGAATTCTGTGCCCGGTGAGATCCGTGAAGCGAGGAGCGCGTACTGTAATGCAGGCAGAGTAATTTTTTGACACGTTGTGCTACTGCGGAAGGGACCCGCTGCCGCTGCGAAAAGGTTTTCCTTGTACGCGTTCGTTGCGTGCCAAATGTCGAGCAAAATAAGCGGAGCGAATGTGCCTGAATGTAAGGCGCATCAGTAGCCAACGTTCCCGGAAGGAACGAATATGGGAGAGATTTCACACGCAACAGCCGAAACCTACAGCAGTGCCGCCTGCTGCTGCTTCGATGGGCTGATCGTGATGGTGCATAAATCAGACGTCGTACGCGTCAGCCTTGGGACGTACATGGCAAGAAAGGGGGGGTTAACGGAAACACAGTGCGTATTAGAGCGTTGAGGTTGGTTAAATCCGTGCATCGATCGATTCTTATGTGCGTCGAATTTAGAGGCCGTTTCTTTACGGCTTTAGTCTTCCAATATCAAAATCGAGGCCTCGCTGTCGGCTTGGTCATCGACACAGTTACAGCTCATGCACGCAAGAGGCGCATCCGTCAATGGAATAACGCCCGTCGCTAAAAGGACTCTGCAACGTCACGAAAGTAGTGCTTGCCGACGTGTGGCATTTCTTTGATGCTCACTGCCTTTCGCATGTCGTGCGAGTATTGACACTTTACTGAGAGAAAAATCGAGGGAGCAAAACTTACGCGGAAACAGAAACGAAGGAGCTCCCCTTTCCTCTCTGATTAGGCGCCGCTAGTGCTTAGACAGTACCTTCTAGAAACAAAACGTCCCTTCGATCCTCTTGTTACGTCACGCATCTTACCCGCTTGATATGTCATGCTATAGCCACCATGGCCAAGATGTTGCGACTGCCGCTTCTTGAGCCTTGAGTCTTAATTCGTGGCATGATAATGTACACCAGGCAAGGTGCGTGACGTCACAGAAACGCACAAGTTTTTTAGCTTTAGGAGATGCTTGCTATATAGGCCCGACCTCTTTTAACGTTTCACTGTGACTCTTATCGCAGCTTTCCGCAACAATCCCAATCAACGCCTAGAACTTTTCAAGTAAAAAAAACCCCTAAAAGCGGGACACCTTCTAGCAGCTGGGCAAAGCGTACTACAGGTGGTTAGCCTTCATTTGGCTCTCCTCTGCGATAACGTTAAAGGCTTTCCAGAAGTGTCAGCGTTGTCGGCCTGTGAGCGAAAAATGACGGACATGCGTCCTGCAGGTTGGTAGCTGGCATGACATAGCATGGCCTCGTTAACTTCCAATTCTGGTTCCCCCTTTCAGGTGGGAGGGTAAGGGGAATCGAACTTTACAGGTCGCGTGTATCCAGAATCAGACCTTTAGGTCAAGCGAGCACATTCGTACGCCTTGGCTATGAAGAGCTTTATATCGGAATGTGGTCGCTTATAATTGTATGGTAAAGGTTATGTGAGTGAAGGAACGGAAGAGGAATTTATAATTGAGCTAGAAGCAACATGCATATGCGCGGACGAGGCCCCACAAGACGGAAGCCAGCAGACGGGAGTCACTAACGCTCTCGCGTCATACCAGTAAAGACGATGCCTAAGTATATTACCAAACATTTTATATTCCGCCTAATTAGATTATTAACAGCGGTGCTATAATGAAAATTTTTAATATCAATATTAGGACCAAAGGCGTTTCAATAAATTGCAGGAGAGATTTAAAACCAATCGTTCTATTTTTGTAGGTCAACGTATGGCGGCATTTTTGCGGCATTTAAAGACAGACCGAGAATATGAAGAAAATAATACATGACTACGCTTTTTCACTACTATATACTGCAGCACTCCAGACTACATTTGAACGAACGTAACGTGCGCTCTCAAGGAGTAGCTGCTGCTCAGCTCGACGGCTGACATTGGCAAAAAGAAAGAAAACGGAGGATATACCTTGAACTGCCAAGCCTCCAATTCTTTCTCCTCTCTTTTGCTTTATCTCGGTGATATCTCAATCAGGGGTGGCTCCATCAGAATTGGCGGTTGGTGGCCTCCTCCCCATCACTTGTAACAGAACACAGCGCGGCTTTCCATGCTCCGGAAGATTGCGCTCACGCGCTTTCAAGACAAAGGTGACAGTGGCATCGGCAGCTCACTTCGACACGTTGAACGCACGCTTCGTTCATTTAATTCAGAACACGTATGATAGCGCTATATATATATATATATATATATATATAATATATATCGCCTTCTTTTTTGTGGTCTAGCTGCATGGTTCGGCGCACGTTTTTCATCAATTCAATTATACACCAACTAGCCCAAGAAGAAGTGTTAATACCCTCTTCTGTTGAAAAATGCACTTAAGTCTGAAGTGAAAATAAATGTTTTCGATATAATCTTGGCAAATACCCAATTAGCGCAATTAAAAAATGCTTTAAGGAGCGCCAACGAAAGAGAACAATGCATTTCGCTTTACCTAGCTACGGCGCATTGCTATCTTTTTTTTTTATATCTGGCTTAAGTTACGTGAAACCACCATTTAATAGTTGATGCTTGCACACAGACATCTGTATTGAATCCAACGGTCATGTTAACAACCCAAGGCGGATGTCAAACCAATGCGTAACGTATCTTTTCCTCCCTTACGACATGTCTTTTTTTGGTATATCTGTTTTCGTTCCCTTCACTAAAGATTCTAATAATAAGATTTTTTATTTTTCTACCCTGATTTTTTAATTAATGATGTCGAGCTGCGCCGTATTAATCTTGATACTCTGAAGCACTTCAGAGACGAAAAGCAGCGCGCCACTTTGCTGGTATTTTGCGCAGTTAATCAAACTTTGAGCTTGAAACTAGGCATTCCGATAAGATTTGGCACCTGCCTCTTCCGAGAACTGAGACCGACTCTGTTCAATGATTCCTAATCACTCCCATTGGCGCATCCGTCTTCTGCTGTTTCGATTTGCAGATCGCGTGATCAGTATGGGTTTTTGAAATTACAAAGTAAAAGAAGGGGGGGTATCTTCTGTAATCCATTCAATGGGACGCCTAGCGAACTCACACATTACCGCGATTTTGACATAGCAGTTGCTATACCACGTGGGATGGGATGAAAACATCATATAAGACGCACAAGTGGGGAGTTTAGGCTGCTTAGTGCGAAAGCCCTCGTGCGATCGTTGCTTGTACCTCGCTGGTTGCCATAGCAGCTGTGACGCCAGCCGTTGTCAAGCCACCGAATCGGCTAGCGGGTACACGGCATGCAAAGCAGATACCCTTGTGGCTGACCTCTCCGCCCCTCATCTCTCCTCTGGCGCACCATTTGCTCATACGTCATCACTAACGGATCTCCGCGCGTGCCAGATTTCCCCCTTTCGTATCAGAATTATGACGTAACCGTTCTTTGCGGTGCGTTCAAGGTGGTGTCGTAACGCTTAGCTTTCCATTAAGTATCCCTCCTCTAGTCAAGATGGAGGCTACTTTGCGATGGGAATTCGAACTGACTACTTGTATACCTGCTGTTGTATGCCGCGAAATAAAGACGTTCAATACACTGCAGAACTCTGTACCCGTCCATCAATGCTAAACCGCCAATCAAATAAACCATGCCATACCATGGCTTTAGGCACTGTTTAAAATCAGTTTGGGCGGAGTTAAACCCCGTCTAACTTTTTCATGTATTGACTGATGCGATGTGTAACAATAATTCTAAACGAAAAATAAGCACGGCCATTTCGTGCACTTCATTGTTACTCAGTTTTTAGTCAAGCGTACAAGTCCTAACGATGGAAAAGCACGATAACGCAGAAAAAGAGAAGCTTTAAGCGGACGACTCAAGTCTTTTACAGTATATTAAGGATGTACGCTCACTTTACGAGATCTTGCTTCACTATTTTGAGTATAACCATGAAAAATTTCGAAGAATCGAATTCGATGTAAAAACAGAGAGCATCGCTCAAACGTTATGTAAAATGCATTGTTTGGAAAAAGATTATGCATAGTCGTGACTCATATTTCATAGCGATATTTGAACGTTGCATGATTCACTCCTTTACAGAGTAACGTAAAGTAACGTAATGCTTTCGCTTTCTCACACGTAAACAGTGTTAAGTGTCTCGGCCGAATGTTTTTTCAGTCTCAAAAATTTCTGTCCTTTTTCTGCTTCGCTCTCTGTCTCTTTATTTTTTCATTTCCTCGAGCTCAAAATAAAACACTACAACGAAAGGTTTTGTGGAACAAAATGTATTTCCCTCCTTTTAGTAGTGCGCCGGTCCGCCCACCATTCAGCCAGATGCGGAGACAACGGAGCGATATTGTGCGCGCGCTGCTGCCTTGATGAGTACGGTGCGATATCTGGGCGGGAGAGGCACCGTTTTGCGTTGACACTTCCGTCAATCTTCGGGAAAAGCAGATTCAGTGGCGGCGCTGAAAGCAGTGCCAGCGCTCAAGTGCCGAAGAGTACGAACAAGCGGGGGTTTATACTCCATGTTTGCTGCTGAGGCCGGGTGTATTTTGCTGCTTCGAGGCGCTGACACCACCGCCAGCTGGCCGACATCTGGAAGCTTCTTGAAAGCTTTGCCTATTTCCCTCTATATCTTCTTCCTTGTTTTTATTGTTCTGTATAAGCCTTTGAGACACAAATTGAGGGAAGTCATTCACACCCTCCTCGCTCGCTGTGGCGCCTCAGTTGTTGCGATGAATTGACCCTTTTTGAAGTAGTGCTGGCTAAGGTTTTCACAAAATGAATTCATTAAAAAGTGGCTGTAAGTACCGTCATGTGCCAGGGATTTTAATCCTGTTCATTCACTTATTCCAAAGTTATTCCGAAGGAGCCCAGCAAATTAATAACATTTTATTCGGCTACGGCAGAAGGTACCATGCTGTAATGCGGCTTTATTCTAAATTAAAAAAAAAAGGTAAAACGCGACCATCGCCGTGTGAAGCTTCGTTCCGCAAGATCGGTTTCACGTGGTGCGTGTGCCGTGCGCATGACGTGCATGACGTCACAGAGAAACACCATATACCTTGGAAACACTACTTCCTTTCTGACTCTGTAGTAGTAGCCCACTGGAGAACGCGCCGCTTGTTAAACCAGGGATGCAAGTTCACAAACTCAGTGTATTGTAGTACGTATACGCCACATATGCGAGTTCGAAATCCCTACATAAACCGTCGGAGTCTTTGATTGTCACTTTGTTGTCGCACCTGACTAGCGAGTGTGCGCTGACTCACCACGAACGTCCGAAAGCGTACCAACAGCCTCGTCAATTTCGTCGCAGCAACTTGCGGAACGCTGAAGATTGCTCACTTACCGTCCCTGTGCGGCCGAACTCGCCGTTCTCAAAAACGTCCCCAGGCCGCAAGAAGTCATTCACGTACTGGGCAATCATTCCGAGGGGATAGTAAAGTCGCTAAACGCAAAGTGAATGCGTTTTACAATATCATGCAGCCGCTTGCAGCAAGTCTGTTTGTTTGAAGTGAATTCCGGCAAATGTGAGTAATATACATACATACATACATACATACATACATACATACATACATACATACAT